>JAUEJJ010000013.1:20896889-20908872 GCA_032164275.1 Synergus coniferae | reverse complement strand
CCCGACACACTCACCGTCCAATTATTTTTATAAATTATCCATTTCAAATTGACATTTCTGCACTCAAATATTAAATTCTACCTATTAATTCCTTATCCGCAATTTACATTTAACTTTGCTGCTGAAATAACCAGCAGTTTGCTTTATCCACGTGGAAGATATATAGGTTCTGCTCATTAGCCTTTGCCCGAATTCGTATAATTGACACGAAACTACTTGCCACGAGGGTTCTAGTTTAGGCTCATAAACGAGCATGGAATCGATTGATTTGTGAATAGCGTATCACTCTTGCAATTTGTGAATTTAATAATGGGTTAGCACCTTTGTTGGACTATTTGTAATATGGAAATACGATATCGAACAATTAAAATAGTGAAATTAAAATTATAGTAAAATCTTTAAAATATTTTCTTATTTATTAATTAATTAATCGTTTAAAGAAACTATACAAACATTTTAGTAACGAACACAGAATCTGGAGTTACGCGATCCTACTTCTATAAAAACGATGCTTTATCATGTTTCTTCCATTCGAAAGGAGATATGGAATTTCAATCGACTGGAAACCTAAGATCTCCTTTTTGTAGGAGAACCTCTAATATAATATGTATATTCCACTCAAGTATTCTCTACACTTCTTTATAATTATGTTCAGTTGATTTAAGATTCTGATAAATTTTTTAGAGGGAATAAAAACTCTTTGTTTCATTGCACTTTCATCTAGCCGAGAATTTTGTACTTTATCAAAAAATTACATCTCTGTTTCCCTCATGTATGTGGATCCGAAGTGGAGAGAAGATCACGGGATAATACATTAGCTTGAAACTTCACAGTTGAAAGAAACATTGAGATGCAAAAGAAGAGCAGAGAAAAGACGAAAAATATGAGATGAATAATTTACTGAACCAGAAAATTGTATACACATTATGAAAATGTTCACTTTTCGAGTTTCCTATTAAGTTTTGTAATTTATTCAAGAAAACGAAATATGTGAAATATTACATAAATATTAAATTATCTGTGCACGATTTTTTTTTATCAATATACGATAGAAATTCACTAAGTATTAAAACTATTAAAAAATGGTACAAAAATGATTATAAAGAAGTTAATATCTTTTTTAATAAAAATTGTATTTCCAGTTCTAGTTCTATTCAAATTTGCAAGAACACCTTTTGATGTGAAAATTGAATGAGTTCAACTGAATCTTAATAAAAGAAATGGCCAGATTTGGGACATATCTTCAAGGGGATGAATGAGAAGGCTAAATATTTGAATAGGCTGAATACACAATGTATGTATGAATACCACATGATACGTTTGAATGTTCTATATGTAGTTGTTCCTTTTAAGTAGATGTTAGTAGTAGTAGCTGTTGGGTAAGACTGAATACTGTGTCTGACCTAACGCTCTCTGCAACCACTTAGAGTCCCTACTTAACCGTTCAGTATGGGTGAAACCTGTTTGTACAGAAGGTTTAGCATTATACTGTAGATTCTAGCTAAACCCAGATTGACCTCAATTTATCTGTTCATCTTATCAATAGTCACTAAACATTTACACTTACAATTAAAACGGTTGTTGTTTTAAAAATAATCAACTATAAAAAAGAGTTAAGATATACATGTTTATATTTTAGAATAACCGGTCTTGATAAAGAAAATGATAATTTATAGCTTTATAACAGTAACACGACATTCATAACAATATAATAGCCATTTAAAGCATAACTCTCGGCTAAATGTAGAGTTAACGTCCACATTCAAAACCTCACCTGGAATTCTCGCTGTGCTCTCTTTTTATTAAAAGTTATTTGCATAATAACTGAAGAGATGTACGCCCACCACCAATCAGATTAAATGCAAATCTCAATGCGTTTAAGGTTGTCATGGCATGACTATATCACGACAGAAAGTATAATACATCTACCCCCCTGTCAGCGCGATTCAATTAACACGCGAGAAATTGTTTCATTGCTACTTAAATCTTCCATGCGATGACTCTTAAGAAAAAAAAAAGATTATTTAATCAACTATATGCATGCTTCTTTGTAAATTGAGAGAAAAAAAAGCGGAACTTCAGCATTGTCAGGGGCGAACATTGTTTGAAAATATGACTTCATAAATGTAGACAATGAGCAAGCACGTCCGCATTTCAAAACTTTCTTGTGAACACGTTTGTCAATTTGCGGTGACATTAAAAAGGACATTTATATGCGGTTAAGATTGTCTAGTAAACATTTTCGTGTTTCTCTGTTGAAAATCTTTTTCCACATCCGACGTTCGGAAAAAATTTTCTCAGACCATCGAGAATGTTTAAAAATTATCTATGTATTAGTTTTCTAAACGTGACTCACCGTACGCTCGCCAGGATGTTTAACATGACAGCTTAACTCTGCCATTTGTCCAACAATGGCTGTGACATTTCGCGGTGAAACATCGTCGAAATATGGCTTATCCCACGCTCTTGTCGGTTTATTACTCCCTGCTACAACACTCGCTAAACTAGAGCCTCCTGAAACATTAGGAATCACGTTTTCGACGTTAATTAGTGTGATAATAAACATCAGATTATGGAAAGTATTATATTATTTTGCATGCAACAAACATTGCATGTGAGATAATGAAATTTTAGTAATTTAATTGCTTAATTTAAGGTGGGTTGGAACTATTAAAAAGTGAATTTAGTAAATTTTTAAGATTTTCTGGAGGGCAGTGAAACATTTGCGAAGTAATCAATACCATTTATATTTAACAAGTATTACAGTATTGATATCATCATATATTTACTGATAAAATATTCGTGCACACTTTGTAATCAGGGAAACATGCAAATTATGATCTGCATCGAATTTCAATAATCTGAATCAGGAACAATTAAATTAATGATAGCGATTTCCATCGCTCTCATCAAGGAAATATATAAGCTGGAAAAATCTGCATATTCATCGATTTATTCGAACCCAGTTTCATTCGTTGACAATGACAAAGTTTCTATTAAATTTGAGCGCACTCGCTGATGAGATCATGAATGAAAGGATCTCAACATAAGCCTCGTCGTTTGCACAAAATTATGAATAACAATACATTTTACTGATTTTGTTTGTAAAATGTATAATATTCGAGGAATATATATATATAATTATATATAAAATTAATATTATGGAGGAAAATTCATTCAATTCAAATTCAAAGGAATAAATTTTCAATTGAAGAGAATTTATGCAGACTTTCCTTGAACACTTTGGATTTCTATCTAATTAAAATTTTTTGAAAGTTATCTTGAATTGTTTTAAAGTCACCTTGAATTCTTTGAGTTCATTTGAGTTTCCTCAAATTTATTGAATTCTTTCAATTCCAGAATTCAGATACACATACAAATTGCTATTATTTATTCTTATTTTTTAAACTTAAGTACTTAAAATTAGAAAATATTTTTATTGGAAATTTTGTATCAATTAAAAAGTTAAGCTAATTTTTGAAAGAGAAGGTAAAATTGCTATAACCATACCATATATTTAAATGGTCTAAGGTTATTAGAGACTAGAAATGTAACAATTCTGATTGTTGAGTTGCTGAATGGGAAGACAGTGAAACACGATTTTCAACACGTCGCTGCATTATTACAGTCATGCGATTGTTCGAACTTCATGGTGCACGGAACAGCAATGGTGATCAGGCGTGCAACTTTGCCGATAGTAGAAACATCGATTTCACCTTCCCAACGTGGCGAAGGATTTCTCCCGTTCAGTCAGTTTATTTTCCCTCAAGTTTATGTATAGATTGGGTCATTTGTTCTTGTGTGTAGTTCACGTGAATATATATATTATACATTTTAGTATCTATACATATTATAGACTATCCAGTGTTTAGTTTTGTATTGGAAATTCGAATTTCCGGTACACGATAACAGATTCTGACGCGATAGATGCTTGAATTTAGGATTCAAAGAGCTTATCTCCAGTTTCTAAGCCCAGATTGTTTTATTGAAAACTAAAAAATTATACTTCTATCCGGGATCTAAAATGCATCTACAAAAAACTGTGCGAGTTAAATAATCTTTTTTAAAAATTCAGCGAATCTAATTTTTATTTTTATAAAAAGAGGTACCTATGGAATCATCCTAATATATAGTTGGGACAAACTGGAAACTTTATAAATTCAAATTAATTTCTTATAACAATTGCAGCAGAGCTGTCGCGCTTAAAATACATTCTAATTCGTCGGAAAACAAAGCTTATTATGATAACAGAGCTTACGTAACTAACTAGTGAACACGTTGGACAAAAGGAAACACGAACTTCTAATTAGCGAATTAATACATTCGGCAAAGGACTGAATTGCGCATCACCCGATTGTAGTTTCTACGAAATTTCACCCATCGAATTTTGCTTCAAATAATAGTGCTTTTCAAGTAAAATCACTGTAAATAATTTTTTAATTACAATTATATTCTTCACAAACATTTGTAGTGTAAATTGGAAAAAATTTTAATTATATTTAAATTTTTTTACTAGTGCATATAATCGTATTTTATTAATCCACAATTTCATTCCAGAGAATTTAATTATAAAAACCTGCAATTGATTTGCAAATTTGAATTTAATTTAATTTAGCTTTGATATAGTAACGAAATTATATTTTATATGTTTCTTTTATCTATAAATTACACATTTAATATAATGGTATTTATTCATCAAACTGCTCTTCCAATAAATCGTATTAGCAGGACTGACAAATTTCTACTAAAAAAACTGGACAACCAGCCACGCCCTAAATATAACTGTTCATTTTCCCCAGATCTTTTTCTGTAATTTTTTTCCTTTTCTTCTTATGTGAGAAGGGCATTAAGAAATTAATAAAGGGACAAAGCTGAATATCACGATCATGAGAAACTTTTTAGACAAAGGGTTTACCTCTCGTTTTAATATATCTCTCCGATTAATGGTGAGGATGATAGAAATAATAATTCGAGAAAATTACAACATTTCCTTTTTTACGTAGCGTACTATTTTATTAATACACATAATGTTATTAACATTATCACGTTGAATTTAATGCACTTTTAGAGCAAGTAAGGGAAACTCAGGAATTTAATATTTTAATAAAATTATAACTTCATACACTCTGTGTATGTCGTAGCACGTATCATATTTGAGACTAACAATATTATCGGAATAATCTAATTTATTGTCTAATAATATGTTGCAGGATATTCTGCAATTATGCTTCCTGCACATTTTGAAAAAATGGCTATATATATATTTTAGATTGTCCTTTATTATATAAGGTAATGACGTCTTTTACTATAATTAATTTTCTAAAGCGTAACTAACGTCACAGATTCCACAAAATCAATATAAAGGGATCCTTGTGATTTTGATTTAGGAGATTATGCGAAAGGCCAATAGTATACATTTCAACATGGCTGCCTTAGATCTCTTTAATAGGATCTTGGATCCTCACCTCGTCCGGGCTGATTGAATTACCGAAGAGGACCAGGTGCCAAAGGAAGTGCTGCACAGACACGTATAATGCCTTCACTATATAGCGACTTCCGATTTGCTTGTTCTCCGTGGACTCCCTTGCATATTCTCTATTCAGTTCAATTGTGTTTTACGCGCCCAATTAATTTCCTCCTGAATACATTGTGACAAAATACTCTACTCGAGTGAGATACACCGATGTATTCTAATCTCCGGCTTGGAAAATGATAAACCCACTTGGTTGCTTTGTAAGATGAATTCACTTAACAAGGGGAAGTGTGATAATGACGCAAATGCGATAGTGCCGTGTTTCCTTCTCAGACCCAACCTGATAAAGTGCATCTGAATTGGATGAGAATTATGTAAACGAAATGCCGAATGAGGACATTGTGGAAATTCTACGCATACCGCAGTTACTATTGTAGATAAAATAGACAATTAAGAAAGTTTACATTTTAAAAAATTGGTAAACAATGGGAAACATGACCAAAAATGCTTTATCAGATCCCTTTCACTATCTAAAAAGGTTTGGGAAGTGTGTCAAGATATTTTAAAGTTTCAGATTCGCTTTTTTGACCAAGACTTTTTTCCAGCTAGGATCTTTGCCAGGAAAACAAGTCTGAAACTTGAAAAAATTGTCAGTACCAAGGTTCAAATTTGCTTTTCTAGCAGAAAATCCTGTCATCACTTCTCAAAGAAAATATTTTTTATGGAAGAAATTAATTTTAGGATAATAAATTCGGTTTCTAGACACGTCAAGATTGAATACAGATTATTTTCATTTTATTGCGGGATTTTATGATACCGTGGCTGATACAATACTTTGCACTTTTCTTTCATTCTGACCAGTTTTTTACGAGCGTTAGAATATAACCTGATAGTAACAGAACTGATTTACCTTTCAGAAGCACGAGAGGTTTTGAAAGCAAAATCATTTTCTTTTTCGCTCAACCAAATGGGTTTAGAACCAGGATGTGTTTTGAAATAATGCATAGCAATACGCTCTTTCAATAAAGTTGAAAACAAAGGAAACTCTTTTAAAGAAAAAAAGAGTATTATAGCATAGGAAAGAAAAATAAACAATTACGAGTAACAAGAATAACATCGACACGCTAGGTTTTAAATTTCAAAGTCGGGTTTGGGGGAATTTTAGACCAATTTTCAAAATTACGTGAGGCGGCAAACTAAACTATGTTAAAAAGGTTCCTGACTTGTATTGACGTGCACATAATAGTTGTAAAGTTATGTTGTACATAAGTTTCAAGAGAGAAGTTAAGACTCGCGAGTAGAGGGAAAATCATGATAACAGTGTACTAGAGTAATAGTTACGGACTTTGCCCCTTATCCCTCTTCAGAGGCCACAGGACCTTAGCATATTCTATTAACTGCAGATGGTTTACAGAATGTTCTACGCTTACAAATAGTCAGTGAACAGATTTTCTCCGTATTATATGCAAACTTTTTCACCCGCAGGGTATATTCCCTATATTTTTTTTTTTAAATTATGCATCGAGTTATACATTATACGAGAGAAAATATGTATAAAAAAATCTCTGCACAGCAAAAAAATTAGATTAAAATTTCAATACTTTTACACAGAATATTCATAACTTTTAACTGATAGAATTTGAAAATGAATTTCAATTATTCACATTATTACAAATTCCTTATTTAATATTTGAACTACCCCACCTTAGAGGGGGTATAAAATTTATTGGTTCGAGTGCAAATAGACCCAAACGATGTAAAAAATGCAAATTAAAAAAGAAAAATTTTGGATATTGCAACAAGTTTTATATTTATCTCCTTCTACGATGTGACGTTAAAAAATTAATTAAAAATTTCAATTTTTTTTATGAGATCTGGATTATAACTGAATAATAGTTTCATAAAAAATCGGGATTGCCAGAGCTTTTTAGAAAGAAAGAAATTGGATTAAGAATAAAAAAAACTTGGATAGATATCACGGGATCGTATATCTTCGGTTGTAGTGGTATAAAAAGTTCAGGTAGCGGTGCAATCGAGGGACTTTTTCCTGATCCAATATCCGGAATCCCTGAGCAGAGACATGTCGAATGTGACAACACCGAACACAGTTTTTACATGAGATGTTTTCTAGAATTGCAGAGACATTTTCATGTTAGAAAACATAAAAAGAAAACTAAGATTTCACGCGGAAAGCGTATTATTTTCAGATCCATTGAAAGTAAGTGTTCTTGAGATATTTTTACTTCCAGATATTTACATATTGTTTTTTAACAATATGTTTTTATATGTGTGTAATTCAAGAGCCGATAGAACTAAGTATTATAATTGTTTAATACTTTTTTTCCTTTTGAGAACCTGATCAGAATAATACTGCTAGCCAATTTTCGATTGGTTCTTATTCGAGATCTCAGTCGAAGCACGAATAAAAGTGTAATCTGACGGAGAAAACTTCTAGAACTTAGATTTCTCACTCGACGAAAGACCGAACAGAAGGGACTCGCAGTCATTTGTTATTTACCGGTCGTTACATTTCGACGAAGTCAGTAATGAAACTTTGCTTTCGAAAATTCTAAATCTTTGTGTATAATAAGGTCGACCTAAATAAACTTGGAAATACGACTATTGAAGCAAATGTAATTAGATCTCTCAAAGAAAGATTTTCTTTTTTCTTCGCTATTTAATGGTTTGGAAAAACCGAGCGGAAAACTGAAAAATTATTAGTTAATAGTTTTTTTTCATTTTCTTTACTTTTTTTTTATTTTAGGAAAAACTGTAAATCGTGAAAAATTGACTTTTTTTATTAATTCCCTGATTTAATTTTTAATTTCCTTTTCCTTGAGTCTCTTAAACTTTCTAATATTTGTCCTCCACTTTCCATCCTGAACTGATATTTAAATCCCATCTCAAGCAAATCCTGTGAATGGGACTGAAGTGTTGTCGAAGCAAGAAATCAGCTTTTTCAAACGACTCACACGACGGCACGTACTTTACTCGTGCGAATTTTTGCTCTCCCTTTAACCACGGTGAGTTTTCTCGCAAAAAAAAAAAAGTTGCACGAGGGCGCGAAGCTCCGTTAAAGCCTTTACTTTAAAGCTTCGCAACTTTAGTGGAAAGTTGGTGTTCGAACTATTGGGAAATCCTGGCCGCAGCGTAAGTCGGACTTTTCCAATATTATTATTGCTCTGGGCGGGTACTATACTTTTTCACGTCTGCTTCCTTTTTTCTTTTGTAATTTCCGTGCTTCTCTTTTCATTTAGTTCGATCCCGGAAGACAAGAACTTTATCACGTTTTTTGTGCGAGGGACGTGTCGACTTGGCTGCTCCTCGCGATTTATATTTCAGCAACAACAAAAAAGTCACAAATGTATTCCAGGGAAACTTTGTGTACACAAAACAGTTCACCGAACTTTTTACATCAAATCTGTGCAATTAAAACATGGCGAGCAATTTATATATTTTTTCTCCATTGAATATTTGATTGCATAAATAATATTTGATTGTTTTATAGTATTGACATAGGAGTAACATAAGTTTTGATAAAATAGGAGTTTTAGAATAAGAATAAATATGATGAAAGGGCTCTATGTGTTTTTAGTATGAAACGGAGAATTTTATTCGGAAGGAGCTATAGATTCGCTCCTTCACAGTGACCTTATGGAAGGGTCGAACACGTACATTGTGGGTTTACGCAGAACACGTAAAAACGTGACATATGACATACATATCTTGGGGCTGAAAACGTGCGCTGCAATGGCACTCATATGTCGTGCCGTAGAAGTCAAGGAAGTCGAATAACCTCGAGGTTGGTATTAAATAAAAATGCTATGTCAACCTCAAACAACTGCAGTGTACGTGATATGATACCTACACCTCAAGCGACTTTAATGTATTGAGAGGGGACGACCGAATAGTGTAGAACTATGGACTACAACACTTTTATTACACACCCTTGAATTTTACAGCAGACATGGCTATCCCGCTGAGATAACCGATAAGTGTCAGCATTTTAACTCCTGGCCCAGTAAACTGGAAGGAATTTGCTTTGCTGACCCAGTAACAAAATCAAAAACCGCTATGCTGTTATTCCATTTGACTGATCAAAGGTATCAAATAAATAAATTAATAAAATAAAAAAAATAAAAAATAAAAATAACGTAAAAGAAAATAAAAAAGGATCATCCACATTTTGTTGAAGTGGGCATTCTTTGATACGCATTCATTTGGAAAGATTTTGTATTTTAAATTAAAATTATTTTTTTGGCTGAATAATTTGTAACAATTTAAGAGTAATTGTTTATTTCTAAATCAGAGTTTAAGGTAATTTTTAATTAATTTGGAAGAAAGTCATGAAAAGTGACAATTCCTTGCAAAAAATCGCACACGAGATGTCCGTCAGATGATGTGATTTTATAAAAATTCTTTAGCATTCTTAGCACTCACAACAGAGGCATAAAAGGTCTCTTAAAAATGCGACGTTTCACTTTATTGCAAAATAAAATCATTTATCGTGAAGGATTTACTGGATTCTTATGCAGTGTTACGACAAGATGGTATGGTACGACAAGAAAAATAAAGAAAAAAACATTTTTTAAACAGTATACGTGCTATTATTCACTTGTAACTATACTTTTTATATACTCACGCTAAAAGACGTTATGAATGAATTTATAAGCTTATAAATATTGCAGCACATTTTTTATGACATCTCTATAGTTAGAAAACACTGAGAAAGGGGTTTCGTAATTTTTTTTAGTAAACAAGATCACAAGGTAAATATTAGATGAGACGTGCAAATCTATAAAAAGGGTGAGCAAGGTAAACGAATTTCTCTCATCGTGTATAAAGGAACGGATCTGGTAGTTCAATCCTGTGGGAATTTTGCTAAATAGACTCGAAGACACACAAGGGAATTTCAAACTTTTTTTACAACTTGTACTGCCAAGGATGGAGTTAAACAATAAACTATTTTCTCTAAAATTTAAGTTTTTCTCATTTGGGCATTTTGAACACATTTTAATACAAGTTGAAATGAGAAATTGATGCAATCTTAATTTTTATGTTAAAATTCAACCACATTCCTAAAGAATACATAAAAATGCGAAATAAATGTATTTCTTCATCGCATAAGATTCGAAACCATTTGAGAATGTCTATTTTATAGATACTTGTAAAAAGCATAAAAGTTTTATTAATATTGCGGTATACCACGTGAAGTCTAATGTGGAAACTTAGCAAGGGAATGTTAGCTGGTAGAGCGTTTTGACGGTACGATACGGTCCATTTTATGTCCATTTTATGTTCGAGATAGAAGCCATTGCTTCAAATGACGGATAGTGTCAACGTGACTACCTACGACTTACGCATTCAAGTCAAAGTTCATATTTTTTTAACAAAGAAGTATTGCAGGCACTGTCTTGTTTTCTATTTTCCATAGATCATTCTCTTCAAACTTCTATTGTCTATAGATTATTGCGCTTGTCACTTTTTCTTCTATAACAATTTTTCTTCTTATTCTTTACTTTCTCTTTTTCTTATTTAACTAACAAACGAAAAAGTGCGCCACGTGCACGACTATTTTGTTGTAGTTCTTACAGTTTCAAGTCGTTTAAGGGCCAATCAGGTTTGCAACAACAGTGTCTGCGAGATTTTCGAGACATTTCGTTTACCACTAGTTTTAGATAAGCTACTTCTGACCTTTTTCTTCAGCCAAGTTAAAACTACTTCACTTCGAGCACATATTGAAAAATAGGATATTTAAAATATTTTTCATAACATTATTCTGATATGATTCCCGCCGGAAATGAAACTACTTTCTTTGCTGTTATCCCTTTTTTCACCGGCTAACCCCTTTTCTCTTTCTCATAGCCGTCTGTCTTCGAAAGAAGAAATGGCACCCTCCTCTTTCTTCGAGCCACAGCTCGGGGCCGATGTTTAATGCAAACTCATCGATTCAACCGAGCCCCAGACATTTTTCTCTTCTTCAGGGTCCCGAAGCTGCTCAAAAAGATTGCAGCGAAGATTCTATGAGCGATGGAGGCTCATAAACTCGGATGTATGGTTCTCTGCGGGTCAAACCTAACCCAACCTGACCTTTAGTAAATGACCCTTTGACCGAAACTGAAAGAGAGGAGTCTCCCTTTTGCGTGATCCTTGATACATTACCAACGCTCGCGTATCCAACTTAGTTCTGATTCTTGATTAGGTGCATCATTTTCCACCACTCTCAATGCTTGAAACGATACAACGTCGGAAGAATGAACGAATGGCTTCATTTCGCCTCGACCGAAAGAATGGATGGGAGATAAAACCACGAAAATAATAAAAGTGAATTCGATATCGCAATTTTCTCTATCTTGCCTAGCGTTCTAAATGAAGGGACTATTTTTTCAGAATATTAGGGTGGCAGAAAGGCTTTGCTTGGAAAATCACTAAGACCGTCAATTCTCCTTATCTGTAGGTCAAATAATAATAATAATAATAATAATAATAATAATAATAATAATAATAATA
>JAUEJJ010000013.1:20799324-20822453 GCA_032164275.1 Synergus coniferae | reverse complement strand
TATATATATATAGGATAGTTATGCAACATTAATTTCCAAAAACATCTGTTTCACTGATTATTTGTACAGAAAATACATTGATTATGGAAGTAAGTTTAATCTTGTCTCTATGGAAAAAACAGGGAGAACCACCTGACCGTGTTTTTGCCGATATCGATCCCTATCGATGGTTAAGTGCTTTAGAGTGCACCCTACAATCTGCATTAACTGACCATAAACCTTGAAGGAATTTCTGAACTAGTAATTCAATTTCGATGAAGCTTTGATAACTTTCGAGTAAGCTAGTTAGAAGCTCATATCAGAAAGCTCGATAGTCAAAGGCGACTACTGCCATTACTCATAAAAATTAAAAGTTATAACAGAATAATGATTATATATATAATCTGAAAATATTTTTCAAAGACAAAAGATTTTTTACCGCAGTGAGAAGTACCCTCAAAATGATACGATATGCGAAAAATATTTGGTACTTTTATTATTCCATCATTGTCCAATAGTATTTTTTTTTTGTTCAGTTTGTATAATATCAGATTCGGGATTAATTAGAGACTATTAAGAAAGTCATTAATTATTTTGGTATTCATTGCAATGAAAAGAATATTGGGAAAATTGAATACCTTTACAAATTGGTATCATTAAGAACCTGAAACACTAAGTAAGATTACCCCATCTACATCGCTCACTCGCAAAGAAAGGTTTGTAAAAGAAATTTAATTTCATTCATTAGGCTCGAGCAAATAATTAGCATTTGAAAGATCGTGGATTTAATCGTGCTCAGAGGAGGATTTCTGTAACTCTCGTATACTAATTTCACAAAGGCAATTAAGTTTCTAGTTAATTCAATTTAAGTTAGCAAACTGAAATGTGTAATAAACTAAGTTATGAATCAAATGAAAATTTTCATATTTTCAAAAAAAAAATAATAATAATAAGATTTAGTATTAACGTTAATTCTATCTATCGTAAAATCAAAAAGTTATCATTTGTATGTCTAATAAAATGAATATAAAAAAATCCACCATCTCCTTCTACTGTTAGAGGTCTACTAACTATGAACATAATTAAATAATTTTCTAATTGAAATTTTTTAAAAATATTTTAAGCGAGTTAAATTAATGGATGACACTTTTTTTGATACTGCAATAAATAAATATTTAACACACCTTTTGGTCCTCTTAAACTGTTCCAAACATATTAAAGGAAATCCTCTTCAGACGATTCTGAAACATCTTAGCATTTTTATAAATTTAATTATGACTGAAAAGTTCTGAACGTTCAAATGAACGAATTTTTGTACTTATTGTATTTCAAACTAAAAATAGTTTTAAATATTGATTCATTTGATTTGAAAATAATCCTGTGTAAAAGAAACTTGTAATGTCTGTTATTATTTTTTAGTTTAGACAATATTTTTGAATAAATTAGAATTGGGAAAAAATATTTCGTTCACTTGAAAATTCAAAACTTCTAGTACATAATTTAATTAGGGAACATCCACAAAATACGTGATACTAATGGATAGGATTTAAAAAAAAGCAGTTTACCGCGTGATATTAATAATCAATATAAATTTTAATGAAATATCTTTAATAAAATTTAATTTAATAAAATTTCTTTAAGTTATTTTACTTTATATTATAAAGCAAACCGAAATTTTCAGTATTTTTTCTAAATGTTAAAGAATGCAAAAATGGCTTTAAAAAAAAAGCGTCACGTATTTTTTGGATTTCCATTTACATAAATTTCATTCACATACAATACAATTATATTGCACAAAAAAGATAACAGTGTAATGAGAAAAATCAGCACAGTGACGTGGATATAGCTATCAAGAACTATTCATTCAAAAATAAATAGCTCTCAATAGAAGTTCCCCTCTTCATGTTTGGGGCTCTTCAGCATATAGCCTCTTCTTTCTTCTGGCAATTGCCATCTACAGATTCGATTTGCACTCGAGTTCTATCAATCCCGTATATTAAATATTCCCCAGATTTTTAACTCGAGCACATTCCGCGATATCAAAAACGATAATTGGCCCACCGGTTGGACCAAAAATCTAGGAAAAAGTATCTTTATGTGAAATTAAAGATATTTAATCCCAATGCTACCTACCTAACATTATACATTCACACCAGAATAAATTACCTGCCTATACCTAGCTATATTTAAAAGTGCAAAAAACATTCACACCAACACACCCACTCCTCGGTTCTCATTCACACCACCCCGGTGCGAAAAAGCCTAACCTAGGGATACATCCCGGGATGCATCCTGCACCTGAGCTTAGAAGCCACGTTAGGGCACGTTTCACATTCACATTCACATACAAAATAAAATTAAAAAAAAACCTGAAATCGTACACCGTTTTTCAAAATTTTCAAATAAGTCAATCTTAGTTTTTCACGGTGTCTAGCAATATTCTATAGTAAAATTTTTACTCATTTCTCGAGTTTTCTAGACTACAAAATTAAGGCTTTTGATTCTGAACAATTTTTTTATTTGAAATATTCCAATCTGAACTTTTTTAACATATAATTACAAATTTTATTCGTATGTTTTTTGGTATTTTAATTATAAATAATTCTACAGCAGTTTGCCCAACAAAAAGTGGTTCGAATATAATTTTTAATTTCAATAATAAATACTCAATTCTAAATTCCCATTTCATTCTACAAATGAATTGGAAATACTCCGTTCCCCTTTCATTTTACTAATGATCCGGGGAATAAGGATGAATAGATTGAGCGATATTTTAAATCCTGTATTAATAAATAACCGAATTCATAACCACAAATTGTTGAGGCAAATATAATAAAAATAAAGTTTAAAAAATGAGGATCTCGAAATTTAAAACAATTCATATTAAACAAAATTTTCAGCTACTGAAGCTTTCAATTTATAATAATTAAAACTATTTGAATTTTAAATGATTTGCAATGAGTTTACATTTGAAAATTTCTCGTATGTTAGAATCGTTTATTCTTCAAGAATGAACAATTCTCTTTTTATGGCTTCAAACCTTCTTCCACAATAGTAAAAAATTATAATTATTTAAATTATTCAAAATTTCAATTTGAAATATTTCTATTTTTAATATTGCTAGACGCCCTTAAAATTGCAAGATTTCAAAACTCATAAAAGTGATTTTTTGTATACCAATAACAATATGAACTATTGTAAAATTCTATTTGTTCTATAAAAAATTACTCATGTTAGGCAAAATATAAAAATAAACACAAGGACACAGATTATATTTCGCGACTATCTAAATTGAAATAAACGGTGTACGCAAAAAATAGATTAGTAATTACACAAATATCCTAATCTATGTAAATTAATATAATTTTTAACAAAGTTATAATTCTATCATTTTTTCTCTTTAAATTTCAAATTATAAGTTAATTAATTAAAAATTAATTGAATTGATTCACTTGAAATTTAGTTAAAAGCTAGAAAAAATTGAAATATTTAAGAAAAACTATATAATTAAAAAAATACTAATAATAAAATATGCAAGTAATAAAAAATACGAATGTCAAAAATGAATCATCGGGTTTTCTGTGCATAGAAAAAAAATTAAGTTAAATTTAAAAAAGAACATCCTCGGCCTTTTTCGATACACAGTTTTCCCGTTCCTCTCTTGGGATTAAAAATACATTACACAGACTGTGTCATGACATTAAATTTGATTAACTCTCAATAGAGATTAATTAAAACTAAACAAGGAGTTATTTTCTTGCGGCCCAAGAGAGGACGATTCCTAAGCTATCAACAATATAAATTGGCGAATATCCACTTTCTAATTAAACCGTTAAGTTTAATTAGCTGTCACTGTGCGATTTTTAAATAAAAATACAACCTGTTTCCGTGCCAGTTCGGACCATTCGTCCCTGGCATGTTTGGAAACAGGAGGAATTAAAACCTTCACTTACCTTTACAACTGTCCCACGTCGTAACGATGGCACCATGATGTCTTCAGGCCGGTCTCTAGAGATCCCTTCTCTTCTATAGACTTCTCCGAAGACCAGAGACATTGCAGGGGCCATTTTTTCTTCGGATCCTCCTACCAGCGTCATTAGATTGCATTAGATCTGAAAAATTAAAAAGTATTAATTAATTACTAAGAAAAAGTATTTCAAGATTGAGTATAAACCTTTTTTGAATGTGAATTAATTATGTTTTGTTGATACCTGGGTTAAAAAAAAGTTATCTTTCAAAAACCCACCCTAGTCGCGAGGGCTGCTTAAGAAATACCCTAGTACTCATGCTGATTATTTGGAAGGTACCAGACAAAGAAAAACTTCGCAAAAACCAATTCTGGTTATGTTGGTTACAAAGAATTTTAGGTTTACTATTGAATAGTACAATTAACATTCTTTATTTTTGGTCCCGGTTCTCTCAAAATGTCGAGATTTAAAAAAATTCGCAAGTCATATTTCGCAAAAAAAGACCAATTCCTTCTCATTATGATGTGAATGTAAAAATTCGAAAAAAACTCCATAATCTAAATTTGCCGGGTATGTGAACGAGGAAAACCTCATCACAAACCATTCCGATACAGTATTGAATATCAGAGGCGACAGTGGAATAAATTTCATTTGATCAGAAGGAGGAAAATACAAATCGATTTCTCAGGGGCGGGAATTTCGGGTCCTTTTTAGTGATTGGAAACATTTCGTTCTCCCCTTTTAAGGAGATTCTACAATCCCTTGAAATTGCTCGAAGGAAAAACAACATTCCTATTATTTTGTACAGTAAATAAAAACACAACTATAACTATTTTAATATCAAATACAATTCTTTAATCAAAATTTCATTTCGGGAATAGATTTAATTAATGATTTTATTATTCGGTTTTATTGAAAAGTCCCAGATTTTTTCACCGGTTCGAGAAACTTTTATTTATTCCGAGACTCTTGGTCCTTTCCCGAAAATGCTGAAATGAGAGCACAATACCTATGAACCCAGAATAATACATCGAACTGTGAGAAAATGCCTTTCAGGAGTTCTTTTGAGCTTTCAAAGCTCGGAACAATATCTGACTTGAGATTGGGGTCGCGGGGCGTCCCTCGGGTAAGAAGTGTTATCTAGGTTCCCTCAAGCCCGAATCAAGAACCAGCCAGTTCGACCACCTTCAACCCCCTTTTGCAGACGTAGCACTCACCTCCCCCCATTCACCTCCCATTTTAATCACTACTTCTGATAGCCTCCTCGATTGGATCAGGGACCTTTTGCTACACCCTGTGTACCGTTTCATTTTTGAAATACGGCGGCTTTTTCTTATTCGAAAAACCCTTAGTCAATCACAAGAAAAATAAAGAAAAAAAATCCTTCCTCAAAATCAATTTCTTATATGAATATCGGCCAGTGTTCTTTACACGGAAGAAAATGGATATTCGCCCATGACATCCAAATGTTTAAGATTAACATATTTTATCTCCTATTTTTAAGTTTCATCGTTTATCTCTGGTTTTAAATCGTAGAAATTTTGAAGTATTTTAAATTGAATGCTCGAAATTCCATAAATTATATGGTTTTACAATTTCCTAGTCAAGTCATCGTCTGTAAATTTACGACTTTATATCAACTCCGCTTAGAAGAGATAAAAACAGATGTAGTGCGGGTTAACATCTTTTTTGTCGTGTTACAAAGGAGCAATCCTTGATAAGAATATATGAGAAAAACGCAAGAGAATAGCGAGGATGATCTTAAAAGTAGATCGATAAATAAAACTAGGAATCCGCGTCGGCGAAAAAGTCGGCAGGTTGATGTATGAATACCGCTTTCACCTTGTGTTAGAGGGTTGTTCTTTGTCGCAACGACTTTCACATCGACGGATTTAGGAGCAGTGAAGTAGACCCTACGATACAAGTTCCTATCTTCCTTCATACAAAAAAAAAAAACAAGAGTATAAAGTAAGGCGTTCGTGGAAGAATAAGGAAGTCCTACAACCTGACAACGTAGTTACAAAATAAGTGACAAGTTTGTGCGCTGCTCGGATCGTTGCATCACTTATACATTGTGGATCGGTCCAAATTGCTTTACAGGAGCGCCAGCGAGGAACCGGAAGTTACTGCATTTCTAGGGATTTATACCGCGGAAACTCGAAAGTCCTGAGCTTCATCCTTCTGAAGAAAGCTTTAGATACTTGGAAGTTAAGTCGACTTTTCTTTCGCGATCTTCTAGCCCAATCCTAAACCTTCCATTAGCCGGACAATGAAAGTCAACGAAAGCCACTTGCAACTTGAATTATTTTTTAACAACTACCACGAATTTAAGGCAATGCAATATGCTAGAAACAGATGCTATACCAAGTCACTTGCAGAATTTCACAAGTTTTACGTCGGTTTTGAAGAATCAAAACTCACCCTGCGCTTCGGTCGAACGATATTTATCCCCCGCACAAGTCTCAAGGGCGTAGTTTCAGTTAGGTTTTATATGACCCCGAAGAATTGACCCGAAGTTACTTTTATAAATTTTCAACGCGCGAGCCGTCATTTCCCAAAGAGTTAAACTTTCCAAAGAAACTTTCTATATAGATAATCTTGTGTAAAAGTCGCAATGGACGAACTCTGATTTAGTGAATTTCGTACCATTCCGGATAAGCAATTTATTTTAAAGAATTGAAGTTATATTTAAAATAAGAAAATCGTGACACGTTTTCACAAAATATCAATGACTTGTTTTATGCTACGTCTCACTCGATTTTTTATTCGTACATGGAATTTAATTTAACGCCAATATGGAAAGCACTTTATACTGTGGCATAGATTTTTTACATTTTCATGTAAAAAAAATGTCAATAGATTTCAGGCAATCAACAAAAATATGTAAAATCAAACGAATGAAAAAAAGCACTGAACAGGTCCGAGAAGTCCAATCAAATGTCAGACTTTTCATATCAATAAAATCCTCGCTATATTGCTGTTTTATCGAATATTTTTTCTGACGAGAAAAAACCCATAAAAATAAGCACAGAATTATGTTCACAAAGGCATGGAAAAGAAAATAGTTCCACTTTTTATATATTATATGGTTGACATATCTTACTAAAAGATTACGTCAAAAATATTTTTAGTATACCTGTACAATACATGGTATTAAAATATTTAAAAAATAAATAAATAAAATAAAAATACCTGCGAATGAAGAGATTGAATGAAGAGATTGAATTGATTGATTCCCTCCTATTTTACCAACAGTGATTGAAGGAATTCGACAGCACCTGCAACAAAAAATAATAAAATGTTAAAACGTTACACATAAATAGCTGTTATCGCAAATTCGCAGTAAGAGCAGATATAAAACGTTTATTCCGAAAAAACGATGAATTAAAATTTGTACCCGTAAAGTATATCTCTAATGGAAACGTCATAGCCGTTATTGTTTGAAAATCGAGAGCAATAAAGGAATCCATCGTTTACAGCCATCAATATTATTGGACAGGCTTCTTTTACTTCCACCTTACTCTTCTCGCCATTTCGTTTATCGGAAAGGAGATGATGTTTTATTTTAAATAAACGAGCATCAAAAGCGATCCAGCACTGAAAATGGGATGGGGTTGGCCTTCTTTTCTTTCCATTCCTCTCCTGCTGCGTCGTTAGTCACGTGATAGCATGGCACGTGACGAACCGACCAATCATTAATCCTCCCACCCTTAGCCGAAAATTTATTGTCCACGATATTTACTCGCAAAAGCTAGACAATTCTGCATTAAACAATTCATATTTTCAACAGTGGTGTAAATAATTGAGGATAAATATCACGAAAATGAGGAAAAATCGATATTCCCACACAGAAAGATCTTGGAATAAAAAGTGAGTTTTTACTACCTCGTAAAATCGGACTTGAGGATTCAATACTTTTCCTTTCATACCCAGGTGGTTTTACACGGAATGTGGAAATAAAAGTCCAGTGATAAATTGGTAAACGATCGAAAGGCTATATAAGCAGGCGATATAAATATTTCCAAGGAATAGACTATTCGCCACAAGAACTGATGCTTTTATTTGTAACCTACACCAACTTTAAGTTATTTGTGCTACGAGATATTAAGAATTTTTCGCGTTTTGTAGTTTTTATGTCAAAGCTTTTTTTTTTTTTTTTTTTTGAACAGAAGATCTTATTCAGATTCTGGAATATAATGAAATGTCTCGTATTTTCTCCTATACTGCAAGGATAACAGACCACTTTATGTACTTGAATAATGCATGCGAACAAAGTCAAACGACCCCCTATAATATTTCTGCCATAATTTTTCAGAGGAAGAAAGATTTGAATTTAAATGCTTCCGAAATGTTACGTTCTTTTAACACTTCTCTAGAAAAAGTACTAGTTCACGCCCGGAAGAATATGTCAAATATTTTTAAAAATTGTAAATCAATACTAGGGACATAATTTTACTTATCATAAACGCAAATTTAGTTTAGTTTAGTTATGACCAAACAATAAATTCTAAGGTTAGCAATATAAATTAGTTGACTATCAGAATATGAAAAAATAAAAGTTTACGAAATAAACTTAAATATTTTAAAGACACTACATTCCAATCTTCGTCTACATGAAACGAAGGGAGATTACCTATTTTGAGCGATAAATATTTATTATATTGGTAACATAAAGTTGGAAAAACTAAACTTGCTCTTATCATAGTTACCACATGTCCTTAAAATGAATTATTAATACCTATAGTATTATTTTTCTTCAAATATTTTTGACAGGAAAAACAAAAAATGACGAAAGTAGTAAAAGTCGAAGAAAAAAAAATTGAAGCGATTTTATAAGTTCGTTTTCTTTAGAGAGGATTATTTGAAAATTCGTTTTCTCTTGCTCGCCAGAACAGCCTTTCCATTTAACGACGAACTAATTATGATAAATTCTCCAGCGCAGAAGTACATCTCAGTAAATTACAATTTCCGGGAACACTTTTAGGATCGTCTTTTCCTGTCGATCAAGCGATAACAAAAGCATTTTCTCGCCTGGCAAATAAAAGAAAAAGAAACTCATCCGGGTACTCTTGAAAAGTTTGTTTCCCAGAGGACTTATCTGACAGGCCATCTCAAAAGTCTGGGTTACGAGGCGAAAGTAACATAAGCTTTTCGTGCTCTTCCAGGACCTTCAACCTCTAAGGACCTGATTTCATTTAATCGAGTCATCAGAACCAATCACTTTGAATACTTTCGTACAATTGCTTTCATAAAACTCGAAGATTACTCGTTTTCTTCTGGTGATTAATTCTATTTCTTCCACACGAAAACACAAGAACCTTGATTAAACGGGAAAAAAAACTTATACTTTTCCTGCAACTGAAGTTTCCACTTGATTAACAAACCTTTCTCAAACAGATGGCATATTCGTTGGGCATCGAAGAATTTTCCTAGGAAAAACTCCTAATAAAATTTGAAAAACGAAAAGAAGTATCATTTTTCCTGATCATTCATTAATATTTTAGTTTCAGGAATCTGAACTTTAATCACTCGAAAGCATTTGGATTTTTTTGAAATTCCAAGAGATTTCAAGCGATTATAAAATGAGATAAATATTTTTCAAAAGATTTCTTCGAGGTATTTTCAACAAAACATTTTAAAGCATTTCAAAGCATTATAAAAATATTTTTTAAAAAATGGACATTGCATCAGCTAGGGAATAATTAAAAGTCTTCACCGGTGGTCTCAGTGAATTCGACTGAGTTTTTATCATGCGAAAAAACTTCAAAGCGAAACGAGTGGATAACTAAAAAAGGATTGAATGGGATGAGTTAACGGATAGGTAACTCTTGAAAATGAGTGTTTCAATTGGTTTGCATCTCTAGGGATTGTTTCGTGAATCAACGGTCCAGTGGTGTTACCACAGGGCTTTTCCAACCCTGTCACACAGGTACGGTAACTATGGGTAACACCGAACCACAATCTGCATTCCCTTACCTAATTGTCGCAACACACACCATGGATATGTGCACGCATATACAATATATGTGACCAGACAGGGAATGCGGGTGCGGTTATTGGGAAATCTGAAGCAATCCATAAAATAGCTCGAAAGTAGTTTATTTCATAATAAGAGTCTATTTGAGAGAGAATTTATAACTGAGCTCCTGGCTTCTACCTTGTCCCCCCTTCAAAATATTCATAAAATAATAAAGATATACGAGTAAATTCATTTTTCATCCTTTACTAAAAACGTTATGCTTGATTACATTTTACATTTTTTTGCCTCGGTTCCCCTCATCTAAATATGCAATTTTAATCGAAATCCTATGTGACTATAAATCCTAAGTGACCGTTTTTCTGAACGAGGGGGTCCAAATAAAGCGTTTCCTCTCTACATTTCATCTCTACAGTCGATAGGACAAATGATGTTTAATTTTCGGCTTCTTGAACACATCCATCGTCATAATTTGTCCTCGGCGGCAGAAGATCCAAGTTCTACGTTACCGGATTGTATAATGATCATGCTTCATAGTGGCAGCTGTTTTACCCTAAATCGACAAATCTACACTAATGCCATAATGGATGGTGGCAAATTGATAGTTGTCGGTGTACAAATAGCAATATAGCGGCAGTGCCACACTGCGTGGCGGTCACGGGTTGAAGTGTCGAGGGCTCAGAGAGTTAAAGGGGTTTGCACGGGCGGAGGTTGAATCCAGAGTGGTGATGTTCCACAATATGTACCAAGCCCCCCAACTCTCGCGACTTGATTGTTGTTTGAGCACTTTGGTCCTCACCCTACTATTGGGCACAGTGTGTAATAAACAGACCCCCGACTAGAACGCAACGTGCTAGTTTCGTTTTCGCTAGGAAAGACGGCTAATGTATCAACGACCCCAGGGATTAGTCTAATAGGATTCTCCACGATCCTCTATTATTCGAACTTAATCACCTAACAATTTCGACAAACAAGTGATTTCAAACTTTGGAGTTACTGATCTAGTTTGACTGAACATGAGCCTTTCTGGCGGGGTGTGAAATTAGTTTCAGCATTCAATGTTCAGTGAACATTATCCATGTTCAGATATCTTTTTAATGAAAAGCACGAAAGAATACATATCTGACGATTGTTGACGTTTACGACTGAAAAATGTTTACATAAAAGTAAAATATTTAATAATATTGCACGGTTTATGCAAGGCCCTAAAGTATTACGTATTTTTTTTTTGTAAAATTTAATATTTTCACTAGTAGAAATTCTCAATATAACACGTTTATCCCTAAATTGTAACGCATTTAAAAAAAAATTGTTATAATAGCTTTCTCGGTGTTGTTACTTCTCACCATAATTTACATTAGCCTAATACCAAAAATCTTTATTTACGTTATATGAAAATAAAAAGGTGCGCCCTCCATACAGATAGAGTCGGAATTTATTGTCGGAAAAAGACTTTCCCTTAAGCTGGGGTTAAGGGTAAGAGAAGTATGAGGCAATTGCAGTGTGAAAATACGGGTAGGTCGATTGTGCGAGGGCTCGCACATAAAACAGTGACCGTGAATGCGAAGATATTTACAGCGCCCTCTACAGAGGGTAAATTGCAGGCAATTTTGGTCCTCAATCCCCTCCTTTGCTTCCATTCAGTCACGACCAATTCCAGAGCAAGACATTCAAATGGTACATATTCACCCTTCGACGATCGTACCTTCTCCAATTGGTGGCATCCGAATGTATTGGAATTCACTTTAAGGGGTGAAGATACGGTCATGGAATTCTTAGGTATGAGGGGTAAGGGATGAGTGGGAGGAAGGCATCCACACTTTGTTTTGATGGGATCTTAACTGTGAAAGCCCATGTAACACCAATCCCCCAAGTAGATTTCCATACTCTCATCGGTGCAGTTTGATATGCAGCATAAAGTGAAGGATCTCAAAACGATCAGACTCGCTATGCTAAGTTCCAACTTTAAAGTCCCTCAACATCCTCTCATCGTTTCTGTCATTCATTCTTTTCACAGTTCTAACATCAACTCCTAAGTCGACATCGATCGTCCCGACCCTACCGAAGAAGTGTACGATTTATCTTCCACGAATGTCGAGTCCTTTAGAATTTAATACATACATACAAATCGAGTTTCCTATGTTGAGTTCGTCCAGGAATATTTAACCAGGGTTGCAACAATTTGTTTTTCAGATTGGGAAAAAAATTACTTTAACACTTTTTCGAGG
The DNA here is from genome assembly GCA_032164275.1 of Synergus coniferae. Lineage (NCBI taxonomy): Eukaryota > Metazoa > Arthropoda > Insecta > Hymenoptera > Cynipidae > Synergus > Synergus coniferae. Next base: position 20,810,301 of record JAUEJJ010000013.1, on the reverse strand, counting down.
AAAGAGCCTCACTCTAATGCTGTAAACTTCTCAACATTTTTAATACAAGTGATTAAAACTTTCAACTTGTTTCCCTTTCTCTGTTTGTTGTTTCTACAATTCGCCTTTAATTTCCCTTTGATTTGAGTTTGAATATATTCTCTTCACCCTATTCTCATTTCCACCCTCCGAATTATTCAACACGAACTAGCTTTATTAGTCTTCTGAAAATTTCTCTCATCCCATTGGCTGCGGAACATTTATTCGCCTCTATCAAAGAAACCTGAATACTAATAATATTCATTTAACAAATGTAACTTTACATTTCTACCCATTACCGATATTTGCATTAAAATGCTCCTACACCTAAATAATAGCATACTTTTCATTTTGACATTAAAATAACTGGAATTTATATCCACTGGAATTTATGGTCAAAGTAAGTTTCAGTGTAAAAATATTGGAAAATGTAGATTTTGAAAATGAAGTTATTTGAGAAGTTGAACCGATAACGGAAGAGCTGTCTCCGGGAAATGTGGGATGTAAGCTATTCAAGGATCAGAGAACAGGAGAAAACGGTATATTGTATAAGTGTAACGAATATCCTTATCCCACCTCTGTCTTCAGTGCACCGTTTATTTCCGTTTTTGCCACGCCATGAAACGATGATATGATGTGAACGAAACCGGAGATACTTAAAAGCCTCATGACAACGTCGATATGCTCGTTTGTCCTCCATACGTAATTTTATGAAATGGCGGTGCTAGCTTTTGAGACGTGTAACGTGGGAGGTGTAAGAAAGGTGATTTTGATATGAGTAATTCTAGAGGTCTCGCAATATATATGTATATTACACGAAATGTACATATTATACACGAAAAAAAAAACGGTATCGTCTCTCATTGTATTAATACCCCACACTATTTCCAACCTCATTCACATTTTACCTTTAATATTATAAATATTATAATAGCTGCCCATATTCTCATAATTTTTATACATACACAATATAAAAATTTATTCAACTTTTGAACTCACGTATGCAAGCACTCGTCGCAAATGTACTTCGCTCGAGGCCAGGCTCCACAAATCGTTTCCCGTTGAATGGTAGAAGATAACTATCATTTGTTTTCCCGGCCATAACTTTTGAATAACAAAACGCCAACCGCTTGCGGTTACCAATATATCCGGAAACGGACAGTATAAACGAATAGTAGTACTTCTTCCTTTCATGTGAACCCTCATCACTCTGTGTTCAATTTTCAGCCGGAAGGACACATTGAATCGACTATCAAATTCCCTTTTTATGCAAAAAGCTGTGCCCCTAAAACATCCCACATGAACATGTACTACATTTATGGTGGTTATACATGCACGAGGTGTCTGGAATTTCCGAATCTGTCCGCAGTAGAGTTATTCGTAATGAAGGACGATTCAGCATAAACTGCGCCTCAATTTGCCAGTCTGTCGAGTGAAAAATCATTTTCAAGTTTTTCACACGAAAAAATAATCGAGTTTGTTCAAAATTTCATCAATCTCTATTTCTCCATTAAATTCAAGATAAACTATTAAACAAACACCTCTTATTTCCGAAGTTCTAAATATTTTTTCTCGCTACTAACTGTTATTATTCCTTTTCCATCATAATTAGGTTATTACATTGAAGTTAAATGAATTTTTACTAAATTTAAATAATCATTCATTGTTCATTTCTCTCATTAGGAAATATATTTAGTGTAAGAGCTTAGTAGATGGGTTCCACTTAATAGATGCTATAGGTGGTTGTCATCAAAATTAAATGGAACAGAACCAATACCAGTGGCCACGTGCCTTTGATCAAATATATAAGAGAAATTCAAAGTGCATGAATAGGAATAGCTTCACTGATCGATAGAGGCTATCCAAGTACATATTACGTACAGCTTGCTGAGAGGGGGGTTTAGGTAATTTCTTATTGTTTCCTACATGAAGGGAGAAGTCAATTGAAATCTTACGTAAGTTTCGGGTAACTAGAGTGCTTGCTGTTGGTTGTTGTATTTACACTTCAAATAGAAAAATCTTCTAAAATGGCGTATGTTGTAAATAAATTTTTAAAAAAGAGTTCGAAAAGAGGTGAACTTTACAAAAAACTGTAAAGCAATACTTTAACACTGTTTCTAGTTTAAAATGCAATTAATATAAAAATTCGTTCATTTGAACGTTCAGAACTTCAACCTCAACTCTTTAAACATCGTATATCGTATTAACTTATATTTTTCTAGGCTTTTATTTGATTATAAGTGGTACGATTGGATTCAGAAAATCAAAAACCCTCCTTTAATTATTTATACAAGTGGAAAGTCGAGATTTTTAAAAAGCAATATAAAAAACTCATATTGCACATTCAAAGCTTATAAAAAAGTTGGAAGGCTAGGGGCATTAGATTTGTAATTGATGTTGAATAAGCTGAAAAGTTTGTTCATTAAATTAAAATCTCATTTTTCTGTGGATCATGAAATGTGTACATAGGGTACTTGGGTCTGTTTGCAGAGCCTACAAAGTTCGTATGTGTAGGTACGTGTGCATGAATATATGTGTAGTACGAAAAAGTCATTAACTACTCGAGCATTATTGGAAACTTTCAACGGTGTTGAGAGCGAGCGGTCGACCCACCCTCGAAGGTTTGAAAGGAAGTTAAGCTCGTTAAAGAATTGTATAGCAGCCAATCGATGGCAGTCAACGAGGACGGTAAAATTCTCACGTGCTTAAGGAAACTGCCAAGGTCCTTATTCTTCGTCATATCGTCTGGCAAAATACAGCAAGCCGACCTCATCGCCTCCTCAATATGGATACTTTTTAAAGTTTCTTAAGCTCCTAGGCTCTGTTCACCGATACCACTTTCTTCAAACTTTCATGCAGTGAAATAGCTCGCTAATCCGGTCCATCCACTGCTTGAAAACTTTATCAGTTAAATAACTATTTCCTCAGACCACTTCATTAATTATTACTTCGTCTTCTGATTTTATGTTTTGCTACTCTGTTCGCAATTTCCAACATTAAGTAAACATCATTTGAAAATTTAAATTAGTTTAGTCATGACAGAAAAGTTCTGAACGTTTAAATAAACGAATTTTTGTGTTTATTGTATTTTAAACTAGAAACAGTTTTAAAATATTGATTCATCAACATTGAAAATAATTCTGCTTGAAAGAAATTTGTAATGTCTATTATTATTTTTAGGTGGTACAATATTTCTGGATAAAATTGAATTGGGACAAAATATTTCGTTCATTTGAACGTTCAAAACTTTTGGTACATATTTAGTCTTGAATCCGAAACTTTTGTATTTTTATTCCAGTATGTTTATATAATCCGGTATCCAAAGGAAAATAAGTTTAAAATTTACGTAGATTTGTAGTACTGGTTACTGGTTAATTTAACTCTACTAAAGATGAAAAAATGACTTAAATGTAGTTTGAAGAGATTTCTTGAGCTTAATGGGGTCAATTAGACTTGAGATACAAACTGCAGGTGATACAATCAGCTCGAAATGAAGTACAGGGTAAAACTCTAGTTATTACGAAGAGATGCGTAATGGCTTAAGGAAACTGGTGTAATGGTGAGTTGCAACAAGATTAAGCGCATGAGACTTCGTGTAACTGTTACTGGCTAGCTAGTGTTGGATTCTAGATGCACTAAGCAAGCCGAAATATCTTTATTGCTATTCTCCAGCGAAACAGATGTTGCAGAGTCTCAAGCGTATTATGGTGTTCCAAACTCTAGCCCCTAGGCCTGAATAACTTCACTCTTCCTTCATTCCAACTAGTTTAAAATTTATAAAACTTCATTTCTCAATCCGTTATATTTCAAAGTACGAGACACGAAAAAAGGAATGGCAACTACGTAAAAGGGATCTTCAAGAGCAGTCTGTTATTTAAAAGATTCTGCGAATCATTTATTTATTGAACTGGCTTCCTCTGCCCGAAAACAAATTCGCTTGATACTTGAAATATTCACCGAGAATTCAACCTAACTGAGTCGACATTTCTCTTGAAATTGAATACTTTACACAAGTCGTTGAATCGAGGCTGATGTTATCGCGGGTTGGAACATCTAAAGGATTTGAAAGAGGAAAAAGTATATGTCCACAGAAAATGCACACTTTGCCGCTTCGCTCTTCTTCCTCTGGTTGGAAAATTACGCCCGTTCGGGATTCGAAAATAGGAAGAAGTTCTGGGTTGCGAATATATTGCACGATGAACTTTCAACGGCACCCATTGCGTGGCCCAGTTCTATCCTCCCTGCTCTTCTTTGTATGCGATTGGATGCTCGCTTTAGAAGGGATTCGAGAAGAGCGACTGTATTTTCGTCGTCGTCGTCCATTTTCGAGCAACGCGACGACTCGATAAGCTACCAAGTAATCGAGTCCTGATGCCGGCAGCTGCCTACGACATCGCATCGGGACGCGATTGTAATCCGAGGGCCGGCCATATTGAAACGGAAACACAGAGGCCGCTGACAGCAGAGATTAGAGAATTACTGCGAGCCAATAACCGTTAAAGAGAACGACCGACAGTGCCAATGTTCAGCGACCGCAAGCTGGCTTTAAACGGCCCAATATTAAACACTGTATTGCTTGGTTGGAGCGCACAGACACCAACACCAAAGTAGACGGATTCTGTTTGAGTGTTTGCAATTCTCACACTGATGAGCACAGCAGGATACGTGCAAGACTGGTCACTTCAGACACACTTAAGGGATTGCAGTGTGCAGAATGAACATCAAAATTTAATGAAAATACCCCCCCCCTATACTTGCTACAAGTATAATCCTTTTATGTCAATCTACTATAACTGGCATGATGCTTTGTTTGACTTTAAAGAGAGGTGACCTAAAATTTTTGTTATCTCCGTATTTTCTCTAAAAAGACACGCGGGTCAATAACTGCCTGACCTAAAATGAATTATACTACTTGAGATCCATCATGACTGACCTAAACTGATTTGTACTACTCAAAAATTTCTTATGTCTGACTTAATAATAATAATAATTTATGGTTTTATTAGTGGCTCAATTCTAGCTAGAAATCAGTTATTTTTTACTGTAGAAAATAACTGGCTTAATTAGAATGTCTTTAAAAGATTTTCCACAATAATTTGATAAAAAAATAATGACACACTACTTCATTTATCTCAATTGCGAATTTAAATGTGAGGCACGAGCTCACAAAGTAATTTCCAATTTTAAGATTAAGTATATCAGTGGAAAATGGAGAATTTCAGTTTTTCGATTGAGAATATCAAGACCATGTACAAATATCAGCTACATTGGTGAAGAATGAAACGAGAGAATAAGTGAAGCACTTCGACGGGGAAAGAAAGGAGAATCGAGCTCGATACGGTCAGATGGGAGAGGTTGAAAGTCATAAAAGGAGTATAATGGAAGTAGGTACCGACAGAAAGAAGAAAGATGCACCCGTACGAAAGAATGACCATCGATCGATAGACGAAATAGTAAAGGAAACAGTTATTTTCTTAATATCAGAGTCGCTTCACGTTGCACCATCCGATGGAATTGACAACATGATGCTACATGTCGGTTTTCAGTTTTTCAACAACTCTACTACTCTGAGATTTCTCGGAACTCGTGAAAAATGTGTTACTCTTATTTTTTAAAAGAAAAAACAATGATAATAATAATTTCATCGAGTTTAATTTAATAAAAAATGTAAAAAAATGGTATAGAACCAATAAAAATACGTATTTTCATATTTCTTGCTAACCACCCATCACTACTGACTTAAAATAAATCATTAATCATTCTTAGGGCTGACTTAAGATGACTCATACTACTTAATGTCCCTATGACTGAACTATGGTAAGTTGACTTTATACTACTAATATTTTTTAAAAACAACAGTAGACATATAATTGTATAAAATCGTTTACTTTAAGTAGTATAAGTCAATTTAGATCAGCCATAAAGGAATAGTCAGTAGTATGAGTAATTTTTAGTCAGCCGTAGTGGATGACAAGTAGAATAGTTCATTTTAAGTCAACCATAAGGTCAGCGATATGGCACTCTAAGTAGTACAAGTTAATTTAAGTCAAACTTCATGAATGTCAAAAAGCGTGGGACCATAATTGGGAGAGCACAGTACAATTTCAGACATTTCTCTCTGCGCGGATTTCCATTTGCGTTTTGTGGTCTTTCTCAATCTTCAGAAACTAGTTTCCCTCCCGAATGACTAAATTCGTATCTATATGGTGTAGTAAACCTCACAATGGTAGTTGTGCACCTGAAAATCTAACTTTAGGATCCTATCATTTTATGTATGTCGTATAAACGTCTCTAAATAAATCTGAGTGGTAGTTGGGACTCGTAGTGTATTTTCAATAACCTAATATTGAAATATGTTTCAAACTACGATACAATAATTAATGGAAAAAACTATAAGCATAAAGATGGAAAATTTCAAAACTAGGAAATCGAGATAATGCATAAAATGAGATATCAAGTTCTGAGATAGGAGATTGGATAGAATGATCTACCGGAGATATACCATAGGTAAAGCACGAGGAAGGTGTAACACTTGACAATATCTCTTGATAATTTCATAAGACAAAATCGTTTCGTTGATGCAATTGGGAAAGTTATCCAATTCAGAAGACGTTTTGCGAGTGTAGTGAAGCATCAGGAATCATGGCGCGATTATCTATCATATCCCAGGGGATTTCGGGGTTAGTGGAGTAATGTTCGGGTGGTGGGGTTAGTGGTAAATGACCGAGGTCACCAGGGAATCGCGGTTACATATTGGACCTAGGCAGACACAACTGCTCTCTGATAGGTTAATGGTATTGCACAGGTAACGATAGAACTCTCTAGTATCGATCAAGACATTATATATTTCACGAAACTTTGACCACCTACGTAGTTTATGAGCCACTAACACTTTCGACGACCCATATCATTGAATTATGGGCCAAACATTGTAGGGCTGATTAAACTTACCCACCATCATGGATATTCAATATTCCCCAACAAATATTAAATACCAATATGCGGGTGATTCTACACAAACACGTTACCTGCAAGCGTAATAACATTTCGAAAACTCATTCAATATACTGCAGGAATTACAATAGACGGAAAAATTAGTTATCAAAATTTTCCTTGACTGACATCGACTTTTGGATAGGACAAAGTTTTCAAAATATTTCATTAATGTTTTTTAAAATCTGAAATACTTTTCAGAGAAGAATTTTAAAACAGTTTTCGAATTCCTATCTGCAAAGTATTTGAGATTCTAAAAAACATTAATGAAATATATAGACTATTGCCCTATCCAAAAGTCAATGACAGTCAAGCAAAATTTCGATAATTTTTTCTGTGTATAAAATATACTAAATTTCAACAATATTACAATCTTTTCCTGGGAGATGATTATATAACCTTTTCACTTTCACTTTCACTTCTCCTTTTTAGAAATTCACGTCAGTTGTATTTTTTCTTTACATTGTGTGATAATCAAAATATAAGACAGAAAAAGACAACCCACATGAATTTAAAAAAAGTAGAAGTAAAACAAATATATAATTTCCCCCCTGTGATAAGATACATATTTTGTGGTTATAAGTGGAAAACAGAAAATAAAAACAACTCACGTTGTCGATACCAACTAGGCAGAATATCATGTTGTGAATGTGTATTCGCATGAAATTACGAAGCTTGTTTCATGAAGGAGGGAACATTAAAATACGCTAATTATGACAGTTCATCCATATTGAATAGCTGCTTTAGCTACTGCATTGACCCAGATCGGAAAAACTCATTTGCAACGTAATGGAATTTTCTGCTCCGTATTTCCGGGTATTTATCGTTCTATGGTAGGAAACCTTTCCCGCAAACTGTCAATCGAGACTAAAAATTGCCATTGTTAATGTCCACATTCAAAATCAAGACTGATTCATTTAAAGGATTTGTGAATGAGAAATCTGCAAAATACCATTCGTTTGACAATTTATCGTTATAATATGAAAATATAAAAATATCATTTTTCTTTTCTGTATATCACACAAATATGTTTTCCCATATCACAAAAAATTATAGAATGTATTATTTTAATCTAATTTTACGAATTTCGCAATCGTTGATCAAAGCAAAACCTAGCATAATTGCATATTATGAAGAACAAACAGTGTGTCTAACAACCATGCATGTAAACTGAGGTAACGTTATAACGTTGTATCAGTTGGGGAGCGCGGTAAAAGCCACACATACGTCATGGCACCGTATGGAATGGTTAATCAAGGCAAATATTTAGCATCCGCGTGCAACGAGTGAAACACTCAAGTCTATGACTAACGATCCTCATTAAGCTGAATTCAGACACGAATTATCGGAATTACTAAAGAAGTTTTCAGTAAAATAGCTTCGCACAATGTTCCGCAATATTCTGTTACAGCCACTTCCTGCTGTACTTATTATTTATCAAAATGGCATATTTTGCTTGGAGTTGTACCTGAAGTGTGTTTCGAGCAACGCTTACGACCTTCTGGGTTAACCGTGGCTTCCGGTTATAGTTCTAGTAAATTCTCGAGAGAACCGATGTGAGGTGATATAATGAACGAAACAGACAATTTAGAGAATGTTCTTCTCTCTCGTGATGTACCAAACGATCGAAGTTTAACGAACGATGCTGAAAGTTAGCAATTTACGAGCACTGTTCGAAGAGAAAGTCGCATAATGTGGGGTGAGAATCTAATGTGAGTTACCATAATTTCTAAAGGGAAGTTGAGAACCTGAACAGTAAGCACTTCGTTAAAGCAATCTCGAAAACATAGTCTTTTTACCGATCACAGTAATCGTTTCTGCAGCAAGTTCCACAAGAACGTCATCACGATTTCTGGAAAAGAAGTATTATCTTAAAGAAACAAAAATACAGAGACAAAACTCTTGTGGAACTTACTGTAGTATGCTTTTTTATATAATACTCTTAATGCCTCGCTACTTCCAGTTGATATATTTTACAATTTTATTATTATTAAAAGAATAACTTGTATTCCAATTAAAGTGTGAAAAAGGCAATGAAAGTTAAAAAAAAAAGTACATAGTACATGTTTCGTAAATTGTGTAGTCAACGAGAGATTGTAAAACGTGGATGTAGTACGTGTCGGAACTGAGCCCTTGACAAAATTGAAAGTGGAGCGGGGGTGAAAGTGGGCGACAAAATAGAGTCACTTTAATTGCGTTGTGCACGCCAGTGGTGCCAATCTGCATTCTACCAAATCGCACAAATGCAACTGTTTAGATATTATTTAGCAGTAAATCGCTAAAGGGGTTGGCAGGGGTGTAACGCTGACACAGCGACACGTTAAAGGCGGAACCCGGCTCACAGTGCCAGGCAGATGCCACCCGGGTTCCCTCGACCCATCGTCTGGGCGCGGATCCACCCTCCGAACAAGCTACAATCCCCAGATGCCGATGGTGGCAGCACTTTCAGCCAAAACCTCCCTGGATTTTGACTGATTTCACTAACGAGATTTTCTGAATACCTGCAAGCCAAACTACATACCCAATTTGCCTTGCAACATTTCAGTAAATCAACCAACATCAAAACTTCGTTATTTTTAATTTGTAAACTTCCATATTCCATGATTTCTCTCATTTAATATTTTAAACAGACATTTTTTTCAGGAGAAATCGAGCAGCAATTTTTTTTTATCTCGTGCTACTTCATACGCTTTATGCCTGACTTAAAATGAACTACACTACTTGACACCCATTTCGTTTAGAATAAATTATACGACTTTCGACTCCTTAGCTCTGACCTAAAAACGATTCACACTACCTGAAGCAAATCATTAAAAAAATACTACGATTTTAACCGAAACCGACACAACGAGGAATAGTAGCCTGTTTAATTGTTGTTAATAAATAAAAGGAAAAAGTTGGCACTCTTGAAACATAAAAAAAAAACATCAAATTTCATGATTGTTTATTTTTTAGATATTAAAAGCCCCATAAAAGAATATTCTCTAACAATAGCGCTAGACTCTTAGCCAGTGATGCATCATTTCAAAATGAGTGAGTAATATTGTAACTTAAAAAGCGTCATATAAAATAGAATGACTTCAGCGGAATAAGACCTGCTTGCCAAATCGCATTATAGCGACCATAAAATTCTGCTGCTGAGTACGAGTATGAGAAAGTCGTATTTTGCATTTCAATAGCATGCAAGACTTGGCGGAACCCGCTTCGCACAGTTTAATTGAATATTACTGTCAATGAGATTACAGATGCACGCACTTCGTGTCCTTCGTATTTTGATTCATGAAATTAAATCTACAAGAGACATAAAGGGAGGACTGAGGGAATTTTTAAACTGCCATTTCCCTACATTTAAATTTCAGAAACCTCACTTTTCTGAATCATCTATTTAAAAAAAAGAACAAGTTATACTTTTCCGAAACTGGAAATTCGATAGAAACGTGTACGGATTGCGTAAAAAAAATTAAATCCGTGTTACGAAAGTGTTTCCTAATCCTTCAAAAATAACGAGAAACCATGAAAAGCAATAAAATGAGTTTGTAACTACAATATTACAACAAGGTTTTACGACTTTCCCGTCAATAATTCAGGATTTAGCGCTTATCTGTCTTCCACAGAAGGATCTTTTTCTGATGGCTTATCGATTTTATGTTAGAATGCCCCACGTGATTCCAAATAAACACATTTTTCGCTAGTTATTCTTAGTCATACACGGAAAAAAAAGTCTAGTTTATGTTACAGGCTTAACTTAAACTGATTTAAATTACCTTAATTTAAGTTCCTTTTTAAACTTAACGCTAAATTTAAGCCAGTCTTAGTTTTAAAACAAGAGCGCAAAGTCTTGTTTTAAGACTAAAAGGGTCTTTCTTTAAGACTAGATGAACTTAAATCTAGAGTTAAGTCTAAAAGGGGACTTAAATTAAGGTAATTGTTAAATTAAGCCTGTAACATAAACTAGACCTTTTTTTT
>JAUEJJ010000013.1:20776880-20789911 GCA_032164275.1 Synergus coniferae | reverse complement strand
ACAGTGATGCATCAAAATTAAAATGGGTATGGTACATATAAACTTTGATGTACCTACCATTGAAATGGTTCACCCATTCATATCTACTTTTGTTCCCACACCAAAACTATGGCTCATGCAACCATAGTCCTTCTTTTGCTACTGTCATTTCCAAGCCAACCAATGCCTATGGATGCAGCAACCATGGATTTGGATGTGCCAAATATTTCAATATAATATGGCTGTGAGTTTTATATTGAGACCAAATAGTGTTTACCAGCACAAAATCTAAAAATTCCTCCTCCTCTACCTCGGTCAATTTTTATTCAATTAAGAAAAAAAGTTTTTTGAGGAAAGTACTGAAAGTTATATTTCAGGGTGGGTACACTTGAGAAAAATGCCCCATATATATAAGCAAAGAATTTTGTTTAAAAATATTTGTATTTTAGTTTTTAAATAAATTTTTTAGAATTCCATTTTTTATTCTATTCTTTCAGATATTTTGCGCAATTGTCTTTGCGGAAGGAATTTTCGATGGTGAGACCTTTGTAGCTCATCCCAGGCGACCCTCTGGTGAATTAGAAATCGAACTTCGACCTCCGAAAAATGGCCCTATTGATATTCACGTGAAAACTTGCGTAGGAGCCCCAGAATCGGATTTGCTGCAAGTAAATTATACTTTTTATAAATTACCCTAGCGAAAGCTTCGGATTGAAATTCATTCCGGACCAATCCGAAATTTTCCAAATCATTCCATAATTTGTATCCGAACTGAACAGTTTCATTCCAATATAATCCGAAGGAAGTTTTCAATACGAATTAATTCGAGGCACATTTAAAATCAGTTCGAACCTTTAATTCGAATGAATCCGAATGAATCCGGTCAATCTGAATTAACTCTTTAAAGACGAAGCATGTAGAACCCGTTGAATAAAAATGATGAAAAAATTCAGGAATAATGTACGATAACTTATAACCACCTTACGAGATGCGGAATAGTCCATTTTGATCTAATACACGCATTCATTTTGCGGAATTCTAAGCTTGTTACAAGAAAAAAGAAAATCGAAAATAGTGAACGTAGCATATAATATATTACACCAGGTACTAAAGGATTAATCAGAATTAGTCCGAATATTCAATCCGAATGAATCCGGTTAATCCGAATTTATCCGAATTTTTCGGAATTATTCGGGTTGATTCGTATAGACCGGATTAATTCGGATCCATTAGGTTTCAAATTTCTGATTGACCGGATCGAATCGGATTGATTAGGATTGATCGGATTCATTCCGATTAAAGGTTTGGATTGATTTTGAATAGGCCCTGGATTGATTCGGATTGAAAACTTTCTTCGGATTAGATCGGAATGAAACTGTTTGGTTCGGATACAAATTCCGGAATGATTTCCATTGTTTCGGAATGAATTTCAATCCGAAGCTTTGGCTAGGGTATTAAATACTAGCCGTTTGTAAATAATAATTACAAATTAGTGGTTTCCAACGTGTGAGTAAATGATTAAAAACATATCAATTCATCAATCCCCTCTCTTACCATACCATCTTTAATGAGTTCGTGCGGCCGGGGAGCGGGGCATACAGAGTGGTCGAGTCTCCTCGACTGCCGGGCGGACGAAGCCGAGCGATCCCGAAGGACGCTCGACCCTCGCGCTATTCGCCAGTGGCGAAACGAGTAGAGGAAAATTCTCAGTGAAGCGCTCGGTGAAGGGGAAGAAAGAAGAAACAGGAGGAAAGGAGAAGCTCGAGAACCTCGCGTTGGACATCACTGTTATAAATAATGCAGGGATGTCCAACGGGAGGTTCTCGCGCTTTTCCTTTCCTCCCGTCATTCCCCTTCTCCGAGCGTTTCATCGAGAATTCTCCTTTTCTAATTCAACAGATGGCGCTCCGACCAGGTAAGCTGGATTTTGCATTGCCTTGTATTGGAAAAATTAAAAAAATAATTAAAAACACAATGCTGTTTATAAATAAAAAAGAAAAATAAATAAATTATGTTAAAATAAGAGGAACTGTGTTTAATAATTCTAAAAAAATCATAGAATCAAGTGGTTTGATACCAATCAAAATTTTAAGATGCATTTGAAACTGTTTGAATTATATATTTTTATTATTTATTTTGTTAAGACTATTGATTACGTATATAAGTTGTTTGAGTTTTTATAAATTGTAATAATTAAATAAATAAATTTTTAAGACCTCAATAACAAAAATGTGTAGAGAAAATATTTTTTTAAATGACTGCTCAGAATTAAAAAAAAATATGTATTCAAGGATGAGCCCATCAAAGGTGGTAAGAAAGGGGATTGACGAATTGACAGATTTTTACTTATTCGCTCTCGCGTTGGATATCTCTAAAACAATAGATCTTAAAAAATTATTTGATACGTATTACTATTTTTTCCAGGTTTATGAACTTATGCGTCAGTTACCACCTTTTTGCATGTACGAAATAATAAATCCAGCCGATGCAAAACTTGAAGATTTGAAAGATTATGGAGTTACGATTGAAGTAAAATTTCCTTTATATATATTACTAACTTTAGATATTTTTCCATGCATGCACAAATTCTATAAAACGATTCCTACCTTACCGACATGTTTTTCTCTGCAACGTTACTTCTACATTTATTGAGATATCAAATTGAAAATTTCAATAATTAAAGTTAAAGCATTAAGTTACGTTTATCTGGTCCGAAATTTTTATTAAAAAAAAAAAATAATTACTGTAATTTTCAATTTGATATCTCAATAAATTTAGAAGTAACGCTGCAGAAAAATAATGTCGGTAAGGTAGGGATCGGATAGGTAATACATGGCCTTAAATGTTAAATATAATTTCTAATGACTCATTTTTACTTTAAGACAGGAGACAGACCACAACGAATTGCACTATGGTTAAATCAAAGTTTAGCTATTTCGGAGGAATTAGAAATCGCTATTGAGGGACCAAATGCAGGAAGATTGGATTTATGTCTGCGAGGTTTGAGAGACAATAAAATCCACTTTTTGAGTGTTAACGCATCGGGAAAATTAACTTTGTTAACGGAAGATCCTACTTTTGCGGGTGACATTGTTCAATCGTTGGCAAGCTATCTCGGCATTCTGGAACTTAGTTCGGAGGTAAATTTTCCAGCCGAGGAAAAAAGGATGATCGATACGTTGGAGCGCGTTAAAGGTAAAACATTTATGGGTGATTCCATATGATATTTACAACTGAAAAATAAAATCGCCTCGAATATTTTTTTTCGTGTTGTAAAAACAAAAAAAAAATAAACACGTATTATTTTATTTCAATATGATATGCAAACTTTTCAAGTTACAACTCTAGCCAAAGCTGCCGATTGAAATTCATTCCGAACCAATCCAAATCATTCCGGAATTTGTATCCAAACCAAACAGTTTCATTCCGATCGAATCCGAAAAAAAGTTTCCAATCCGAATTAATCCGAGGCCTATTCAAAATCAATCAGAACCTTTAATCCGAATGAATCCGCATTAATCCGGTCAATCCGAATTAATTAGAATTATTCCGATCTTTCAATCTGAATGATTCCGGTCCATCCGAATCAATCCATACTTTCAATCTGATTGAATCCAGTCAATCAGAACTTTCAACCCGAATGGATCCGAATTAATCCGGTCTATCCGAATCAGTCTGAATGATTCCGAAAAATTCGGATAAATTTGGATTAATTCGGATTGACCGGATTCATTCAGATTAAAGGATCGGATGGATTTTTAATGTGCCTCTGATTAATTCGGATTGAAAAGTTCCTTCGGATTAAATCGGAATGAAATTGTTTGGTTCGGATACAAACGGAAGGATTCGGAAAATTTCGGATTGATTCGGAAGGATTTCCAATCCGAAGCTAAGAGGTCCATTTTCCCTAAATGCCATTTATTTAAAACAATTGCATATTTCTTATATAAAAGAAAAGGAATAACTTTTTCATTCATCGGTATATGCAAAGTGTAGGTAATTGTTGACTTTACCTGAAAATTTCATTAATTTATAAGAAATGGTTTACGAACTGAAAGATTTAAAAAAATTCTTAATTTCTTCTACTCCAAATGTTCAAACACTTGTAACTTGAAAGTTTGCATATCATATTGAAATAAAAAAATACGTGTCTAATTTTTTTTTTCTAAAACACGGAAAAAATATTTGAGGCGATTTTATTTTTCAGTTGTAAATATTATATGGAATCACTCTTATACATTTCTATTTGTTGTTAAACTACTTTTACTTCCTCATAGGGGGCCTTCCATAAGCCACGTGGTTTTCTTAGGAGGGGGGAGGGGTTCGACGACAGGCCACGTTGATCAACATAGAGGGGGGGGAGAGGTTCCGAGTCCGAGCCACGTGGTTTTACATTTCGGTGTTAAAAAAAAAATAAAATACCATATGTTCTATTTTAAATTTAATTTATATTTAAAATTTATATTTACAAAAAAAAAATAAAAAGTAAATAATCTGATAATTTATTGTTTTATGTATATTTTACAAGAAATCAAAAAAAATCATGCGGCACCCTAGGAGAAGTAGGATTGACGAGAATGCCACGTAGACTAGGGAGGGGGGGGGGTCAAAAAATGGCCGAAATTGGGCTATGTAGTTTATGGAAGACCTTTTTTTTCTGTGTAATATAAATAAATGTGAAACATATCGAAATATAAAAGACTTATGGTAATTTAACTTAAATATGTTTTTTTTTTTTTCAAGAACTTAAAGAAAGTGAGGTAAAATTGCAAGCTGAAGCAGCAGGAACTACAAACATTTTGAAAGCTTTAATGATCCGTTTGGAGGATTCGAGAATCCTTGATGACGGATTAGGTATGAAAAAGAGAGTTACCCAAATACAAAATCTCGGTGAAAATTTCATTAGGGAGCAAGAAATCCGGGCCAAAAATTACAAAGATTTGACTTCTGCTCTAAAAGAACTTCATGCCGGAGTACAAAATGCTGCAAGAGTCCGTGGTATGTGTGTAAATATTCTTAATAAAATGAAAAAATAAAAAACAAAAAAGCTTACTTAAAAAAAATATATATTTAATTTAAAGTATAAGTTTTATATATATATATATATATGTATATTTCTATGAATATTTTGAAAAATGTTCTCTCAATATTTGTTTATTCTTTCAGTTGGCAAGGCCGCAACGAATACTGTGAATCGATGTAGATCTGCTATAAAAGATGGAGACTCGAAAATGTTGGTTCAAGCTATTAGGAATGGATAAGGGCGACAATAATTAAAGAGGACAAGTGAATTAATTTTTTTCATTATTTTTATTCCATTCTGAGAACTTTGACATATTGATTAACATAATTTAATAAGAGTGTGTATATTATAATTATAATACATCTAATTTTGTACAGTTTGCATAGAAAAATTATTTTGAACTCTTCATTTAACTGATATATTTTGAAATGTTTTTATTCATCAATCTAATGTGTGTAAAAATCAAAACAATATTTTTGAAGCTTCTCGACCTTTATTTGAAGGAAAATAATTATTAATATATAATAACCCAATGGCGTAGGATGCGAAGTCCCCCAAACTTGTAAATTTATCCGAAATCTCTAGAACATTGTTAAAAGCACATAAAATAGCTCGCAATCTTTCTAATTACAAAAAATCATTCAAATTACTTTCAAACTCCTGAAATCACTTAAAATGTTTAAAACCCCGTGAAATCCTTTGGCATCTTTCAAATAAAATATTTCATGCAATATATAGAAATTTTACAAACCTTAAAAATCCCAGAAATTCTCCAAATTCTGTAAAATAATTAAAAAGTGTTTAAATTCTGTAAAATCTTTTTAAATCCCACTAAATTACTCGAAAATTCCTAAAATCCCGTGAAAATTAATTTACAACGCCGTGAGGGAAATTTTATTCATAAATTTTTCAATTACAAAATTAATAATTAAGGCTTTCAGTATGATTTTTAAAAATTTTAACGATTTATATTTAGAAAATCAAATCTAACATTTTTTTTATAATTAAATCTTTTATTTTGACAAAATTTAGATTAAAACAAAAAAATTTTGAAATTTTTTGATCGACTTAGCGAGCTTACAAATCGATCGACTTAGCCAATTTATAAATCAGTTTCCATGTAAAATCTTAGAAAATATCTAGGTACACAAAATAATTTTCAATAATTTGCTTGATTCTAGAGCGATTATTTATGAAAAATTTACATGAAAGAACAACATTTTTGATGGTCCTCGATCTTTATTTGAAGGAAAATAATTATTAATATTTAATTCCCCAATGGCGTAGGATGCGAAATCCCCCAAACATGTAAATTTATCCGAAATCTCTAAAAAAAATTTTAAAAGCACATAAAATCGCCCGCAATCTTTCTAATTTCAAATAATTATTTCAAAATTCCTGAAATCCCTTGAAATGCTTAAAACTCCGTGAAATCCTTTGAAATCTTTCAAATAAAATATTTCATGCAATTTATAAAACTTTTACAAACCTTAAACGTCTCGGAAATTCTTCAAATTCTGTAAAATAATTCAAAAGTGTTTAAATCTTATGAAATCTTTTAAAATCCCACTAAATTACTCGAAAATTCCTAAAATCCCGTGAAAATTAATTTACCACGCCGTGAGTGAAATTTTACTCATAAATTTTTCAATTATTTAAAATGTCTAAAAATTTATATTTGGGAAATCAAACAGGTATCTATTCTTTTTTTTTTTTGGCAAAAATCTAGTTTTTTTTTTTTAAAGTGGTGCACCTCTCGCTGAAATACTAAATCTCCTTCTGGAAGTTGTAGGTGAAGTTCGTCGAAGAGAATTTAAACTGCCGTCGGTTGAAGCTCGCAATCTAAATGAAGTCAGCTGGTTGCTCGAATTCATGGACAAGTTCGCCAATAGTCTCGCGACGTTCGTGAAGACGGCCATGACCTGTCAAATTGAAATTATCGCTAAGCGATTGTGCAACAATAAGTGAGAATAAACGAAAATAATAATCAGTCGCGGTTTTGCGAAATTTATTAAGCATCCGGCTCTGCATTTATTATTAAGTAAGAGAGTATTTTTTCACGATAAATTACACAAATATGAATAAAAAAGAGAATTGTTAAATATCCTAATTGTAAATATCTTCCTATAAATATCTTACTGTAAACATCTTATTGTTAACAACGTATTGTAAATATCTTATTGTAAATATCTTATTGTAAACATCTTATTGTAAACATCTTATTGTAAATATCTTATTGAAATATTCAATGATAAATACTGAATTCATTTCAAATCAGGCAGGCAGTGCAACTTCGAATCACAGAATTTGTCGCCGAAAAAATATGTTATTTTTCAGAGGAAATAAGGTGACACGTATTTTTCCGTTTTGAAAAAAATCAAGTTTCACGAAGGTATGACAATTTCAATTTTTAAGGTTGTTTTCCAAAAAAAATAATTTTTTTCTAAAAACCTGTATAACTTTTGATCAAATTGAGATACATATTCAGGATTTCTCTCCAGCATCTGATAGAGTTTGTAGTCCTCTTTAAAACTGCAGTAGAAAATTCGAAAAACTTTGATGAATCTTTTTTGCTGAATTGGTACTCATATGAGAAAGAAATCACATGTTAAACTATTTTTCTGCTCCTATTGAAAATAATTCATAGAGAATTTAAAGGAATTAAGAAGAATTGAAAAGGATTGGAAGTAATAAAGAGTTCAAAATAATTAAACCAAATTCAAATGAATTCGCTTATTTAATTCGAAGAAATTCAATGGAATTTAATTGAATTCAAAAGAGATAAAAAGAATTCAAGAAAACTTGATGAAATTCAAAGAATTGTAAATTTAGTTTAGCACCCATTAAACTCACATGATTTCTTCTTCACCTGAGTACCAATTCAGCAAAAAAGTTTCATCAAAAAAAGAGCAGGGATTTTTGAGAAAATCGACTTTGAATATTTTTATAAAAACTACCGCCATTTTGTTATTAATTTCTTTTTCTCATATTTTCTACTACAGTTTGAAAGAGGACTACAAACTCTATCAGATGCTGGAGAGAAATCCTGAATATCTCAATTTGATGAAAAGTTATACAGGTTTTAAAAAAAATTCAGTCTTTTTTGGAAAACAACCTTAAAAATTGAAATTGTCATAACTTCGTGAAAATTGATTTTTTTTTTTTCAAAACGGAAAAATACCTGTCACTTTATTTCCTCTAAAAAATAACATATTTTATCGTCGACAAATTCTGTGATTTGAAGTTGCACTGCCTGCCTGATTTAAAATGGATTCGGTCTAAAATAATAAAAGATTCACTAGTGTATGTAAGATGATTTATAAATTGGTGTAAAAATGTTTACAGTTTCTAATTATAATGCTTAATTGATGAGAAATTTATTTAAATCTCGTAACGAAGCTTTAATCGATCTTTTTACACTTCATTTCATATCTATTGTAATGATTGCTGATACTGTATTATTTTCCCAAAGATATCATTTGTAATTAGAGCGACTCGAGCACGTGTTCTTCACAACAACTTTGTATGCGCTAATTAATTATATCATATTTTTTTTGTATATCAGGTTATTCAAAAAATTAATACACATTCTTTATGTGCTAAATAATGAACTAATAATGGTAATAATTAGAACTATTGATTTGAACTGGGAAATGTTTTAAGCGAACGAAAAATTACTGAATTAATTAATACTGGAATGCATCGATTTTTACGTTAGGAAAATTTTTTTAAAAGCGACAAAATTGAATGTTTGAGGGTTTACTTAATATTTGAAGAAATGGGGTTAAAAATATTGACAGATTCTAGAAAAAAAAAATATATATATATAGATTTAAGATACATATTTCAGATATGTAATCTGATAGAAAAAAAGTTAACTATGGAATTTGGATGTGTTTAAATCTTCGGATTCTCGCTTGAGAATGGAGGAGATATCGATTGTTTACGTCCTCGTGATCACGTGTAAAAGCCATGGGCAGTTGATCGTAAACAACTGTTTAGTTTAGAAAAAATAAGTCCAATTATGTATTTACATAGGGCCACCATCTCGAAAAATGAAATCAAATGAAAATTTATTATCAGAGTGAAACTTGTGTTTTCTAAAAATCAGTGAAAGAAATCTCTAAAAGTCTTTTTGCATGAAAAACAGGTCCATGAAAAATCTTAAAATTTGTTGAAATCTTTGAAAATTTTTCGAAAATTCATTTCAAGAATTTTAATTTTTAATTCATTTCAATTTAATTTCAATTCTTGAAATTTAGCAACATTTAACACTTCTTAAAATTCTCTAAAATGTCTTACAATTTCAAGTAATATTTTATAATTTATAAAAATCTCTTTCAAACCCTCAAAATTTCTCAAAAAACCTCGAGACCGAATCCATTTCAAATCAAGCAGACAGTGCAATTTCAAATTACAGAATTGATTGCCGATATGTTATTTTTATGTTATTTTTCAAGGGAAATAAGGTGACACGTATTTTTCCATTTTGAAAAAAAAATCAAGTTTCGCAAAGTTATGACAATTTGAATTTTTAGGGTTGTTTTCCAAAAAAAAAATAATTTTTTTCTAAAAACCCGTATAACTTTTGATCAAATTGAGATATTCAGGATTTCTCTCCAGCATCGGATAGAGTTTGTAGTCCTTTTTTAAACTGCAGTAGAAAATATGAGAAAAAGAAATTAATAACAAAATGACGGCAGTTTTTCTAAAAATATTCAAAGTCGATTTTCTCAAAAACCCCAGCTCTTTTTTTGATGAAAATTTTTTGCTGAATTGGTATTCATGTAAGGAAAAAATCATGTGAGTTTAATGGGCGTTAAACTATTTTTCTGGTCAGGACAAAATAGGAGCAGAAAAATAGTTTAGCATCCATCAAACTTATATACCAATTCAGTAAAAAAGTTTCTTAAAAAAAAGGTGGGGTTTTTGAGAAAAATTGACTTTGAATATTTTTGTAAAAACTGCCGTCATTTTGTTAATTAATTTTTTTTCTCAAATTTTCTACTGCAGTTTGAAAGAAGACAACCAGATGCTCGAAAGAAAGCCTGAATATCTCAATTAAATCAAAAATTATACAGGTTTTTAGAAAAAAATTATGTTTTTCTGGACAACAACCTTAAAAATTCAAATTGTCAAAAATTCGTAAAACTTGATTATTTTTCAAAACGGAAAAATGCGTGTCACCTTAATTTCTTTGAAAAATATCATATTTTATCGGCGACCAATTCTATGATTTGAAGTTGCTTGCCTGCCTGATTTGAAATGGATTCGGTCTCGAATTCTTTAAAATTCTTTGAAATCCCTTGAAAATCCTAAAAACCTCTTGAAATTCCTTAAAAATTCATAAAAAACTGCAAATCCCTTAAAATTCCTAAAAATCTTTGATTTTCAAAGTCAGATTCATGGAAATTAGGTTACAAAGCTTCAATATGGAAAAACAAAAGGATACTCGTTATTTTTATAATAATATTAATAATAATAATGATAATAATAATAGTATTAAAAGAAGATGTAAACTTGAGAGATCGAGACGCGTATCACGGTGCGTGCATGTCATCTGGTATTTATATTAAATAAGAGCTAGTTAAATCATTTTATTAAATAATTATTTAATTGACTCACTTCATCAACAGATTCCCTCACAGAAATCTCATGAAAGCCATGAGCGCCAATATTATCCGCCATTGTGCAGCCTTCTGCAGATGAAACCATTCTTTCCCCAGGAGAATTTGCAAGATCGGTTTTGTTTCCTACGAGGAGAATTACTGGTGGGATTTTTTTCCCCTTTCTTGCATGTGTGACCCAAAACCTTCGTTTAGAAGAAAAAAAAGTTATTTTCTTTGAACAGTGGCCATATGTCAGGGAAGTCAGGGAAATTTCACCAGGGACAAAAATTTGAAGGATTATATAGAATTTTCAGATATTCTTTGAGATTCTGAGGGTTTCAATTTATTTCAAGAAATTTTCAATAATTTTAAAGGATTTTAATCAGTTTTAGGAAAGGGATTATAAAAAGTTTGTATAATATTTAAAAGATGGAATTTTAAAGGACTTAAGTCCTTTAAAACTCATTAACATTTCATGAAGTCCGATGAATTCATCGGACTTCAAGAAATGTTAAGAGATTTTTAAGAAAGTTTAGAGAATTCAAAGAATTTTAAGGAATTTTAAAGGTTTTCATCAGATTTTCAAAAAATTTTGTTAAATTTTAAGGAATTTTAAGTAGTTTTCTAAAATCTTAAAGGTTTTTAAACGGTTTTTGGAAATTTAAAAGGATTGTGAAAGATTTGTATATTTGAAAGATTTAGTAGAATTTTAAAGAACTTCACCGGACTTCATGAAATGTCAAGAGAATTTTAAGAAAGTTTAGGGATTTCAAAGAATTTTAAGGAATTTTAAAATTTCTTGTGGAATTTTAAAGGAGTTTTAAAAAATTGTAAGAATTTTAAGAAATTTTGATTTTTTAAAGTGATTTTAAGGGATTTTAATATTTCTCGTAGAATTTTAGAGGATGTCATAAGATTTTTAAAAGATTTTGTGAAATTTTAAAAGAATTTTAAGGTGTTTTCAGAAATTTTAAGAGATTTAAACGTATTTTAAAGGATTTTTAAGTTTTTCGTGGAATTGTAAAGGATTTTAAGAAGCTTGTAAAAATGTAAAGAAATTTCGACATTTTTAACACGATTTCAAGGAATTTTAATATTCCTCGTGGAATTAAAAGAATTTCAAAACTTATTTTTGATTTTTAAAAGATTTTTCGAAATTCTAAAGGATTTCATGGAGTTTTAATACATTTTAAAGGATTTATGAGATTTTAAGAGATTTTAAATATTGTAGTGAAATTTTAAGGAATTTAAAGATATGTATAGAAATTTTAAGGGATTTCAATAGGTTTCCCATAATTTAAAGAGAATTTGATGCATTTTAAGAGATTTTAAAGTTCCTCGTGGAATTTAAAAACATTTCAAGAGATTTGTTACTGATTTTGTGGAATTTTGAAGGATTTCAGGAAATTTTAAGAGATTTTTAAGAATTTTAAAAGATTGTGAAGTTTTTCGTGAAATTTAAAGGAATTCAAAAGCATTTGATGAATTTCAAAGGAATTAGTGAAAATTTAAAGGATTTCAATGGAATATTAATAAACTTGAAGGGATTTCGTGGTATTTTAAGTAGTTTCTAAGAATTTCATGGAATTTCAAAGAATTTTAAAAGATTACCAAGGTTGTGAATTTTAGAGATATTTACGAATTTTAATTGATTTAAAGTGACTTTAATGTTTATTGTGAAATTTAAAAGGATTCTAAGTGATTTTCATATTTTTAAAAGATTCCGTAAATTTTTAGCGGATTTTAGAAGATTTCATTGAGTTTCAAAAGATTTATTTTGATTGATTTTGAATAGACCTCGGAATGATTCGGATTGAAACCTTTCTTCAGATTAGATCGGAATGAAACTGTTTGGTTCGGATACAAATTTCGGAATGATTCGGAATGGTTCGGAATGAATTTCAATCTGAAGCTTTGGCTATAGGGTACGTCCAAATATATATATATATATATATATATATATATATATGTATGTATATGTGAATATGGATTTAAAGTGACTGCAAGTGATTACTATAGACTTTAACTTAAACTTTAGTAGGATACTAGATTTTCTTAATTAGGTATTCTTACCTGAGACGAGAAATTTCATCGAAACTCACTCGATCCGTGACGGAATAAAGAAGGATTATCACGTCAGCACAACGTAATTTTGAGTCCGCCAGATCAGCGAGATTCGCAGGGAGATCAATGATTTCCCAAAATGCTAAATTATTATGTACCTTGTAGGTTCTCTCCATACTAGCATCGTAATCACCAATGAATCTTCTTGTGGCAAAACGTACAGCCATTGCTTCAAACAAAGCAATTTATAAAGTTCTAAAAACAATCTCTCTACTTCACATAAGGTAAATGCACCTATTTGCGACAGTGCTCCTATTTGCGACAGTGCCTGATTAAATATAGTAAATTTAATGAAT
>JAUEJJ010000013.1:20761386-20775445 GCA_032164275.1 Synergus coniferae | reverse complement strand
TGAATTAAAGAAATGTTTCTTTGACCGTATATCAATACTACAATTTCTTTGATTCAAAAAAAGTTTCTTTGATTCGAAAAAACTGTTTTCTGGGTGTGTATTAGGGGCTTTTAACTTTTTTGAAAATATCTGGTCGTCAAGTGGAAATGTTTTGAGTAATAAAATTTAAAGTCCCGCAGTTTTAGAATTTTTTTTTCGTTTATCATATCCGTTGCAAACGTTATTAGTTTCATATACTGCAAGCATCTTATCGAGGAGATAATTACTGTGAAGCAGGGTTGTCGATAAATTGTAGAAAAGTTAGCTAGAAACACATTAGGGAGACTGAAGTCTTATAGGATTGGTACAGCAAGTTACAACGCAAACAAAATACATCATTATTGCCGAGGACGGATTCACGGGTGATTGACTACCGAAAGCTAAAGGTGCAAGCTTCACTGAACACAGAAAGAAAGCTCCATCGTTACATTCTCTATTTCTTCTGCTCTGCAGCTTAACAATCCTCTAACTTCCCAGCCACCTCCAAGTTTAGCTATAGTCATTACCTGTCTGCACGTTATAACGAACGTAAAAGGCAGACATTTCAAGACATTCAAAAAACGTATCATAGATACGTACAACATACAATCTCGGCAACCCCTTTTCCTTACTCCCAGGTTCAAATAAGAATACTTGCGTCTGTCGAGCAGCATTAAAAAAAATATATTCGTTTAAAACTTCTGCGGTACGCGCTTTTCCGAACCTAATCCGTTCAGGCATTGAAAAGTGTGAAGAATAATTTTTTTTTACAAAAAAAAAGTAATCATTTCCTGTTTCTCTTTAGAATAAAGTTACGTATAAATGAATGTAAACCTCCGTTACTTCATGAAGATTCTAAGAAATCTTTATATAATAAATAACTTAAAATTCCTCACAAACCTATGTATACTCTTGAAATATATTTGGAAGTCCCTTGAAAATTCTGAAAATTTCGACCTTTAAAATCCCTGACTTCTGACCACCCAAAATTATTGAAAAAAAAAAAATAGTTAAAAGTGATTCTGTACTAGGTAAAGCAGTTTATATCATCGGAGGCGACATTTCAATTAAAACCGTAAAGAGAAAAAGAAGAAGATAAAAAAAGGACATGTCAGAAATGAAGAATGAAAAGAGAGAAATGCGAAGTCACATAAAATCGACCTCCTGTTGCTCAATTAAAATTAATTCAGATTATGGGTAGTAGATTGCAAATGGAAATTTAGTGTTAAGTGTAGGAGTTACTAGAATTTCGCACGAAAATAGCCGGATCTGTAAAAGTTACGGGCAATAAAATGTTAGTGCACTATTAATCGACCAACAACCTTCTCTTAAAGAAATAGGCGTTTGTATCGCTGATAGATGTGAAAAACTTTTACGACTTGTGATAATAATAAATAAGCTAGACAGAGAAAAAATTGCGTTAGCCCAATAAATTTTTTTTTAATAAAAATAATATATGTGTCGAGTGATTCATAGATTTTAACCAGAAGTATCAATTCATTGTTTAGTTTTAAAATATATTTTTAAAAATTTAACTATTTTGTTTTCTTTTAAAATCAAAAATTGCAATTAAAGAGCAATTTATAATTACTTATGCATACCAACGTAGGGGTTATGTTTAAATGCAAAGCGCGACTCTTGGGTACAGTTCGTTACATGTTAGAGTTCTCGAAAGTGCTCTCAAGGGAAAATTATAATTGTGATGCAGTTTCGTTAGTTCAATAGTTTCTTACTCTCCAGATATTTCACTCGGGCCCTCTTGTGTTTTCTCTAAATCTGTGTTTCTCTGAATCTGTGTTTTCCCTCATTTCGCAACTTTTCCTATAGATTCAATAACTACTGATTTCAATCTAATTGGCTGTCCGTTCGCTGAGTAGACATGTTTTTGCTCCATAATAAGGCTTCAAACGTATTTCCCTTTTTAATTTTATATTGATACTAATTGGAGTTATTCTTTTCCTTTTTCTACTTTATATTTTTTTATTTTTAGCGCTGTAGACTCAAGAAATATTCAAGAATGTTCCGTTATAAAAATCAGCTGTAACGTTCAGGATAAAAATATATAAGATTGCTTTCAGGATGATTTCTTCATCATCGCTATGTTGATTAAATTTGGAACTATATCAATCGAAAGCCAAGACACTCACTCTTAAGAAAATTTGGAACTACCTCCACGAAAAAATAACTATCGCTCAAAACATTTGGAATTGTCTCTAAATAGAGATGGAAATATTTGAATTACATACTACCAGATACTTTATTTTCTTAAAAAATCTTCATTAAACATAAAAATTGAATTTCATGTGTGGGATTCTATCACGAGAACAAAATGTCAAATCATTTCACTTTTCTCGTGACACACTTTGAAGAATATCCTCTTAAGAAGCTCAAGTTACGGTAGTTACGGGTGACACCACCTTGAAGATGGTGTCTGGCAGTAATATCATAGTCTCATCCCACTGATCACGTGCTCTTCCACTGGCTAATGGCGTCATTACGTCGAACTAATAGGCAGCCCTAACAGGCTTTCGAGGTTGAGACCCGGAGGCCGAGCTTCACTTATTGCCGTCTTGCAACCCTTACCGGCATTAGATGCCTTTAATTGAAAAAATTATACGTTTCGAAGATAAGATATCAAGTTATCTTTCAATCCTCATCCCAAATTAAAAGTGTCCTAGAATTCAATGAATGGAATTTTCCAACAATAATGGAAACAAATTAAATTTTTCAACATTTAAATAGGACTGCACCACTCAATTTGCAACCCCAATTAATAAAATCTAATCAAATTTTTAATTTCTCGAATGGTCAGTGGAAATATGCACTTCTAAATTTAATAAATATTTTAATTAACTATATTTCCATACGACTACCTTTTCAAAGCACTTAACGATTATTTCGTTTTTGTCAAATGGCAGTGACACTCCTCTGATTATAAAATCAATTATAAAATTTCGTCTATAGTATAAACTGTTCAAGAAATTTACTCGCGAGTTTAAAGGAGAAGAAAAAGAAGGAAATAACTCACACGAGAAAAGTTCCTGATATCAAGAAAGTTTGATGAAGTTCAAAAAATTGGCTCTCAGTAAGAAGTTGATATCAAGAATATCAACTTTTTCCAATTCGACCTCTTAATTTATAAACTTTTAAATCTCCTGTTTATGCTATCGCTGATGTTATAATAATGAACTCTTTAACCATAGACCCTAATTTATCTTTATCTTAGCGAGAAATAAACCTTTATAGGTGTAAAGTATATGTGTTAATCTGCCTCATTTAGAGAAGCAAACCATTTCAAATGACAAAGTATTTTTCCTCTAAAAACCTTTCTTGCAATGACTTTATGTAATAATGTTTAATGGTGGGGCAATTAAAATAAGCCCCGATGCCAATGCGAATAACACCGACTTTGAGAAAAAGGAGAAGATAAGATGCTTGCCTTTGTGAAATGAAAACGTGACCTCCTACTTTGTTTTAAATGGCGCGTTTTCTTCCGGTTGCGTGACTCGTTAATTGAATGTCGTGTTTCACGAGGCAAAAACGTTATTTATTAGTGATCCTTTCAAGAGATGCGGATTTAGAGACAATGACGATTTACCGAGACGGGAATGCTTACAAAATAGCTATACGGGTCTTCTTAGAGAATAAAATTTCAATTAGTTTCTCTGGAAATTTCCCTTAATTCCCAATCAAATCCCAATTAGTCACAAATTAAAATTGATTCTTAAAATATCTTTAAACCAAAGAATCCAAATTTTATTTCCATTCAGCTATATATTCTCCTGATGAAGATTTATTCTTCAAAGAATTGAACAAACTAATTGAAATATCTTTCCCAGAAAACCTAGAAATCAGATAATTGGATATAAGAAAAATCTACTCAGAATGTGTGTGTGTGTAATTCTAGGTCAAGTTAATAAAAAGATTATATGACTGGTATCAGTGGGTTATTATATTGGATCTCTGGATTCAAGTGGAGGTCATTTCGTCAAAAAGATCGTAGCCTCAAAAGTACAATAACCCCCTCAACAGCGATAGACCGAATTCTTCCTTTGGGGAATGACCGGGAACGAATTCAACTTAGAACTTGGGTGACCACAGGGAGTTTATAACCTGACGGACCAAAGACATAGTCAGCAGAAAAACACTCCACACCCTCTTACACTTCTACTCCCTTCTGGCAATTCATTTTATGCTTGTCTTAATTCAGAAACCAGAGAAATAGTCTAATATAATCCATAAAGAATTTCGGAAAGCTATTTGTCTCTAGATATTTTGGAAAACTAGTCGAATATTAGCCCATGTAGCAGAATTAATTAATAAATCTGGTTTTGATTGAAAGTGGGGTTCAGCTAAAATATTGTCTTACTAAATATTGATTCTACAAAATCACCAACTTTTTTTCTTCTAGTAATTCAGAGCCTGAGAAAACTTTCCAAATTTAAGAGAATAGATCACTAGGTTTTTGTAATTTTTTTATATATAATTGAATTTAAGAAATAATTTTCAAATTTTTATTTTATGTTAAAACAGATCAGTAGTTAAATATCTTCCAAGTAAACATAAAAATATTTTTTGATTTTTTTCTTATGTTTTTAAAGGATCACTTTCTCTCAAGTATTAGAGTTTGTAACTGAGCCTTGAAAAGAAACTTTATTCCAACAGCGAAACCATCTCCAGCTTATTTCAAAGAGGATTTGAATACCCACTTTGTCTTCGAGAAAATAACCAAGAAAGAGGGCTTAAATGGACGAACCCTTATAGTCTCTAAAAAAGCATGTTGAATGCCGAAGAATCAAATGTAATCAATCTAACCAAGCTGACGCTCTGATCATTAGATATTCAGAAAGAAAAACTCTCATTCTCTCAATTATTCTAATTTTCCCTACGAAATCAAAGAGAATTTCTATCATTTATATACGCGGATACGCTTATTATATCTTTTTTCCTAAAAGACGTTGCAATTTAGGAACAAACGTATTATTGAGAATTATTACTAGTGAATATACTAAATTTTACAAAAAATATATAATACTTTAATACAATCTATCTTAAAGTTTCATATATTTTTTCTAAAATTTAGTGTTTTCAATAGTAAAAATTCTTAATGTGAAACGTTTTTGTCCCTAAATTTGTTCTTTCTTAAATTGAAATTATCCCAATGTTCGCGAATCCGATTTAATAATAAAATAATTGTTAATGCTCCCAAAATGAATTAATCTAGGTTTAATTTGGATTTCAGGTATCAAATTTTGCCTCGTCATCCATTCTAAACTTCATTACTGTAGAGCTATGTACTAATGCTGCATCAACGATGCTACAGGTGGCCGGTTTAAAGCCCTTGATGTAGCATCAATTACAGCCACGCAAAATAAAATTCTACCCAGTCGAATAAAAAGCAATACGTGTTTGTTGATAAGTACGCAAACTACGGGTTTTTATCGTTTTTCAACTCCCAGTGAACACATTCGTGCTCACTCGTTTAGGAACAGCCAAGGGAAATCAGAAATTTTTCAGGAAGAACTCTCACCTGACGGAAATAATAAAACATTTTCATACCTGCATGTGCTATGAGAATTTCCTTGAGAATGACTTGATGCACATTAAAATGATGATTTGATTAAAGTTGAAATTCCTTTAAACTCATTCTCCACTTTCCCTTTATATTTTTCTGTAGATTTGGTTGGAGTCAATTATAAATTCGATGACGAGAAGTATAAAAATCCTTGACTCAAAATTGTCCAACTTTATGAAAACATACTTATTGGAAATCTATCCTCAATTTTCCTATCCTAAAAAAGAGAAAAACAATATTTTAGTTACAAAAAATGTAGGAAAAACACAATTTTTTTAATCACGTAATTTCACTGAGTCTGTTTCTAAAATGGAAAATATGGAAAAACGAAGATCAATGTTCAATGTTCTGTTAAAGTTAAGGTCATATTGAAGTAAAAATGGTAAAAATTATAGAAACTTGAAAGATTAGAAAATAAATATTTCTTTAACCGCAAACTCATAAAACCGTATATAAAAGTTTAAATCAATTTTTAGGTTATAGTGCTTCTTAAAGCTCATTGCACGTCATATATAATAGAAAAAATGCAAACATTGATTTCATAAATTCAAAGATCTTTTGGACCAGTAAAAGAAAACCAAAACCTTTATCTGCAAGTGCATCAACTGGTGTTAGCACACGAGCATTCTGATGTTGGCAGGAAAGGCTCGAGAAATGCAGGAACCACAAACACAATGTCACTGCTAGAAAACCGAAAGTAAACGAAAGAAAACGATTTAGAAAGAGTTTTATCTACTTTTGAACCAACACGCACAAACAGTAAGAACGAAAGAACGACGGTAACAATCGACGATGTGGTCGTGTGGTGAACAAGGGTAAAACGATCATAACGAAAACGAAAATTTGCGCGGTAACCAAAATGGCGGCCACAGGAAAATTTGGCGCCAGAAGGGAGAGCACCACAGTGTTGCCAACTCTCAGTTTTTCTTTTCTCTCGCCAAACTGGCGCAAAATTCAAATTTAAAAAATTTATTTGCGACGGAATTGTTAATATTTAAATATTGCAATTAATATGCAGTCCGAATAATAAAACATTACTTTTTCGTTATATATCTAATTATCATTAATTAATCATTATTTAAATACATCTAATTACTAATTTCCCGTTCTCGTTTTTGTACTCATTAAAAAAATTATCGATTAATAGAAATTTGATATATTTCTGAAATTTCTATGATTTGCTAATTTTTTCAAAGGAATAAAAAGTCAATCTAACCATTTAGAGAATCCTAATAAATCCTACCAATGCTTTAACTCATACATCTTCTTATACGTAGAATTATTGTCTAATGGAAAGCGACATATCCGTTTGGAAAACATTCGATTTGGATTTATGCCAGCTCCAACATTAGGCCTTGGCATCTCGTTCAACCGGAAAATGAATGCGGATTGAGCTTATCGAGAATGTATTAAAAGAGTGAAAGATACTTTATTAATAAAAAAAAAATGACGAAGCTGCATTTCTTGATGTATCATGAGATGTATGACTTTTCATTACAAATCCCGAAAACATTAAATATTTTATTTTAAACTCATAAAAATTTTAATTGTACCTTTATAAGTTGAGTTATTTTATTTTATAATGTTTGAACAACTTTCTTTAACATCAAGGCGATTGGATATATAATATTTCTTTCAAACTTTATCACTTTTTACTGATCGCTTTTTGATAAGTTCCGAAGTATTAAAGTTACGATGGAGACATCAATAGCAGTTTTCATAACGAGGAAATAAAACGTATTGTCTGAACAAACACGGGGCTTTTTCACTAGTTCGACCACTACTTGTCTGATCAGAAAACACCTTTACTACTTTCATTGAAAGATTGAAATTCCTCAACAAATTGGGCTATAAAATTCAAAATTCCTAAGTGAATTTTTTTGCAAATGAAGTATAATAATTATTAAATATATATAATTTATAATTACAAGAGTTTGATCAATTTTGTCGTAAAAAATATGGATTAGAAACTAAGGAATAAATTATATCTTCCATAATTAGCGACTGATGTTTTACTATAAATCTAACCCAGTAAACTTGTCAGAAACTATAACTAATAATTAATTGGATTTCCAGCTGATAATACCGTGTTCGATAATACTCCACAAATACAATACCACCAGATATATGCGCTACATATTCTAAGGAAATGTCGAGAAATCTCATCGCCGGACAACAGGTCTCCCAATACCTTTAGATCAACAAAGGATTCACCATCGCGGTTATTCCTGGAATGTTCTCTAAATAACATAGTATTTCAACAACCAGAATGAGAGCTGTACTACTCTATAAAATGACCAATATGGCAAATTAAGCACCCAGCATATTTCCAAATTCAAAATAGAGAATTTAAAATATTGCTAATAGGATTTTTCAATCTCGAAATGCTTCAATTTGAAATTAAGTATAAGTATTTGAATTCTACAAATCATGTAACTTTGAAGCTTTTAAGTCTAAAATTGCTGAGTTTAGCTCTCTGAAAACTGAGATTAAAGTAGGAAGCGACCCAAATGTCTCTAATCTCTTCAAAAATGTCTTCTTTCAATTTCCGTCTTTGAAACTAATTCAAGTTTCGTAGCATCCTGTTTTTCTAGAGTCCGGAGCGAAATTCAAGCAATTGTTTGAATAGATCACGAGTACGGCAGTGTGCGCTTGTAGGACAGAAGTCTGGCACTGAACTGTCTCTCCGGAAAGATATATGACCGGCAATGAATTCTAGGAGATCCGTATAATCTCGGAAAATATATCTATGTATATATACGTACAAGTCGACAGTGTAAGCAGAGATCGAAGCAGAAAGAACGCGGGGAATCGCTTCTCGAGGTAAGTATCTATGGTCAGTGAAGAGCCATCGATACTTGGCCGAGGCAAAACTTTCTCCAAGCGTACTTAAAACAAATTAATGTCGTTAATTCCCGACCAAAGCGGCGAGGGAAGGCCAATGAGAGAGAAGACTCGTAGAAATAAAAGGAACTGAATTTATATTCGCGCTGATAGCGACTGAGCTGAGAAACTGCTTGACTGGCAAGATAGCGCCAGCTCAAGCCAATTACATTCACTTGCAAGGTCTTCTTGCTCTCGCTCCTCTTTAGTTTAACTTGTCCTTTTTTACCTTAAGTCAACCACCTCTTCCTCTTGTCTCTCTAGCTTTCAACCTTTTACTCATTTCCATTTGCTTTATATATTCCCTCTTCTTGTTCTCGCTCTCGTACTCTCCATTCCTTACCTCAAATTTTTACTATCTTATGATAATTATCATCATTCTAGATTTCAAGCTCGATATGCAAAAATACCTACACGGAAAATTATGCTAAGTAATTATTTACGCCTCTACTATCTTACATGAAATTATGTTAATAATAGTACACTTTCAGGGAACTTACATTTTAACCTACGAAAAGGCAAATTATTTGACTAATTAATTATTTTACTTTGTGTTTCGACAAAACTGGAACAGTTGGCTTTAATGGAAGGCATTATTCCTCCAATTTCATTTTAAATAGTGAAATAAAAAATTGTGTAGATTGCAGAATTGCATTCTAAGTGAATAAATGGTATAAATGTGAGTTTTTGAGATTTTAGAATTTATAAATTCTGAAAAGTGAGTGATATTTTAAAGCATATTTTTAAAATGCATACTAATAAATCTTTTTCACATTTTACTTTACCATTTGCTCCTTTTTCGGAATCATATAAGCCAGTGTAGTGGAAACGTAAAAAAATTGGTCGATTGCCTTTTCTCTTATTGTGTCTGACCACGTGCAGTTTATTCTACTGCGTGGCATTCTCGCTTGTTTCACTGACGTATTTCAACCTGTACACTCTGCTCCTACAAGCAGAGAAAAAAGAAGACAAATAAGCCAAAAAGCTATTCATCCTTCCATGCTAGATTGAATAATATATTTTAAATACGGCATCAAGTCATTTTTCGTATTTTCTTCTCTTCAATGTGAATCTAGTTCTATTTATTTTTCATTATTGTTTTTCTTTCAACTTTTTCTACATGAATATATTAATTTATGCAAAATGAAGCAAAAATCCATTTTTATTTTGACTAAAGTCTAAAGTTATCGAAGTGTATCTATTTAATTGCGTTTATCTACTTTTCGAAAGTGGAGATCCGCAGAATTTTGTGCACTGAATAATACTTGATACGAGAAGAATTTTTCACCCTTCCATTCTATTATTCGTATTTATCTCTGCTTGTTTACGCGTGGCAAGCTAACATCCATCTGCATGTGCATTCGATTATTGGAAGAGTAAGCGAATAACTCGGTAATCCTCTTCGATACGCCGCGCACGAATGGCACGAATTCAATTTATTTTAATGTTCTTTTCGACAAAATGATCATGCTGAGAACGAAGTAGCTTCGCTGTATGTATTATACGAAACTCAAATTAATAGCTTCCTAACCGGCTCAATGCTATAATCTTTCTCTCAAATTTTGATTCTCATTAATTTATAATTTGTCATAATTCTATCAATATATCCAATCTGAAATATAAGCAAAATTAATATCGATCTATGCAAATTTCAAAATATTTATTTTAAAGACAAAGCATTTAATGCTAAAGAACTCTTCTCAGAGAGACACTTTTTTGTCGTTTTAGGAAACTGCACAATACACTTTCTTTTCAGTTTTCTAGTCTCTTTTCTCTTTCGAGTCTCCCTTTCGCTTTGTCTGCACAAAAATACGAGAGTATTTTGCTTGATTTTATTTACATCAAAGGAAAGGAACACTGAGGAGTTTGAACGTTTATCAATTGTGAAAGAATTGCAGGCGAAGCGGTTAACTTAGTTCAGTAGTGGTCGTCAAATTTTCTGAGTTTCCGGGACGCATGAACTGTTTTGAACCGCACGTATGCGTAGTCGAACGTGTGCAATGCACGAGTAGGAGAAACTCGAAGATCCCGCTGAAAGGAGTTGTCTTGTGAGAATATGTATGTACAGTGGCATTGCCGGAAAGAGGATTGACGTCGAAGTCAGGGAGAGGATGCAGGACTAAGTTCAGTGGGTTGAAGAGGGTCTGAGGGGTGAGATTCGTTGATATAGCGATCAACCTCTGAATACTGATCGACCTATTTTATATTTAGTCGACTCAGCATACAAACTCATCCTTACAATGCTTCCACCTCGCAAGGGACAATAACATCTTTACCTATTCTTAAAACTCACATATGCAGAACTCCATGCTGAACTCGCAAAAGAGAAAATTCAATTACCAATCTTTTCCATTGCAAATGTCGAGAGATATTTCCCGACTAAAGAGAAAAGAATTTTAACCTGTTTTTTTTTTCAGTTTCGATCATCTAAATTAGACGATCTTATGCAACTACGGAAAAACAGGTGGTTTCATGTTTCTATATGCCGGTAGTGTAATAGATAGAAAATCTAGTTAAATAAGAATGAATGTTTAAAAAATTATATTTCTCAGAACACATATTTCGAAGTGCAGCGTGTTTTCGAAAGCTTAATTCGACATGATGGAGAGGTTTCGCGTGCTTGCAAGTGGATAATTTTAGGATACTGCGAAGAAGTTATGTACCAGATGCATACAGCGGAATTTCTACAAATTTCACCGTAATTCTGCAAAATTCCCTCCTTCACATATTTCGTC
This sequence comes from Synergus coniferae, assembly GCA_032164275.1. Classification (NCBI taxonomy): domain Eukaryota; kingdom Metazoa; phylum Arthropoda; class Insecta; order Hymenoptera; family Cynipidae; genus Synergus; species Synergus coniferae. Next base: position 20,764,234 of record JAUEJJ010000013.1, on the reverse strand, counting down.
ACTTCAACGTTGTCTTGCAATTTTCCATTTATTTTCAGAGCGGTATTTAAATACTGATTTATTTTAGATACGGTATTTAATATATGTAAGCATAAAAATAGACTATCTTTAAGAGAATTTAACGAGACAATTTCCTATTCTATCTTCAAAATGTTCCAAATAATGAAGTGAATTTCTATGAAACTTTCTGTGGCTTAGAGCCAACTTACATCATCGACGTAAAATTCAAAATTTGAAAAACTTACATCCATGCATACCAATTAGTTCTCAAGTAGATTGGAATACATGAATTTTTTATGAAGAACAGCTGGCCAAAAATTGAGCCTGAAAAGGTAATATCAAGAAGAATGTGATGAAAATGCAAGGGGTAGTAATATCTATCAAAATTGGAAATTCTCAAGGCAAATGTGTTCTTTGTTGTGTGTAACGCTCACTGTTTACGAAAAACTCGTTCATAACAAATTGAATACCACGTTCGAATTAATGGAAGAAGTCTTGAAGCAGAAATTCTACGAAATCACTAGAAATCTCAATAAATCTTTTTGAATCCCATAAAAAATATTTTTAAATACCTTGAATTCATTTAAAATCCTTTGAAATCTGTTAAATTCCCTTCACATATTTTGAAAATCTCTAAAAATACTTTGAAATCCCAAAAATCTCTTAGAATCATTCAAAATAATTTTAAAGTCTTGAAATCTTGGGAAAAATCTTTAAAATCTTGAAATCTGGTAAGTATAGCAAGACTAAAAATTCATGTGATCAACCCCTCGAGAAATTTTGGGCTGTTTCAAGTAGAAAAATCTGTTAGTATCGATATGACTAAAGATCGCTCCTTATATGAAGAAGTATTTGAATAACTTGAAGCATCGGACGAGGGACTTTAGCTGGGATCCTCTTTCCATCTTTTCCTTTCTATTCTCCTCCACCCAACCCCGTCCTTTACTCTTTTCTCCCCTTTTTCCAGTGCTCAGCACTCCTTCGATCGCGAACTCTTCCTGTACGTTGCAGGGACGATGTAGAAGCTCTGATGTTGATTTAAAATTCTAATGCCCAGAACTTTGTTCTTCGAGACCACGGATGCGGCTCCAGTGGCATTCAGAAAGGAGTTATCTGGTTCAGGGACTCGGAGGTGTTGGATCTACTTCTGGGAATTTAACCTCTTCGCACCCTGGTGCCCTTCTTCTATCTCTTCCCTTTTTTTTCCTTATTCTATTTTTTTTCTCTTCAGAGGGATATCATTTCGTATGAATTTCCTTATACGGCGAATAGGTGTATGATCTAAAATGCGAAGCTACCAAGAACTGTAAGATTCGAGACGAGCCGCAGGAGTCAAAGGGTTATAAAATTGTCGGGCGACTCTTAAATGTCATGCAAACTCAATTCCACCTTGGCAAGCTCCAGCCTCAGAAAACCCCCTGCGCTCCTCTCGTTTCCACGCCCCCGACTCGCGCATTTCTCTCCAGAGAATGAAAAATTGCTCTGCTGATTTTCACACGAAGGCGAGAACTACTTTGTGCCGACTGGAGTCGAATCGAACCCCTGGGCAGGAAATGGGGTCAATGCATGATACGAGGACTAATATTTGAAACATGATGTGCTCTCAAGTGAAGCTTTCATCTAGCAAAAATTATCTTTACAGATGATTGCTCACAGAAGTATTATTTTAATAAACGATTTTTAAATTGTTCTTTTCGTTCTTTACCTTCAGCTTTCGTATAATAGTACTATATATGCAGAAATATCTAAATATAAAAATCGAATAAATGCAAAGTTCTTGATTTTTGTATAGATATAGTGTGACGGATTTCCACCTACAGGTGTGCAATATTAAGTCGATTCCTGATAGGGCTTTCCCTATTTGATTTGAAATCGCTTTGTGCTTATCCGAGTGATGTAGTCTCGCCTATATCGTTCGCAACCTGCTCTACGAGTTTGATCAATCGACAAAATGATTGACTGTGAATCTGACGTTTCCCCCTTTCCCCTTCATCATTTATGTGCATTAATTTCTATTGAAACAGATATACCACAAGAATAATCGTCATCAAGATCAAAAGCTACAATTCTAGTAATAATGGTTGCAAAAAAATATCAGTTAAAATTATCTTCTCAACTCGAATGGATTATGTAGATTGTCTACGAGACCAAACCAAAACAAAGGCAAAAACTAGATCTTTCCATAATTCCAGCTTTGACAAGCAACAACTTTTTTCCAATTTTTTTTCTCTCTCTCTCTCTCTCTCTTATTCCTGGGAAACACCCGTTACAATATGTATATTCTACGCGGTTTCATTAAAAAGTCGTACCCTGTTCTCCTGCTAAATATTAATCACGACTCCCGGTAATTCTTTCGCGGAAACATTTCTTTTTTACTGGAACGTTGACGTCGCGCCTCCTCGCCTACATTTTTTAATTGTAGAAGAAAAATTGTGAAGCGAGATATTTCAGTCGTGACATCAGCCATGCCTTGAGTTCCTGGAATATAATGAATCTTAATTTTCCCTGGAACTTAAGTCAGAACGACAGACAGCTGCATATAGAGAAATCTTACCCAAGTAAATTTTTTATTCAGATTACATATATTGACAATTGAAAGCAATTACTGTATTTTAAATAGTTTGAGGAGGTACTTTACTAAAAACTTGATTTTTAGAGAATAACTAAATAATAAGAAATTGAGTTGTACTAATACGTTGAAATTGGATCCGACTTTCTGAAAAAAAAATTAAATAAATTTAATTAAAAAATACCTTCATGCTTGTATTCAAAGTTAAAACAATAATAAATCAAATTTAATAAAAAATCATAAAGTTTTTCAACGCAGCTGGCCCGTTTTTGGATATTG
>JAUEJJ010000013.1:20732575-20747250 GCA_032164275.1 Synergus coniferae | reverse complement strand
TTTTAAAATTGAACAATATTTAAAATTCCGCGCCATTTTCCGCAGTCAAAATCCTCGGAAAATTGGTCGTGTGAATACTTGAATAGGCTGAGCGGGCTGAGCGTCTGCCCGCACCGGTCGGGCGCGGGGCGGACAGAGGTATAAATGCACCTTAATGTCTTAATTAACCCCTATCAAAAATACAACCCTAATGAAAAACTGATAATCTAAAACGTTATACGTTATAATAAATTTGCAAATTTATTTTGCTGATTGTCTTCTTCTTCTTTCTTCGTTGGCGCCATATCATGGTTGGCGCTATGGTCGATATCATTAATGCGCATGTGCGTAAAACTACTACCCAATTCGAAAACTTAGAGCGGCTAGTCCAAGAGAATCAGTCGGTGATCGGTCTGGTCGGTCAGTTGCAAGAAAAAATGGCTGACGTCGAGTTGAACATCGACAACCTTATCCAAAGGTTGTTGGAAGGTACGTGAAAAACAAATCTTTTCGCGAGATGAATTGATCGCTTCATTTTTTCGTTATCCTAACTCCGATTTGAGATGCGGTTCTGGGCGTTCGGCATGTAATACCGTGAAAAAAAATTGAGGTTCGCTGTCAGCCTTACCTCGACTGTGTACTGTGTATATATTTGTATTGTTGTTAATTGCAAGTTAATTTAAAAGAGCTTTAGCCCGGCTTACGCGTATTGTTGTTGAACGCCAAAAACGCTCCTTCTCCTTAAATGTGTTTTTTTTTTTTTTTTTTTATCTAAATGAGTGCAATTATGTCAAGAAGACGGCGCGCCTATTTCTCTCTCGGGGTTCGATTTTCGATCGCGAGTGATGTCTCTTGCTCTCTTTCCCTGACTTGATTTATTTTCTATTTATTTAGTTCCTTGCTTAGAAAAAAAGAAACAATCTTTTATTTGTTTTTTTCTCATGCTACGTATCGGGACCTTTTGCGGTAAAGTATACCACACCCAGAAAGAGCAGGTCCAGAAGAAAGCCAAGCTTAAAGATATTTTCTCCTCGGACTTTGTTGGTACGCAATAAGGAACCATTTCACGTAGCTTTTGAATTTTTGGTTTTATCGTTATGTTTAGCCTTACCGCCTTAACTCTGCATGGGTGTTGATATCCGTTCGTTTCGTTAGCTGCATTTTTGAAATTTACAAATGACATTTAACCACACTAACATTCTACCCTGCAGCGTTAAGACGACATATATTTGTTTCGGGTGCACCATCCTGGCCACAAATCTCGAAAATCTGTAACAGATAATTTTAAAAATTTATGAAACTTATAAATTATAAAAATTCAAACTAGCCGTTTCACTGTCTGAAATATGATAATTGTTTACTCTGTTTATATAGATACAAAAGTGAAACTTGAAGTCATGTTTGTTGTACATGTACAATTCCCTGATCTGTGAGTCATTCATTCCCAATTTTTTTATTTTAAAATTTAGAGCTCCAGAAATCACAGTCGGTTCTCTTATTTTTTCTTGTACACTAAAAATTCATTTTACCAAGGTTTTCATTTATTTATTTTTGGCATTTTGACTTAAAAAACTTTTCAATATAGTTTTAAAACATAATTCTATTTTTGTAAAAGAATTATAAAATGGGTACGATGAAAAAGAAAGTAAATAAATCAAGTTTTTCATACCTTAACGAATCTTTGTGGTCATTATGGTTTAATTTAAACTCCAGCTTTATAATTTAGAGTTTACAAGATGTTCGTACCATCGAAGTTTTCTCTAATACGGTTGAAGTTGCATAGCGTAGGACAAACTGCCAGGGACCGTTTTCTTAACTGCACTGTTTCCAAGCTTTAAAAAGTCTTCATAAAATTCATAAGAAAAAATTTCTTTCTATTCTTCCCTTTCGCTTCCATAAATTCCAGCTTTCATTCACGATTGTTGGAATTCGTCAGACGAAATCGCGAATGTACAATTAAATACTGATCTGAAAACGTCTTTTTGACAGTTTGATTTGTGCCTGTAGATATTTATACTCCAGAGATAATATCCAAATTTCAATAGTAAAACATAGTAAAAAAGTTATTCTAATTATAACTGGATTTTAATTTGAAACAGATTTTAATTTTAGATTGACTTTTCCAGCTTTTACACAATGAAATATTTTGCACTGATGCAATGGAAAATGAGGAAATTATCTCTGAAACATTAATTGCCCACGTATTGCTGATGAACAAAACCACATCATTTTTGAGCTACATTTCTAATTTTATCACTGTACATATTTATTGTACGCTAGGAGATCTTCCTTTGATTTAAAAAGTTCTTTGTTTGAAAAGAACAAAGTTGTATTTACATTGCATGAGCCTTGTTATTAGAATACGTAGTGAAACAATATATGTTTGATAGGATGTTACTTTCATAGCATTGATCATCTGTAATTATTTCAGCTTGTTAAATGCAACACAAGTGGTTAAACTTGCTAAAGAGTTTGCAGGGCTAAATGAACATTCGTAAATGTGAAATGAATCTACTCATACCATATTTACTTATTACATATTTGTTTTCTCAATATTAAATTTAATATTTTTACTTTTTTTTTATCTAAACTTTAAACCTTTTACAGTAAATTAAACTATTGATTCTTAAAATACAAAGAATTTTAATGTAAATTTCAGATCAATTTAATCTAGATTTAACAAAATTTGATTTTAATTCGTCACTGACATGCGAGACTCTATTTATGATATACAGATGCTAACAGATGTGACAAGAAAATCTGGACTTTAAGGACGGTGAAATTTAAATTTAAATGTTTTTGAATTATCTCTTGATAAGAAATTATTTGCCAAAACAATATCTAAGATATAATAGATCGAATGGTTCTCTTTATTTCCGACTGTATTCAGTATTTAGTAAATTTAATTTAAAAAAATAAGTATTTAAAGAAAAACTGGATTTTGATTTGAATTCAAATTCAAATTCAGAAAATTCAGAAAAATGCTCATTAATGATTCCTTTTTTAATAATTTTCTTTTCTACCCTCCCAACTTCGAAAGCCAATTACCTTAAAATATAACAAGTTTTTTCACTTTTTTGAACTTAGGGTGTTGTGCGCAGATCTGATGTTGAAACAAGCTTGGAATTAATTAATTAAATTTTCTTATCCTATTATTTTTGTACAATTTATTTTACTTTAATTATTTTTAATACATATACAGGAAACTAAAGTCAGATTGAAAGTGCTGTCAATTTATTTTCAGAGTTCATGATTTCTATAGGTTCTATTTTCAGAATAGACTATGTTCCACATTTCAATATCGTTGCATTCTGTTTTGCGTAATATAGATATAAATCTAGTAAACGCTTAATGTTCCAACTAGTGCATTAATTAATGTTAAATGCTTAATGTTTTGCAAACAGCGTCTGCTTTTAAATAATTATAATATTTCAAGAGAATCATTCTTCTATATTATCTAAAGAATGTTTACACTATCAATTTAAAAAATTTTGTTACACCTTCGTGTGGAGGAAATGTAAAAATAGAAATCAATTTCTCAATTGATAGTTACAAGATACATACGTAAAATCATTAACCTGAAATTTTTTTAACATTCACATGACCTTGGTGATGTTGAGTTTTCCAATAATCATTATGACACCAATTCAGCCGTGTAGTAAAGTTCTCCATGGCTGTCTATAAATAAAAAAACTGTTCTGGATGACAATCATCTGGTCACTTATTTCCATAAAAAAGAGCACACTTCAAAGAAAGTACTCCGCATTGATCTTTCGCAAATGAAATAGTCCTTTGAATGCTTCTATCTGTACAGTTTTCCTTCATGTTAAAGTCTCGTTTAGCATTTATTAAAACATGAAAATTTGATACATAATAGGTTCGTTGTATAAAAATTGTATTTTTTATTTTTAAATACAAACTAATTAATTACAAAATAATTTTTTTTAATCGTGCAACGACCCTATTGTATAAAAAAGCTTCATGAAAGTAAAATGTAAAATTAGCAGTTAGGAGTCTTACAAAAAGCTCATATGTACGTATCACTTGATTAGATTTGTTTGCTTGGTGTCTTATTTTAAAATAAAGACATTTTGTAATCAAGAATCTTATTTTTATTTTCATACAGTACGAGGATGTCGTCCTGGAAAATCTGTTGTCATGACAGAGGCCGAAGTTCGTGGTCTCTGTTTGAAGTCCAGAGAAATTTTTCTCCAACAACCGATTCTTCTCGAACTGGAGGCACCTCTTAAAATCTGCGGAGACATCCATGGACAGTATACTGACCTATTGAGACTTTTTGAGTATGGTGGATTTCCTCCAGAGGCCAACTATCTTTTCCTGGGGGATTACGTCGATAGAGGAAAACAATCTCTGGAAACGATATGCCTCCTTCTGGCTTACAAAATCAAATACCCGGAAAACTTTTTCCTGTTGAGAGGCAATCACGAGTGCGCTAGCATAAACAGGATATATGGGTTTTATGACGAGTGCAAGCGCAGGTACAATATCAAACTTTGGAAAACGTTCACCGACTGCTTTAACTGTTTACCGATCGCAGCCATCATTGACGAGAAAATTTTCTGCTGCCATGGTGGACTTAGCCCTGACCTCCAGGTTATTATGGCCTATTTTTTATTTATATTGTACATAAGAGAAAATTGGGTGTAAGTTGTATTGGAAAATGAGGAATTTTTGTAATGAGAAGCGAGGAGAATTTAGAAATTTAATTATGGTGGAATTCTGTTGAATTCGAAGGTTTAATTGAGAATATTTGTATTCTGTAGCCTTAAAAGGTTGAGTTATTTCCAACTTAGATAAGTTCTCCTTTAAGTGCTATTAAATTTTTAATGAAAGGAAATTTAGAAAAAAAATGTGCCAAAGAATGCAAAATAGCCTAGACATTATTTTCTTTTCTTTTTTTTTTTTTAACTTTTTTTTGTTCTTTTTTTTTTAGGGAATGGAACAAATCAGAAGAATCATGCGACCCACCGATGTTCCAGATACAGGATTACTTTGTGACTTGCTATGGTCGGATCCGGATAAAGACGTACAGGTGAGATTTAAGTTGAAATAAATAGACTTTGGAAAATTAATTTTTCAACTTGTTCTCGTTATTTTCGTTTGATATTTTTACAGGTAATTGTTATATGCTTACCAAACTGTAAACAAAACACTTCAATTGCAAACTCGAAGTTTAGCTACAAGATATTCTTTGAATGACTTTTAAATCTTTTATGCTAATAATCTTCTTATCAATTTCTAGACGATGGAAAGTTTTATCAGCTTTTAAAGGATTGAAATATAAAACTTTTACAGAAGGTTGAGTCTCCGAAAGCAACAGGGAAATTTCTAAAGTTGATAAAAGTTCAAGGATTTTAATTTATCCTAAGTTTGTACTGTAAAATTATAATAAGGAATTTTATAGTGTAATTTTAATTGGTTAAAGACTCAATACTCTCAATTTTGAAAATAAAATTTTACAGTTACTACATATGAGTTTTTATAATTTTTAGGGTTGGGGAGAAAACGACAGAGGAGTATCGTTCACTTTCGGGCCTGATGTAGTCTCGAAATTCCTCCATCGTCACGACATGGATCTCATCTGCAGGGCACACCAGGTTGTTGAAGACGGATATGAGTTCTTCGCGAAACGACAACTCGTCACTTTATTTTCTGCTCCAAATTACTGCGGAGAATTCGACAACGCCGGAGGCATGATGAGCGTTGACGACACTCTAATGTGCAGTTTTCAGGTATATAATTTCCGTCATTTAATTCTTAATCTTGGCAAGTCACGTCATGATCGCTGATCACTTTATTTCCGGCAAAATCAGCACTGACTGGAAAACTTTCTCGTCTAGCTTATAGTTAATTGTATGATAATGCTATGAAAGAAGCTTTAATGTTACTTTATGAAATGTATCTTTTGAATACGGTTAAATCCGGAATTTTTACAAAAATTTAAATGGATACCTTTAATAATTACAGCTATTAATTTCTGTAATGGTTTTAATTTGTAGATTCTGAAACCATCGGAAAAGAAGGCCAAATATCAGTACGCTGGAATGAACACAGGACAAGCTGGAAGGCCATCCACACCACAAAGGAATCTAACAAAGAAAAAATGACCACTTACAGCTGATCCTGCATAGCCTCATACATTGGCGTTTTAGGTAAGAGTAATTCTGCGTGTAGAGGGCAATAAACCAAGGTGTGCTATGCCAAAAAATTTCAAATAAAAAATTGATCAGAATCTCTTGCAATCCTTTTTAAAATTTAGCCTCAAAAATTGGAGTTATTGAAACGGATAATTTGTTTTTAGCACCTTTCCAAACGGGAAGGAAACGAATTGTAATTTTCTGGTGTCGCACACCTACAATAGTAACTTTTCGAGATCCTAAACACGAAGTAGCTCCTCCGCGGGTTGTTTTCGACAAAAATAGTACAAACATAATTTCTTAACCATGTTTTGTTAATTACTACACGTATAGAAAACGTAGCTTTGCGAGAGCCGCAAGCTCAAGAAAATATAAACGAGAAAGACCTTATTTTGGAAACTTGATTTTGAAATTTTGATACTAGACACCATCTTAGAAACTTGATCATAGAATTTTGTATTTTCAGTTGCGGAACGCCACGCTACTGATCTATACATACAGAATACAGAGAAACGTTAAAGCAAACATATGGAATTACCTTTTTCTTAATTACAAAACTTACTTGGTAAGGAAATAATAATAATTAATGCTTAAAGGAATTTTGCAAGTTTCGTTTATTTATTGTCTGTTAGTAAATTAATTGTAATTAGTATTAATACACTCGCATTTCTGCTGATTTAATCATCGAGTGTCGAAAGCGCCATAAAAGTGAGACAAGCATCTACAGAGCATTCTAGTCTGAAAGATTGTTTTCTTGCGTGTCAAAAAGGAATTTATTTTGAAGTTAATTAGGACAGATCTTTTTTCAGAAACTAATTTTGGATAGGTATTTATTTACAGACAAATAATTAAAATTCTTTTTATGCCTTGACTTGAACTTGATCTTCGGACAATATTGTATCATAAAATTGAGGAATGTTCTGTGGATATTTGCAATCGTCATTTTATTGCCAGAATGGCTGTATTATCCTCGTACTCAGTATTTATAATTATCGATCATACCGAAAAGCATTTCGTTTGTCGATAGTCGTAGACCTTTCAGTATATTTACATCTACGTATTTTCTTTTTCACTCTGCTCGCTTCGCGTTTCTTACAAGTTTTTTTGAATAAGGTCGGCTTTTTTTAAAAAATGCATATAAAAGAAAATATATATTCTTAACCTTCAGTATTCAGTGGTATTTTTCTATTAGAAAAACGCAGGCGAGTAGATTCTCATTCTAAATATATAAGCTGCCATGTGAGGGAACTATATTGTTACTTGCGTCAGTGATATTTTTTTACACAATTTTCCAAAGTTGTAGAGTTGTTTGTATTTGTAGAGTTGAATTAATCTACATTTAAGGCAATAGTCTTCCGTTTGGTAAATAATCTGATCAGTTCTACGTACTATTATTAATTTTCATCGCCATTTCTGTTATCAATAAGCGCTTTTATTTCTTGCAAAGCCAGCACTGGTTGGAAAACTTCGTCGTTTAGCTTATTGTTAATTGTTTGATAAGGCTATGAAGGAAGTTTTAATCTTACTTTATAAAACGTATCTTTCGAATACGGCTACACCCGAAATTTTAAAGAAAAGATTGATCAATATAACAAAATTTCAACTTTTGTTGTGAATGATTTAACTGGGAGGGAAGAATATTTCGCATATGTAATATTGTTACTCTTAGAATTTAGATCTCTGTCTACCCTGTACGATTCCATTCGCTAAATGTGCTTCGAGGGTCTTGTTTCGACAATATTGTTTTAGAGTTGTATATTATTTCGTTGGCTTTGATAAATTTCACTATTTTGAATTTTAAATAGTCGACGCCAAGAGTCTGACAAAATATGCACAGGGTGGTTTTGAAAAAAGAGAAACTGAACTTAAGTTCGATATATATTATTTATTTCTTGTTTCCTAATTTTATCTCTCGTCTTATTTTTCTTTCTACTTCTTTTTTTGTCTTTGTTTCGTATTTTTATTTTGCTTAGATTCACAAATTATCGCAAGAATATCATTATTCGCTCTTTTGCGTATAATTTTAATTCAGTTAGATTAATTATTAATGAAAAAGTAGTGAAATTGAGGCGTCAATTTTGCTTTCGTTGAAATGTACTAGCGACCAAAGATGTAAATCGGAGACGAACGCCCATTTCGTGCAAATTTTTCAGATTTGGTAGGGCGAGGAAAGGAGGAATTCTTCTGTGATTCTCTACTTCGTGAAAAAAAAATGAGATAAGGGCAAAGAGATACACGCAAATCACGCGAGCAATATTTGTAAGTGGAACGTCTGCTGCGGTTTGAGCGGTATGCCGCATAAAAGACCGTTTAAATTAAGTACCATAGAGCTAGTGCGTGCGGCACTGATTTAATCGCAGTAGACGTACCGCGCTTGTGACAAAAAATCTAAGATGTACATCCTGAAGATAATAAACATGTATATTGTTGTATCAGCTGACTGCTACTTATTCGCAAGTCCTTCAAAGGCTCTTTTAAAGTTTTCAATTTTAATTGCGTTTATTTGGGAAGGGTTGAAGAAAAGAAATCCCGTTTAATAAAATTTTGCCTGTAATTTTATTTTCAAATATCAATGACGTATTCTTTCGAAGAAAATGTTAATAAATAAAATTCCGTTGGCCATTGTAACTGTGAGGAGAAAATGGTTCAGGATGGTGTGAAGTTCTTTTTTTTTCTTTTTTCTTTTTTTGCATAATTTTATATCATTTTTGATATTTCACGTGTTGTATGAAGGGTGACGTCAACTCCCTAGTGGACGTGAGCTGGAAAAAGAAACAGAATTAAAACATAAAATTTTTATTCCTCAAAAATGAACGTTCCAAAAATCTCGGGTAAAAATTCAGTAAAAAAAATATTTTTACTTTCTTCTAATTCTTGAATGAACAGTATAAATAGTTACATATAATAAAATATTCCAGATTTTTGGAACGTTACTAACAATCTTTTGACACTTATAAATGCATTAATTTCAGGGTCGCACTTAGAAAACAACATTGAAGAATTCGAAAACGAAATCATGCAGAAGACTGATTTCTTAATTTTTCTCTAGTTGGAAATGGGATCACCTGTTTATTTCCCATGCAGTACGGTACTGGAATTTTTACAATTTTTAAAATGTGGAATATTTCTAGGAGAATGGATATCGTTAGTAGATGCTGCAATTTTGAATTATTATGATGACTTAAGACAGTCATTAAGAAGATGAAGAACGCAAGCTTGATTAATTACTCTCATTTCCTCTTTTTTACAGACACTGTGGTCAGTTTTTATTTGGAGACTTTTTCATCGTCTGGCATGACTCCTTTCGTCTTTCGAGGATCTGTAACTGACCCTTTAAATATTAAATGTATCAGTGATTCAAATTTTTTGTGAGTGACAACTGCAAACCTATTTACAATTTTTTTTGCCTCAAGGGAGAAACTACTGAAAATAATTTATCTGTGTTACAACATTCGGAAAGATTTCCAAAAAGAGCGTTATTTTTTTCAGGGGAATCTAAATTAAAATGGGAATAACGATTTTAATTTGGAAATAATGAAATATCCAATGGTTCTTTTGATCCTTTTTTTTTTTTTTGATTTTCAGTAGTTCTCTTTGTAATTAATAATCATTAAGGCAAATTAATTAATGGGGGTTCAAACTCGGAATTGTTTCATTCAAGGCGAGGACGTAACAGTTATAATTTTCAAATATTGGAAAATGATTATTAACATGGGGGCTCGAACTCAAAATGAAAATTAATTGTCTGCTCACTTCAAAGGGGGGTACGATTGTACCAGGGGCTGCTACAGTGAACTCGTGGTACGGGCATCGAATAATAGTAGTATGTTTGTGGTTGTCCTGAAATGACATAATCATTTCAAAGAAGTGTCTCGTCAAATATAACGTACCTTCAGCGTCAAAAAGCGACAGATATAGCTTTATTTTTTTACTGCAACAATAATTAGAATCAATTCATACTTATTTGATTTCTTTTATTTTAAAATTGAAATATTTTTAAAATCTTATAATAAAATAAAAGAATACAAATATAGTGTTGAATAGAAGCTAATAATTGATTTTCTTCTAGCCTTTAATTATTACATTGATCATTTCGTGCCACACGTTATAGTTGTGGGATTGGACTTATCACAGGAAAAAAAATCTTATCGGCTGCTAAGGGTATTTATGACACTGCCAGTTTGCTAAAATCTAAAATAAAAAAAAAAAAGGCGGATTCATTCACTGCTAAGTAAGCGGCATGACAAAAATAAGGGCAAGACTCCACTGGAAGTCTTAAAAATTGTGAAAATGTGCTCACGTCTTTATTTAAACAAAGTGGCAAGCCAAAGGCCCTCCAGGTCTGGAAAAAAAGTTGAACGAAATGTCACGTTCAAAATAAACTAGAGCGCTAATGAGCTCTGACCTCCTAGGTTCTAGTTTTTTTTATAATTTCTACTTTTTGCAGCTTTTAAGGAAAGAGGAAAATCCAGCTTTTTATTTTGGATTTTTAGAGGTATCTCTCTTTTTTGCAAAACCATTTTTGAATTTAAAAAATGATTAATCTTATTAAAATTTTTTTTGTATTAGAAAAGAAGAGTAAAGACAGAAAATATTATTTGGAATTTTAATTCAAGCAAGCCACTCGTTCAAAAATAAATGTAGTCTTTTTTTACACTATAGGTGAACAATTGCAGTGAAGAATGGATTTATCTTTTGAAAAAAATAGATCCAGTCTAATTATCAAGTCCTGATATGCGCTCCGTTATACCTGGAAATGCTGTTTTATATGCATGTGCAATCTGCATTGATCGCCACATTTCTGAAGCTCGAATGCGTAGGTGAAGGTCAGCTAATCGAGCTTCAAAGCGCGAAGAACTTTTGCAAAATATCCCGGATGCAGAAGAGCAGTATATGCTTTTTTTATTTTTAATCTATAAATAAATTATAATTTAAGGGGACTGAAGTTTAAAGAGCAAAGAATTCATTTATACATATTTATATAAATATAATTACATACCACATTATTTTTAACGTTATATTCTAGTATAATGTGTTCAAAATCAACCCCTTTAAATTATAATTACCGTAAAAGAATCCAAAATTCTATTATTTTTGTTCTCCAAGTACTCCACGTAGTTCAGATTAAACAAAATTCAATTTGATCTTATATAAATTTCTGTTTATTGGAAATTTCAAATAATAATATACTTTTGAAATCTGCTTTTTAAATTAATAGCAGCATTAATTCTGTTTATTTAAAATTTCAAATAATAATATACTTTTGAAATCTGCTTTTTAAATTAATAGCAGCATTAATTGCAAAGAAAATTAATATTATCAGAATCTGCTTAGAGCTATTAGAGTTGCTGAAAAGAAGAAATAAGATTTGGAAAAGCATGAAAAAAATTATATTGTGCATTTGTGTTTTAATCATGTATCAATTTATTTTGATCTTAACTTTTAATCAGAAAGATGTTAGTGTGTGAAGTGTAAAGTGTTTTAGAATATTGATTATAGATTTACTTTTTAATAACTTTTTTAACATACCCATAGGTCTGAGCGGATGCCGACTCCAGAGATAGTTCCGCTTGATGGGACTAAGGTAGCTGTCCCTTAAAAAGAAGGGGGTGCTTGATTGGGCATATCTCGGAATATAAGGGGCGTAACTTGGATACCACCATGGGTCCCTGTTGAAGGCAGTAATGGGTGCATATGGTGATGGTTCCAGAAGATCAAACAGGGGCTTCTTCCTCAACAACGAAGGGTACGATGGAAGGATATCGTCTAGCAGATTTCCTGTTTATAAGGATTAAAATTATTTATTATTATGAACAATATTTTTGAAAATTAATTTTAATTAATTCTTCGGACTTTATACTCTTTTTAAATTAAAATTTTTCAACTAATCTAGTATATATATGTATATATTTTTTTTTTCAGATTTCTTACCGTGGATATCAAAAAGCTTCTTCGGGGAAAGAAGGCTCGGTGTGTGACGACCGAGAAGAGGCGACTTGCTGGGGTAAAGTTTGTCGATATCAGCCAGACGGTTTAGATGATCATTCCACGCCTTGTCTGCGTCGAAGGGTTGCGCTGTTTTTCGTACAATTGAAAAGAATTTGATAAATTTCCTCCACCATTCATAGGCAAAGGTTTCTATATTTTCTCACGGTTTAAAAAGAAAATTTTTTAAATTGTCTCGAGTCTTCGATTTGGTATCGAAATTATTTTCGAGAAATATCTACTTTACATTTGCATATGATTTTTTCAATTTAGCTCTGTAACGTTAAATTCTTCAAAATGAATCTAACTCAGAATCTGAAATGCTTGTAATTTCCGGATTTAAAATTAATATAAAGCAATAAATTGTACAATATTTGCACTTCAGGTTCTGAATATTGATCATTCTTGTACTATTTTATGTGTTGCTTTCTTTTAATTTATAAAAAGAAGCAGGACGGAAAATCCAGTTTGTAGGGGTTTTAAAAATTTTTAAATTTTTTTATAAGGGAATTTTTTGCTCGAGCACGTCACAAAAGTGGTGACAGGGTAATTTGGAGAATATTCTTCAGTTTACAGAAAAGTGTCTCATTCTCGCATTTGCTGAAGCAGCACAAATGCGTAGCTTTTTGGAATTTATAAAAAGCATCGATTCAATTTTGAATAGGGGTCGTTTACAATTTTCGTGCAACACACACAGGCATGCGATAGATCGTGTACAACAATTTGAGATAAAATTGACGATAGTATAGAAAAAGTAATTTCCTTTTCCCAAAAATGAATTGAATAATTCTAGCTTTTCATACTTAATTCTTATACATATTTTAATTTATTTCAGAAACCATTTGAACCGTCGTAAGGAAATTTTTGTCCAATCGTACAAATCCGTTTGCATCACGGTTTTTTGATTCGGAAATAAAATAGATGGTGCAATTTTCTCCTTCCCACAATTGAATATGTACTAAAATTTCGGTCGG
Organism: Synergus coniferae; assembly: GCA_032164275.1. Taxonomy (NCBI): domain Eukaryota; kingdom Metazoa; phylum Arthropoda; class Insecta; order Hymenoptera; family Cynipidae; genus Synergus; species Synergus coniferae. The sequence goes on along the minus strand of JAUEJJ010000013.1, from coordinate 20,734,154 downwards.
CTGAATTCTACATGATATACGTAATCGGGCTAATCACATAAGACTTGCATACAAAAATGAAACATGAGTAGAAAATATACTGACCTGCAAAAAAATGTCTCCAGTAAAAAATCGTCCCCTCCCCGTTTTATTTAATCGGTGATCCGCACGACGTTCAGCAAAAAAGAAGTTCCGATCGTCATTCCAAAAAAGATTTTTCCCCAAAAAAGCCAAAAAAGGAAAACGATGGTGTGCTCGGTATTGTGTGACGCAAATCGTGTTAAATGTAATTTAAGGTGGAGGTTGTTTGGAACCAAACATAATTTTTTACACGTAGATCCAGCTACCTAATTATTTTTTCATATAAAAAATCAGGGTTTATTTTTTAGAACAGGGAAATAGACAAATATTTTCTATTTTGATAATTACTCTACACAACGGGGAAAAAATTACATTTGGTAGAAAATGAAGGTTGAGGAATGGGTTGCATTAAAAGAAAACAAACATGCCATCTCCTGAAAAAGACAGAAATTTCTCGAGCACGTTTTATGTTTGTTTTTCGAATTCGACTGAAAACGCCGTTAGCTTTGTTAGTATTGCCTTTGCCCTTGTGCTTCTACTATTAATTAATAAAAAAATATAAGCCACGTTAATGTTATTTTCTAACATTTGATTTTCTTTCTTTCAGATTTTCCCCTCGTCAACCACGCTTCGTGCTCGAACTACCAACCACAATCCTCGATTTTTTTTGGCTTAGAAACAGCTAAAAATGAATACCCTCGAAATCTCGCTAGAAAAGGTATTTGCAAGCTCTTCAACCCCGAAGCTAGGTTTGTATATTAAAATAATTAGAAGAAAATATTAAAAAATGAATTGTTTATTCTGGAAACACCGAAACGCGAAATTCGAAGTAAAATTTCTAGCTTTTTCAAGTTTGGTGGCGATGTGAGGTGGAATTTTTTTTTTTTGTATCAACCTGAAATCAGGTTTTATATATTTTCTCAAAGATCCTCCTGCACTCTTTTTCGACGTATGTACAAATCGCGAACTGTTAAAAATGTCTGCAATTGTCTAAAATTATGTTGATTATTTTACAATTTCACGACTCGTACATACGTTTGAAATTGTCGATCTCGTTCGTGCGTTCGATTACTTAAATTATCAGATAATTATATATCAATTATGTAATTAAAACCTCTCGGCTTCTAATAATCTTAATCCTAATTTTGAAGTGTGTTCGCACGCATGCATGTGACCTGTATACATTTGTGATTTAGTGTGTGAATGTGAATAAGGAATTTCAGCTGGACCTTAATTTTCTTTTTTCAGAGATCGATGATGATCAAACGATGACCAATTTTGGGGGAGGAAATCGACCTCGAAGAAATTGAAGTTTCAAAAATCGACGATTTTAAATATATTTTTTTAAGGTAAGTCGAATTTTAGAATCTTGAAGAAAAATAGAATATCGATCAGTGAAATGATTTATTGTAATTCTCATTTCTTATTTTTCAGTGACAAATTTGGAACTCTGGATATGGCAGTAATTTTTAACTTCTCATCAGTTGTAAAGCAATAACGTCTTTATTGAAAAAGAGTT
>JAUEJJ010000013.1:20711283-20732475 GCA_032164275.1 Synergus coniferae | reverse complement strand
TTGGAACTCTGGATATGGCAGTAATTTTTAACTTCTCATCAGTTGTAAAGCAATAACGTCTTTATTGAAAAAGAGTTCCTTAGGGGGCCAGGGATAACGGAGTCGGCCATGGTGACACACGCAAGGAAAAAAAACTTTTCTTTCATCTAGAAACAGAAAATTACAGCTGATTTAAGATCAGATCTGATGTCATGGTCCTGTCTCATCTCCGAATGAAAAATTCAAGTAACAAGTAAGCGAAAATCAAATTTTTATTAAAATAAGTTTTTCTGATTCGAAAAATTTAGCCTCTTCAGATACATCTGAATTTCGTACAATTTTAGAACCCTCTGCATCCTTTTAGTTGGTGAAATTAGGGCTTTAGGAGAACATTGCATATTTTCTTAAATTAAAATATTTTTTAATTTTTGAAGTATACAATGGCCTCTTTGGGTGTTAGAAGAATATGGGGAAAGGGTGGAAGGGTTTTGTCAGTGTAACGTCGAATAATTCGACATCGAGAAACAGGGCCAGCAATTTCTTTTCTCTCCCACTTTCGCGAAATCTGTTGTCTCTTAAGTTCGCTCAAGTCCGTCATGCGATACATATAAGTCCATTTGGAAGGAATAGCCCCTGGAAAAAATTAAAATCAGAGGCGTGCTTGACGGGAATGATTTTCACACGTTAAAGAAATGGAGAGATGACTTCCTCTAATCGAAAATGATTCTCTGAAAGTTGAGTCTGGCATTCCGATGAAAGACAGTTGAAAACGAAAAAATGAAGACGAAAACAACGTTGATTCCTAAAATCTAGAGACGATACGATGATGAGATTTTCATTACAAAGAATGATTTTTTTTCAAAAATTAATTGGAAGACGAGTGAATGGCTCTTTTTAGAAAAAGAGTTATTCACCAGCAGATTTGGACGAAAAGAGTTGGGAAAAATGGGAATTTCCCAAAATTTCTTTTTCGAGATAAAATTTATCCGGAGGAAAATCTGCTGAGAAATATTAAATAATAGAACTGTAAAATTGATAAATTTATGGGAAATTATGTATTACGTATACATGTATACATGTGATCATGCGTGCGTGTGTGTGCGCGTAACTGAGTGTAATAGGTACAACGATGTACAGATACAAAGATTACAGGATGAAATTAGTATCGTTACACATGTCTGACGTGAATTATTTTTTATAGACTAGATTAAACGTAATAATGAGTTACCATAGTTTAATTAATTACTGATCGTTCCACGCCTAGCACATCAAATTTCAATCCCACGTAAACTTGATTTCTAATCTGGATATCCAGAATTTTCATTTTGAATAATTTATAATATTATTAATCCTAAAATTTTTCGTTTACGTGGGATTGGAATGGAGGAATCGGGATTCGGATCAGGAAATAAGACGTTGCAATCATTCGTCTTCGGAATAGTTCTTTTAACTTCTGACTCAAATCCAGTATGAAAATTCGTCTAGAGTAATTTCGATTTACTATCGAAAAGTAATTTTTTTAACTAAAATTTCGATGTAAGTCGTTGGCCTGCCGATTTACATCAAGATCTTAATATTATTTTGTGATTTGATTCAAATCTAAATTTTCAGAAGACTCTTTTTTGACTAAATTTAACATAACGTGCAACTAAATAACGAAAATATAACACAGCTATAAATACGAGTTTCTTGAAAATTCAGATTTGGATTCGGGATTTTAAAAGTCAGGAGGTAGAAGAACTGGAAGTTACAAATGAGAACTTAGTATCTAGGAGATTCAGTGTGAGCGACGATTATTGGTGGTTATATGGGATGCCATATCCGACGGCACGATGCGATGGTTTCATTTTGAAATTCATATTCATTCGTGACTCTTTGCTTGCATAATTTGACACTTTTAGTCGTTAATCGTCGATCGGCTTCGTGCTTTAGAGTCTTGCGTAGTTTCGAGCTTTCAACACTGTTCTGTTTTCGAGGGTTTTAGTACGTACCGGGGACGAAGCGTTCTACTGGTTTGTACTGGTGCGGGTATATCTGTCTCGGCGAGTAACCATAGATCTCACGATGTACGGGCAGGTACCTAAAATCAATAATCAGAAAAAAAATTAGACTTTTTAATCAAATTGTTGTAATATTTCTTATATTGGAAAATCTTTCACTATTTTTTTTTTATCAACTTTGTCTCTAAATCTGAATTAGTAAACAATTTCTAATAAAACAGTGAAAAGACAGTATACCAATTGCTTCAGTAAACACTTCTACTAATTATCAGTTCAAAACTACTACTTCATAATCTAATTGTAAATAATTCAGTTTAGTAAGACGATTTGTCTTACTAATGTGAATATTGATGTTAATTAGGAGCAATTTGTCAGGGTGATGACTTAACCGAGAAACTGGGAAATTTTATAATTGATTTGTTTACCTGAAATCATTATAATAGTATAAATAGATTTTAATGAATCTTCACCTGTATCCAGGAACGTTGATGCGATCAGCGGCGTGGATGGGATCGTCGTAAATTGATTTTCCAAACGGCCACGATGAGGAATGCAGTTCAGGGAAATCGGAGCGGAAAATGCCACGGGGCCTGTGAGTGTGCTCTGGGGCCCTCATGTCGTCTGTGCCTAAAAATTTATGTTTATTTATTAATTACTGGTTCAAGGAATCAATATTTAACATTCCTATTATAAGCCAAAAGGCTTCGAATATAAATATTAAAGTATACGCAATAGATCGTACCTTTCAAGGCTCGTACATAACTTTGCCAGAATTTGGCCTTTTTTGTGATTGGCTCGTTGCGCCCGATCATATCGAGATTGCTCCTGAATCTTGCGTCCATTTTGTCGCTCTACTGATCTGCTAAACCTTGTTCGTTCGCTGTAACAAGCAAGAATCATTTTTATTTCTCAATTTTTCACATTCACAAAATCTTCTAAATATATCCCCTATTTAATTTTTATTTAAAATACTATTGTCGGTTTCAATTATTCATAACAATTTCTAATCATTCATTTTCATTACATACTAAGAAAGTTTTTAATTCAGAGAAATCTGGCTAAATTCGCGTTGATTCCTAGTCTGACTGTAATCGCCGCTACTACTTAAAATCATCTTGCATCTCTACGGAAAGATATTTAAAGAGTTCAAATGTCAGTTAATGTTAGCAATGACATGTTCTGTTAATTTTAAAGCATTTTTGTTATTAATAATTGATTTATAGAATTATTAAGAATTAAATTCAGGTAAAGCAGAGTTATTCAATCATTTTCCAATGAATATTTCTTTTTTTAGCAGATAAATTTTAATGCATCCCCAAAAATAAACGAGAGAGGAAATCGGAAGTGGAAATATATTTTGAACGACGGATTCTTGAAAGGTGATCGATCGGCGTCGATGAGCTTTTAAAGTTTTGGCATCGACTCCTTTGATGTAATTCGAGTTTCATTGATGTGTAGGCGGTTATCCGAGTCATTTAGCATTAGTATGTCACAGACTAGCAAAAATATTTTTAGCTGGAAAATTTATTATCGAGACTGTTTGGAAATCCGCGCAATCTGAATGAAAACGATACGCCGATTGGCGTGGCCGAAAGAAGACGCACCAATCGAAATCCACATCACAGACGCTGGCGTCGTCTTTTACTTTTCGTTTTGAGGCAACGTAATCGCTAATTATAGTGATGCGCATTGTCGATTTCCTCGAATCTCACCGCCTCAAAATTTACGATTTTATTCCTTTTATTAATTTATTTATAAACTTTTATATTTTATTGCTTCCGGTTTACATGTATAATATGTCAAGTTTCTAATCATATTTATAGATTTTTTTATCACGCAAGAAAATTTCCATTTTATAGTTTTACCGTGAAAATATTACAAATTTTTTTACTTAATGATAATATCTTTGATCGAAGTAAATTATGTGTGAACCATTAAAAAAATTATAGTATAACAATTGTAGAATCGGTTATTTGTCATTTTCCTTGAATCATAAAAATGACTGATGCATTTTTATGATCCTTAATATTCTGTTAGAGAAAGGACACTTTTATGTCAGATCTTGATAACCATACAGCATTCATTGGTAATGTATTTTTTATCATGAATTTCCAAAGTATATAGGTCATGAAAGTGATTATCAATGAAGCAAGGATACGTTGACTATTAAGGTAATCATTTTCACATAATCTTAATAAAAATCTACTATATTAAATAGTTCAACATTTTTAATGAAATTTAATTGGAAATGTATCTACTAATAATTATAAACTTAATGTTGAACTTTATTTCAGCTAAAAATATGTCTTACATCTAAGAGATAAAAATACGGAAAACTTTCACTAATTTTAAAAAGAGCGATGCCAAATCCGAAATAAGTGAAACAGTTTTCAGAATTAGAAATGCATTCTAAATCCGTCTCAGTTGCTATGATAAGAATTTATCTCGGAATTTTCGTGGTTGTGCGATTTTAGCTCACAAGAATTTTCAGAATGACGTATTTTCAGGGAGAGCGCAAATATTTACAATTTCTTAGAACTGTGGAGATAAACCCGGAATAAATTCCGTATAGGATTATTCAACAATTATGTGTAATGTGTATCTTTCATATTATTAATTAATTTTTGTAGATAAATGATAAATTTATTTATATGAAAGTGTTAAAAATATCGTTTTGTAAGAACTGGATTCGTTTCAGTAGATATAAAGGTAGTTATAACAAGCCAGCTGGTTAAACACGTGGGCAGTGTTACTGATTGCCAAATTACTTCATCCACGTCTGACTAAAATCGACCATTTCTACTGTGACTGTGTTTTCACTGCGTGGATAGTGTGTCACTTTTATATAAAAAACTCCAAGACAATAATTTATATATATTATTGATTTATTAAAGATAATTTCAAACTATGATAATAATTTCTAGTATGATCTATATATGTTTTCAGACTTAAATTATGAGTAACTTTCATATTATTTATTATTGCATACATGTTTTATTTAAGTGAGTTGAAAAAGATACATGTAACATTTATACGTTTATTAGCAGTCATACTAACTAATATTTTTTTATGTTTCAGACTCGCAAGAACTTCAGAGAGACTTTCTTCTTGGGGAATTTTACAAGAGTGTCGATCTACTTTGAAAAGCTAAGAAAATGGAAAAGACAGTGAAAACAGTCGATGAATTCGTCAGTGACGGATGATATGAAGGTAAGTGTGACGTAATATTGAATCTCCGTATGTTCGCGGTCGCTATATTTAGGTTGCCCGGGCCGGGCTGTTTTTAGTTTGAAACAGGTGGACGTCCAAGTACGACCGTTGGAAGAACGACGCGACGCGTCCCCATACGTTGCGTCGGGTCTCGGTGACTTTGACCGATTTTCAATCTGCTTCCTCCAAATTTACTTTCTCCCATTGAAAACATATCAATTAGCTGACTTTGACCTTGTAATTAAGACTAGATTTGACCCAGGTCATTTTCTCCCAAAAAAATGTATTCCCATTGTAATCCTCTATTTGTTAAATTTACTTTTCAGTTCCGATTAACACTTCCCTGAAGTTCTAAATAAATTTATACTCGATTTCGTTTTATTATTAAAATTAGTTGACCAATTTTAGATTTATTTTGAGTCTAATATCAAAGACCATTAGAAATAATGGCTCAACTCCGAGTAACTAATTGGTATAACAGAGAGGATGAAAGGAAATCTGATTTACGAGTTTCTAATTTTAAATCACTTTTATCATTAAGTGTCTGCAGTCGTTCAAGTTTAAAGATAATTCAAGGATACGTCCAATCAGGAAAATGAAAGTCCACTCTGACCTTAAAATTTTAGAGGAAGTTATAATTATTGCAATATTGTGTAATAATACTATAATAATATATATTTATAATAATATATACTACTTTACGTACAGTAATAATTACTATTAATATTAATAAAAATTGCCTAATAATTTTCAGATCGAGGTTTATAATGAATATTATTTTGTAGTTAAATTTGTACTTATATAATCAGTTCCTGTTTATCATATTCTAACCTTGACTTTATAGATTCTAATACGAGTGTCACGTCAACAAGAAAGACGATTTGTCAACAATCAGTAATAGTGCAACGAACTTCGATTCAGTGATTCATTTCGTTGGTACTCAGGACCATTTATATAGTATTTTCCTATTTCGTAAATCTTCAACATTCAATTTTAAATATTTATGTAGTTCAAAAAATTCAAAATAAACAGTAATAATCTGCAAATATACTGTTTTTACTTTGAGAAAGGTATTTTCATGTAAAATTATCTTCTTTCGATGACAGATTTAATTTCATGCTGAATGAAGTAAGAGCTCATTTCGTGCTTTTTATTCTCAAGAAAAAAGGAAATAGGAAAATCGAAATCTTACATTAAATTTCCTAGACATTTCTTTAGTAACAGACAATATGGCATTAATTTTGATCTTCCTCCAAAAGTTATTATCAGATCCCCTCCTCAAGTTAATAAATTCTCGACTAGTTAATTAATCAGAGAATCTTAGATTCACTCTCTTTAAAACCGGAACCCCATTCCTTTCCTGAAATTCAGAACGCAGTCATGCAAACCGTCGAGACAAACTATTTTGAGTTAGTTATTCAAATAGGAAGAATAAGAAATGAGAGAGTGCCAAGCTTCACATACCCAGCGAATACGACCTCTTTATAATTAGGTCATTGTCGAGGGTAACAACATGACAATTTCAGCCCCAAAAGTACATCTTCTTAAATTTTGATGTAGATTTTTTGAAATTAATAAAAGCAAATCGTGAATATAGAAAAGGGAGTGTAGATAATCGCCACAGAGTTTCATCCGGAGGCGTCTAATCTAGATGACTGCTAAAAATACGAATGGCGTAGTCGAGCGAATCATCCGGGGCATAGTTCCAAAACTTAAATACATCTCGCAGTGCTTGACTTTCACGTAGGTGGGTGCATCATTATCGAATTCCACCTGAAGGCTTTTATTTCGTATTTCTGACGAAATTATGTCATTACTCTTCATTTTCTTTCTGAATTGATAGTTAAGCAGTCAAATAAACTGCCTGAGTCGTTTTACTAGTGGTTTTACTACTTGGCAGTGGATTCAAATTCACTATTTGGAACCATAATTTTTTTATTATTTGGAGTCTAAAATTTCTTCACTCTAAACTTGAAATTTCGATAATTCCATATCAAATTCCACTAATTCTCAGTGACTCTTTTCCAACGATTTTAATCAGTAAAAAGTCACTGAAATTTCCAGTAGTTCCAGTGTTTATTACTGAAAGTTTCGGTGACTTAAAACTGATTTTCAGTAAATTTTTCAGTGATTGAAATCGTGACAAAAGAGTCACTGAGAATCAGTGAAATTTGACTGATTCAATTCTAGAGATTGTTATCAGATTGTGAAAGTTTGGCAGTTAGCGACACGTGTCTTGACGTAATATGACAGTTGAACTTCAATGATGTAATTTGGATTTTGGCAAAGCTTTAAATTTTCCTAAAATTTTCTGAGTTTTCTTCCTTTTTTTTTTGCTCGACAATTAAGTAAGTTATTAATGTTTTGGCTCTGGGCCAGAAAATTGAGATGGTTGTTCCGCTAAATCCTCCCATGAAATTCTTTCGTTTATTTTTGTAACGATTTTGATTGATTTCAGCATGATTTCTAAAAATGTTATAAAATTATCGAAAAGCGATAATAAATTGAATAGAAACATGAGGGTGGATTTTTACTAGTGATGGTCAATTGTAATACTGATCAATGTATAAAACCTAAAAGAATGGAATTGAACTTCTAAAGTTTAGAATTGCCGTTATTAGATCATTTTATTGGTCTAGATTGTATTTTTTGTAACTAGATATTTTCTGTAATGTAAAACTTTTGTTTGAATGCGAGTCGGAAAAAGAAGAGTGAGCTAATCGAAGTAGATAGGGAACAGTTTGGTGGGACGTAACTCGGGCTGGCCACTCTACAAGGGACTATTTTCGTCCACCGTATAAATAAGAGGAGTTACATAACCGGCAAACAAATTGATGCCAATTATTATAAACAAACTCCTGCCTCATTGGAGCAAACACTCATTTTTCACCCTCCAAAGCAGGGCATGCATGAATCTCTTGGCATAATATTACTAATTCTCTTCTTGCAAAAATATATATCCCCGAAGAATTAAGCAGCAATCTAATCTAAATTTGGAAATGAATTATTAATGTAGTTTGCTTTGAAATAAATTAGGGACGGGTATAGGATATGATAAAAAGCCACACATGATTGGTTGTTATTTTAATTAATTAGTTGGTAAAAGTAGATCATATTACATGTTAGATTACATTTTGAAGTTTGGTCCACACAAAAATAAGTACGACAATGCTTCTCAGAATTTGTTCGAATTAAATTTCAGATTTGTCTACAATAATTTGTGTGTGGACATTACATTAGTAGCAGATGATATTTTTGTCCTACTGATACATGTCGAGATAGAGAGAAGAGGAACAGATCCGAAGAAAAAGATTTTCCCACTTTTGTTTTGCACACACACGATAAAAGCTCGATCGATTTTCGAGTTTCCTGGACAATTCTATTCAACACTCGCGTTTATGAATTCATCACGTTTTATCGAAGCACAATATAATTTTGTCAGATATTTGGCACGTCGCGAAAATTTTTTACATTCTCCCTTTATGTTGAGTGAAATCCAGGTTTTTTTCAAATTTTATTTTTTTCTATGATTTTGAAAACTCGATTATCGATCGTGGATGGATCGTAGATCCTTTACCTAAATTCGGGTGACCGTTCGGTTCGAGGGTTGGAGCTTAGACTGGGCTGCTACCGCCAAAATTGCGAACTAGTATAGCTGATAGGGTTACAGTGGCGCCACGGTGGGTTAAAACTTGGTAAACGGTCGCGAGACATTTATGGCAACCCCCACTAAGAACCCCAGCATCCCTGAAAAAATTCGGGGCTGGGTATCTTCCCACGTATTCCACTTGCGTTTTCACGAGCTTCCGACGATGCGTCAATGACTCGAGAAGACGAAGGTCGCGGTGTCCCGGCGTCGCAGATTCGATGGTCGTTACGGAATCGCTCCACGTGTAGTTTGTATATTTAAATTGATGACTAACTTTAAAGGGAAGTTTGATTTGTTACTTCCTTATTTGGACTGTATTTTTCGAGTTTGGGAGACTCACATTTAAGTCTTGCAGAAATTTATGTTATTAAAGAAAAACGATCATTTTAGTATAGGAGGGTAAAAATACGTTTTAACATATCTCATCATAATGTGATAGTATCTGAAATGAATGAATTTTCTTTCATATAACTTAATTCAGATCAAAAAGATTAGGAAATTCTTTGAAAATCTGAATATTTGAAAAACTTTACACTGATTAATCAGTTAATTAACTTTCGTTAAGTTTTTCTACTGAAAATTGGAATCTTACATTTCCAGCTGGAAAATCAATAAATTTAGAGAATATAGATAAGAAAATAATATTTGGTCGGGAAATACAATATATGTATAAGCAATAGATAAACTTCTCTAAGAATTATAGCGTTTTGAATGTCAACCTTTGCCAGTTGGCAACAGAAATTTTATACAAATTTCTTTCGTCGTCTCTATAATAATACATAATTCTATGAAATAAGAGCAAAAACTGCTTGAAATAACACTTCACGTAATTTACTTTCGAGCATTGCTGTCGGCTCTAATATACCTGAATTGAAAAATTATAACAAAAACATATGTTTTATGATTTTATTACAAAACAACACACACCGGGAAAAACCAGGAAATGACCGGGAATTTGAAATCGTCTACCGAATCGTCGTCACTCTGTAAGTGAACCAAATTTTTAGTGGTGCATTCGAGATTTTTTTGGAACATTGCATTTTTAGATGCTTTCAAACTTATTCATAAAATGTTATGCTTTTTTGACAAATCTCCAGACTCGATTTTTCTTTGTTTACATTGTGACGTTATAGAATTTTTATTGCCCGACGACTACGTCAATCGTCAAAAATACAACGTGACCGTGCGCAAAAAGGAATGAAGTGATAAACATATTTTCAAGTTTCGGCACTAATGGATGAGAATCTTGTGGAAAAGGGGCAATACTTAGTCTATGGCTAAAATTTAAACGCTAAAGATAAATTACTGACACTTAACTATAAGACCACACGTCGAATGGTGTTATTATTAAACTGTGCGCACTTCGCGAACGCGTCAAGAGGAAACACACAAATGCGACGATGTGATGTTATGAAGAGGAGATCAAAATAAGCACCGCAATAAGCCTTAGATTTAATCAAAGAATAAAAGGTTCTGTACCGGTAGAATTGAAGAACTAGAATGGAAAGGTGATCTTTCGATTTGGCACTACTCGATCCTTTAGTGACATACCGGGTGGTCTAAATGCAGGGCTATTTTCGTTTCTGTATTCCGCCCTGGCTGTACTCAGAGAAGCGTCTTTATTTTCAATTCGGCCACGGCCAAACTTGTAAAGTGACTTACTGTTTCGATGCCACTTCTCATTACATATTTCTCTTTCACACTCATTCAGCTTAATATTTCATCAAGAATTTCATCAATTGCCCCAGGTGTTTCATTTTGCAATCCAAGACGGCAGAGATCCATTTTGTAGAAAATTAATTAGTACACGAAAATTAATCAGTTTCGAGAGAAACTTATTTGCAAGTTTTTAACTTTACAACAAAAAGTGCAAATAAATAAATGCAATAGTTAAAAACGAAATAATTGACTTAAGAATTATCCTTTCTTGTTTTTGGGTTTCGAATGAAATTCATTTGCAGCAAACTACTTCAGGGAATTGAAAAATTGATAATTTCTTGTATCGCGTTATCGGGCTGTTGTTACTTGCAGAATATACATATGCAATTCTTACAACATTCTTGTTTTCAGCGTGTGACCCAATTCTCAAGACGAATGCGGTCTCGATTTAAAATTAGAAATTCACGTTTGAATAACTCCCACGCTTAGCGTGCAAATTGATCCTTGCATATCTCCAGGATAATCATTGATTGGCAAATTATTCGCCTTATATAGAGTTATAATGTTATAGGTTTAAGGAGAACATATTCTTTCAAGAATGAGATTATTTTGGAAGAATATTCTCCAATATGTGCAACCAATCTGATATTTATATTCAATTCAATATAGAATATCTGTTGAATTGAGCATTCTTTTGATTTCCGTGGAACTCCAAATAATAAACAGAATTTTCTCTAAGCCCGGGTTTTAATGAGAAATGGAGTCTTGCATAATTTCGCGCACGGATGGAAATACGATTTCTGCAATTTGCAATCTAACTTAGTTTTATGATGCAGTGGCACAAGAGCTAGGTGCCACCTTCAAGGTTCAAAGTCATTCGTTAGAAGCTTACTTTTGACCACGTCTCTCATTCATGCATGTCGTAAGTCGTATAGCGTGAATTTTAGGCATGCGTGTGCAACATTTATTTCCGCTTCCTCCTACGCCAAGGAACTCTCCTCTACCTATATCTTAATATCTACGTCCGCTGGGACAAATGTTTACAACTTTCAATGACGAATTTTGATATTGAAAACATTTATAGAACTGTTGCAAACTCTTTTTTTTATTTTTAGTCATACATCCTTTTCCTGGTGGATTCGTTTCATCCAAAAACGCCTCGAAATATTTATTTTGTAATATTATGCTAAGAAAACTGTGTGTACTGTGCGGGAATTAAAGGAAATCCTAAAACTCTTCTAAAACCCATTTCTCTCCTATTTTTATTTAAAAAATTATCCTTTTTTCAATCTCTGCAACTCGATAAGAAAGACCTTATATTTATAAACGGAAAAAATGCGGAAATTGTCTAAGAATTTCATGTGAAAAATTTAGTAGGAACCTTGTTTACTCTATATTCGTCATTAATCAAAAGTGACTTTTTTCTGAAAAATTATCCATATTCATGAATTGCAATTTAAGGGCATATTATGAAAGCTATATTAACGTAACAAATTGTTTAATAAAGCAGGGAAGAATGGGATTTAGAAAGCATAGTTCATTGTAGTTTTGTATGGGGTAGAACGTGAGGACAAAATCCAAGTGGCTCAAACGAAATCAATAAAGTCGTCTTTAGCTTACCTATTTAGCGCCGGAGAACGCTGATCCTTGCTAAATTGAAACTTATGAGATTTCGTACCCAGCAAGAGGCACGATAACGCGAGTCACCCTCTTCTCATTCGTACACACGTATAACAAACTAATACACATTGTTGCTCTTTCTCCTTCATTACTTTACCCTATTCCTTATGTCTGAAAAATAGCTGTCACCAGAGACATTTCAATTTTAAATATTATCATTATTGCAAGCTTACTTCAATAAAGACGAGAATACAAATCTTAATATTTCTAGAATATTTGCCTTCTGCAATGTTACATGAACTTTGAACATATATTTTTAAAGGCATTTATTATTTATTTATTTATTTATTATTTATTTATATTCGGACATTTTTATTAAACTCGTACATAAATTCCCGAGAAACAATATTCTCGTGTACCGTTGCAATCGACACAGTTCTTAATTAATGTGATACATTTTTTTTAATTGCAAGAATTTAGGAACAATGGGAAAGTGGAAAATTGAAAAAATGGAAAAGTTACATGAGTGACCTCCTGAAGAAGAAAACAGGCAACCGAAATAAAATGGAAATTTACAATAATTCGAAGTTAATGGGTTTTTGGGTCGGAAGTCAGTAATCAATTTCCCTGGGTGTCGATCGGGACGGCTTTGAGGGCTCGATCGATGATTTTGGAAGACGAATGGGCCTAAACGTTGTCTTTTATTCGGTAGCCAAATGATACTCGCATCGTCGGCATTGGGGCGCGACTCTATAGGACGCGCTAGATTTTCCGGTTAGTTTTGGGTACCACCCCTACGGAATTGGTGCTTTTCAGGGCGTTAGCCACCCTAAATGCTCCACAATACGGAACGAAATCCTGCACCAACCTACAATGGGAAACATCCGGCCAATTGTCGCGCCTCCGAACTTGGAAGGACCGACTGGCAGCTTGCGATTGTCCTGTAATTATTGTCCTGTGGGTTACGAGGTCGATGTCGATTCTATAAGTATGTGTGCTATGCTACTGTGCTCAAAACTCGACTCGAGAGACACTTTGCCCTTTTCTTCCTGTGACTTCTGAATTTCCCGACAAGATCCTTCGACAGTCCTCCATATTTTTACACAATTTCACAATTCCTCATCCACACGCCGGTGACATGTTAGGAATCTGAGTGAGGATTTTTTCCGGAGGCGTGTAAAGATATTTGCACAGCCGGCAAAGAGGCGAGAGAATCAGGGAATTAAGCGAGAGAGGCTTTCGACCTTCGACCCCAAACAGACAACTCAGGGGTAAAACATGAGACTTCTTGGAAAAATGTGGCAGTTTTTAATTTTTTATTCATTCTCCTTTTTAGGATTTATTATGTTGTGCATTTTTTCTGTAATGGGAGGTATTGAAATCAATATTTTAAAGTGTGAATTGTTGACCTTAATAAATCAGCAAAACTTGACATATTATATACATTTAAAATTTTTGAAATTTCATCAATCTTCATTTGAATAGCATCATGACTTGCTGGTCTGGCTGCAAAGTTTGTTTTGACTTTGAGCTGCAGCCAATCTCTTTTCTGTGAGTAAAAATAGCATTTCTGTATAGAAAATTGTTTTTAAAAGATTTAAATACGGACAAAAATGATTAATAATATCCAACAAAAACGTAAGTAATTCAACATATTATTCATAAAAATTGAGTACTTTTAGACTACAAAATTAGGATATATTTCAAGGCTCCAATATTTACAGTACTTATAATATTTAGTGCTGTAATATTTAATTTTCACATATTTTTAAATTCCATCACTATTTATAAACTTCTCTACCTTTTCACAGCTTTTCTTCTGATCAAGGTAAAAAGTTACACAATCAGAGACATTTTTTTCGACATTAGTCTCACAACTCAAGATGAACCAATTTTCAAACGTCCTCGGATTGGTGCTTTAAAAAATCTGAAGACGTTTTAAAATAAACTCGGCCACTCGAGGCCAGTGATATCCTCCCGGTCAGATTTATATTCATCTCCGCTTTTCTTTTACCTTTTTCGTTGAATATTTTAGTTGGCCTATAATATTAATTATAATTCAGTTATACTTTATACTGTTAAAAATTATAATAAATCTTAATGTCGATTAACAGTTTCCCAACAATAAATTATCTTGAAAGAAAATGTTCTCACAGAAAATAAAATTTGTCAAATTAAACTTCGGGATACCTATTTTATCGGACTCTAATTTGGAAATAGAAGAATCTCCCACCATTTAGGACCGTTTAGCTATAAAGGGAGTCTTTTGTTGATCGAAACCCCACAGAGTTTCGAATCTCTCTCTTGTTGTGAAAGTGCGAACCTTTAGGAAAGGTCGAGCTTGCTCCACAAAGTCAAGCCCTTTGTTTGCGGTGAGTTTCCTACATTTCATTGAAGACTATAACAAAAAATGACTTCCCCATTTTGCATCCCTCTATCAACTTGTCAGCAATCAATCTTTTAATTTGACAAGCTACATTCTCGTTACACGATGGAAGAAAAACTCATTTAAATTTTTAATCGGGAAAATGGATCGCTGAACAATATGAGATTAAAAGACGATTCTAACGCTTTTTTTGGCGATTTTTGTACCCTCACTCCCCCCTTGTGATTCTACTGTAACAGTAAAATATGACGACTCCACCTCTCCCCCACTCTCCTTCATTTACGTAACTTTTATTAATTCATTTTTCTCGCTCTAAATATACTCATATAGGAATTTGATTTTGTCAAACTCTGATCCAAATTTGTATTACTGAATAATTGAATGTTCTACCTATATGAATGTGAGAATCGGCTGATAATAAATCCAGAGATATTATGAGTTTGGACCCCAGTGACTTGAGACTTAAGAATTGACTTTTCCCCAACTACATGAGGCTTAAACTAACAACCAAGTGTGATAAGTGCGCAAGCACTGCGCCTTCTTTCTGGCGTATGGGGCACCCTTTTAGCATTTAGCTTCTGCAAAGGTCCGCCCCCGGAACGTCAAGGCTAATTGATATAAACGAACGTAGTAATATACTTGTCATAGAGCGAACCCTCTGCTCAGAAAGACTGGCAGGGTCGTATAAGCTTTAAGCCTGGCTTAGGTTAGTCGATATTAGACGCAGCGCGGTCTCATATCGGACAACCCCATTAACATATGAATACTCCTTCTCACGTGCGTGTGGCACGCAGCAAAGGCATAGACGTATAGACCAAAGAGCATAGAACATATACGTGTTCAATGTTCACATATGCTTCATGCATCACGCTTGGGGGTTCATTTTGATTGACTATAACCGCGTCCTGACCAAGAATCCTGCAGGATCGCTTACACGATACTAAAGCTCGTTGTTTAACACGATTTCATGAGTATACTGCAACACTATTTACTTAAGGCACTGAAACGATTACGCGATTTTATGCTCGCTCTAATCCCTGTCTAATAAGAAACGCACCATGGGAGTCGAGCTTTAATTTAATTTAATTTTTATTCTGACACACTGGGATGCACTGTTAAAAAAATCTGTATGAAATTGAATTATAATGTATATGCAAATGACTTCGTACACGTTTTATATGAAAAGCTACGTTTATGTATTAAAGTTAATCAGTGTTCATTAAAAATAATCTAACGTGTATTAACTTTAGTGAAAATACGTTTAGATTTATATTTACAACTTTGTGAAGAATAAACTCGAGAATAAATCATCTGGTTTTTGGAAGAATTCGTTACATTCTCAGTAATAGCATTCAATTTTTGTATCAGATTTCGCATGATCCTTACCCCAGAAGTATTCATTTGATCGAAAAGATTTATTATCCCCTGTGATCATTATGAATAGTCACGAGGTCCTTACTTTTTCCGAATCCATAAATTAACTACAAACCAGTCAATTTGATTACATGGATTTAACGTATCTGATAGTATGGAAAAAGACGAGGGTCTATAAAGGGAAAGGCGGGGGTGCGTTGTCTCAGCAGTTTTTGGGAAAGTGCCTGCGTCGACTCACCCTCTAGTAGGTACCCTCGTAAACGTATTCATGACCCCAGTGAATAGCAGGGGTTAGGAATAACGTCGTGGAATCACGACTGTCCATATGAAGTCTCGTCGCCTAATAAAGATCGATGGACTTTAATTAAATCCTCAATAAAAACGATACACGGCAACTTTACAGGGAAAGGTATTAAGTGAGCAGTCAATCTAAAGAGCAAAGAATTTTTTGGCAGTTTATAAGAACTATTTAATTCATCCCTGTCATCGAAAATCCTCTCTCTCTTAATCTGCAGAAACAGTGATAAGTATATACCACCGAGAAAACCACTGATTCAAATTTAGAGAGCTTATAAACATTTATATCTTCCCATTTATTTCTTTTCACCTTGAAATCTCGAAACAAGAACGTTTTTCCAAACTTAAAAATAAGTATATAATGTCTTTCGAAAATGTATTGTTGGTTGCACGCGCTCTTTCAATACGAATAATGCCAAATAAAATTTATGTGCGGCGAGATCGTTGACGTTAATGTACCCAGGCAATATTATAGCTTAGCTGGAGGTATTCAAAAATACTCGACGGCTGCGAGTCTGTCCAGAATCTGGTACAGATTGGCAGTGAGTTTATATGCTCTATTTTTCTATTATCTAATGCACACAAAATAGGAAATAGAAAATGGAAAATGCATGGAGGTTGAATGAGAGTTCATGTGGAGAACCAAAACAGGGACTCCGCGTGTTGCTTGACGGCTTGACTCGCGCCTCTTTTCAGTTAAATGCGTTAGGACACCGGCATCTGCCCATTGACAATGGTAATGGGCGTGAAATTTCGGAAATATCTCTTCGAAGCGGTCGAGGTACACAGTATTGCTGGAAAAATGGCGAAGGGAGCGCTGACAAATTCTTGTTTATGGGCCTTTGCATCAGGGACGACCAGGTGCGTCTTCATGATATTAAGCACAGAAATCTTCTTCTCTTGGGTGTCTTCGAAAGTCCTGAATCCCGACGGCACTCGCCTCCAGAGGACCATTTATTCACCACTCGTTTCGCTTCACGCTTTTGTACCGTTTGCGTAATAGCTTTTAAAATAGGAAGTAATTCCCTATGGCAAAAGTAATTTGAATATATTTAAGGGACTCGGGAGGGGAATTAATGTCTTTTATCTTATTAGCTGCAGCAATTGGTATAAAGAATAGCTAATGTGAAGAGAAATCAATTTATATCAATAATACTCATACTACACATATATGTACTACATGATTCAATGAAGATTTTTGTAGCAGGTATAGATTAATTATCGATGATCTTGCACTTATTCTCATGGCAAAAGATTGAAAAAACTATAATATTTCAATGACCAAAATCATAAAAGGTCGATTGAAATTGACAAAGGCCTCTATTTAGATTCATTTCTATTCGTCCAGCATCAAAAGATATATTTTACAATCGTTTAAAAAGAAGAATAAGAAGAAGCCGCAGCAAGTTGATCCCTGCTAATTTTCCAGCTGTTCGATCCCTCAATCTCAGCAGGACAATTTGCTTGAAATTTTGAAGATGCGACATTGCACTTTCATCAAAAGTCGACATCGGCGTCGATGTGCTTTGTCGCGTGAAATCACGCGAACCATTATAAAAGCCATTACAAAATATTTGTATTTTCCGTGTATTGTCAAGACCAGTTCTTCAACCAAGTTTCGATATATTGTTACAAAAACTGAGAGTAGGAGGGTCGCATATCCCCAAGTGCTATAGAATGGCCTGTGGTCAGGAAATCTTGTGAATGAATAAGAGAGAGAGATGCCCAAAAATAAGAGGAAAAAAGAAATATAGAAAAAGAGAAGGTGCGAAGGAGAAAAAAGTCAAAAAGATGGAATGAGGAAACGAGAAAAAGAAGGGAAAACCCCTCGCCCACCCAAATCGCTTAAGGATCATTCAATGGTTGACAATTCGAAATGCTACCGGATTTCGTTTTCAAGAAAGCACACAGGTAATTCCCCTGAAAATATTTTATGAATGACTTCTAAACTGGCTACTATTCCACTTCAGACTTCAGGATATAGTAAATCGTGATGTATATTTCCTTCGTTCTTCGAGTTCTCCCTCATAATGTATAGACCCTGACTCCATTAACATTTTTCAGGGAATAAATATATAAAAGTAAGGTAGATTGGTTCATTTATTAACATTTATTCCAATGTACTCTTTAATATTAATATTGTTTATTAATAAGTTTAGCAAACAATTTTCTCTTTGTTAATACTCTAATAGGTACTTTACATTTTTTGAGTCTTAATGGCAGTTAAAAAAATTGTTTTATAAATTGTTTATCCTATTATTTTCGATGCATCATAGAAAATGAAAATAAAATTTTGTGTCTTGCAGACTCATTCGTCGACCACTCCTCTTTTACACGCGGAACTGAGAGACAATGGTGTCCGATATATGATGAATTCCAGCTCGCTGGGCTATTACGGTACTTCCGGCAACAGAAAGCAGCACTTAGCAGTTCATATCGTTGACGAGCAACCACGTCAGCCAATCTCACCATGGTGGTTTTCCAAGGGGGGTTAATAAGAGCCACCTTTCATCTATCATGACATAGCAATGATGTGCGCACTTTATGAAAAAAGTTTGCTCTTCTCCAAGGGAAGCAATATTTTTATATATTAAGTTGTTCTGATATTTCTAATTGAATTCTGTCAACGTGTTTCCTTTTATTTTTTTACGAAATCACTCTCCTTGATTATTTATTTAGATAATCTATTTTAATGAGATTTCAAGAGTAATAGTTATATCAGAAATATTAATGCTTCTAGTCATGATTTATGAAAGGCACATTTTTAAAGATATCCCGTTTCTTTTCAGACCATTTCCAGTTATAGCGAGACCTTCGTCAAAAGTGGGGCGAATAAAATAAGAAAAATATCTGATGTTCCAAGAGATCTTACGGTGGGCTTACACGAGGCTTCGCGGATATCGATCTTGGATCATCGCCAATTTCTACAACCCTTTAAAAAAGAGTTGAGATGGTGACAAAATACGAGCTGCGAAGTGACGTGTCTTCGATTCCTTCGTTTCGAAACAAGAGTAATGATGATTTGAAAAATTCAAAACAAGAGGATTCGCAATTCATTTTGAGAATACTGCTTCAAAATCATCAAGGTTTTAAAACATCCAGAAATTAAACTAGCTTCCTCTATGGGGAAGTAAAAACAATAATAATAATAATAATAAATTCTTGTTTTCTTCAATTTATAAAAATCGTTTCGGGAAAATAGATTTCGGTCCGTTTTACTGAAAATTGAAAACTTTCCCTTGGCAAGGGACCAGAGAATAAATCCGTGATGCAATGGGAAATGTGTGAATCTGTCTTACCTTTTTCCTAGGCGGCTGGCTTTGTGCCTTTGTGACTATAATATCGCGACCGGAAAAAGGTATAGGAACAAAAGTATATATGGTTGGGACTGTACTGCACATATCTCTACCTATATACTTGTCGGCATGATCATTCTTGTTTCTTACAGTATATGTGTGTGTGTTTGCTCAGTTCAGAAGGGGCGGCAACCCCGTGAAACTTTGCTCTCACCTGGGAAAAGGCGTGGCTTGGCCTGAGAGTGGTCGATATTGGCGCTGCCCCGGGAAGCAAAAGCTACCCCCGATCCTTATATTATTTTCCCGTCGGGAAAAGAGACGACGCCGAGCACAAGAAGGAATGGAAGCTAACAACCCCGGAAGGAAGATAGGAAGGAAGATCTTGGCTTGTGGATAAAAGAAAGGAGACAAGCATCTTTCAATATTCCACTTTGATGCTAATTTGCTAACTATTATTATTAATTTCTCATCCTTTGCTTGAGAAATTTCTAAAATTGTGCCAATAATATATTTATAGTTCATCATGCATTATGCATTATTTTCAAGGAGTATCTGATTCTAGATTCTTTTAAATCCTCCCAATCACTGTTAAAGGAGTTTATGAACTTTCGGACATTCTTTCGAAGCGTCAAGCATGTTAGGCGGAAGTCTATAAACGTTCGTCCGGCGTTGACGAAGAAGAGAGATTCAAACTCATGAAGAGTAGCAAGAGGATGAGAAGGGGGAAAAGTAGTTTGGCGAAAGTTTTTCAATTCCGAAAGTTTCACCCGCCAGTCTATTGTGCTGTTAGTAGTTTGAATGGGGTTGCGCTTCTGGAGGTCGACGCAGTTTATGGAACTATCTTTGTCGTTCGTTACGTCTAAGAGACTAAATATCGTTTTTTTTTTTTTCAATCAAATTGTCCGGTTCATATTATATAAACCGGATATATATGATCAAAGAAACAAGTCCCCTGTTATTCGCGCGTCTTAATTTGAAACGACTTATATATAGTTAGAGTTGCAATTAATAATTGCAATTTGACCATATATTAATTCGCGGACAACTCTACTCTTATGACCATATATGCAGGAAAATTGGAACCAAGCCAGTCCAAACTAGGAACGCATCGAACGATAAGTTTCGCGGGCAGAAAAAGCTCGGAAAATTAATCAAAGTGAATTTCAGAGCGCCGAGCAACCGCCGACAAAGCATATTCCCCGTAAGAATGGATCGTTTCCGGTTCCGTTCTCTTTATGGTACATTGCGGCTCAGCGATGTATTAAGATTACTTAATCGATAAAGCTCTGAACGGAAAACTAATCCGTTTTTCATTCCTACATATGCCTCCTTCACTCTCCACAATATCCCAACAAATCTAATGTCGCCGCTTTACAATTTATTCCAAAGAAATAATTTACTCTCGTTCATAGCTGCAATCAATAGCTGCAGGATTCTTAATTAATGCAATACATTTTCTTTTTTAAATCGCATGAAGATCAATGAAAGTTTTTTGAAGGAGAGTCATTTTTAGAATATGATTTAAAATAGTTTGATTGCTTCTTAGTTAAATGAGGAAATGAATCAATAATAATTTCCAAGGTAGCGTGTGGCTTAGTTGGCAGCGTTCTTGGATAATTTCGTATATGAATACGAGAAAAGCTGACTAGCTGCGTTGTTGTGGGTTCGAATCCCTGTGCAGAGAACTTCCGTTTCTCTTCCATGGAAATTAATATTCATATT
>JAUEJJ010000013.1:20666431-20683037 GCA_032164275.1 Synergus coniferae | reverse complement strand
TATCATTAATTCTATTTATAAGTAAAGATTGAATAGTAGAATTTTTAATAATTCTCATAGTTGATTCAACTATTGAAAAATTATTCTTTCTGTAAAAACATTTCATACTGTTAAACCATTCCACACTGTTAAATCATTTCATATTTTTGTAAAAAATTCTTTCTCTAGAAAATTGTAAGTGGGAATTGAGAACGAAGGTAAAAAGTTAAAAACGGTGGAAATAACTTCTTAAACAGTTCTTAAAAGGAGAGGACTAGGTCGGTTTGTAGTAAACGTTGGGATCAGGTGGGATTAACTGGCCGTGCGAAGTTTAGGTCACGTTTTCGAAACCGGTGGTGTTGAGTGTATTTATTGAATGCATGAGGCCAGAGGCCCTTGGGAGGAAAAGGGCCCTCGAAGGACACCCGTCGAGATTTCTACGAGGTCGCTACGAGACGTAGTACTACGTAATTCATTCATTGACAAACTCCAGTCCAGTCTAGGACCCGCTGGGGCTTTCAGCTAGTTTTATGAATGAACGTAGCGTACAAACGCCACTTTCATTCTGCTTCTACCTTTTTTTACCTCTTCTCCTTCTTCCTTTTTTCCCCGGAATTCGCTGGAATTTTGTCACCTTTACTCCTGAATGCCGGAAGTTCAGGAAATAGTTTCAGTAGTAAAAATTGTAGTTTTTTAACAAAAACTTTATTTTATAAGTTATAGTTTGCGATTTTATCATTGGTGCGTTCCTGTTAAATGGAAATTGCATTTTAGGGTTTATTCAGGATGTTATTGTAGACACAATACCGATACAGTTGGTTGTTTTGCGACAACGAAATATTGTATCTCTATATTTTTCTTCCCAATTCTTATATCGCTTTTGATATCTGATTACACTGTCGATCGAGATAAATCAGTTTATGTAATGCAGATGATCAAAAATCATTGTCCTTCTTAGTTTCTAATCAATTTCGTCAATTAAAAAGTGTCACTTAAAAATATCAATGCGTGGAATAATATTAATGAAGACTGAGTGAATGTGGAGTGAAGTGAAAAGGGCTCGGAAGAAGGCCATATTATGAAATTATGAATCCAAATTTGGATGTTGCAAATGAGAATTGCAATTAGTTTTGAATATGCAGAGTAAATTTGATATGATAAGTACGAGTAATTATTGTTACATGAGCAATGCCCATCATGTAAGACCAGTTATACGACTATTTTGAAATTTATGGTGGAAACCAACAGGTGCTTGATACTCACCGATCAGCCCTTTCGATTTCAGCTATGCATTGTATCATGACGTACCATTCTATATCCAGTCACCCCTACAATATGCGTGACCCTTCTTAAACGTTTATTTCCGTTTTTGGCCGCATCTTTCCGAAAAAGAGGCCACTCGTAATTACACCTCTAATTGCGTAAAATTAAGCCCATTCCATATAAATATAAATAAAAAAAGTATAAAAAAATATTCAGTGACTATTGTTCCTATTCTAAGATACAATTTTTATTACGAACAATTAATAAATGTATATTATTTTTCTATAAAAACATGCCGAATTGTATCATTCGCTATACTTACGTGATGAGTTTCTGGCGATTAAATATCTCACTTACCTATAATCTTCCTCGTTGCTGACATAATCCGGCGGTATTAAATGCCAAGAGGCGTCGTAACAATCATCGAAACCGGAAGTCATGTCTTTTCTTCTTTAAAATCACTATTAGCCGAATCCAAATATATATCAAATTTATATACGTATATATCTTCTACTTTTCAAAATTAATATTTTACTTGTATTTTTTATTTTATTTTCACTTTCGCACTATAATTAACTAAAGCCTTCTCATCTTTCCAACTCTCTTTCCCTCCGAAAGGAAGAAAGAAGATATGAAAAATATATCAATACTAAAAGTGAGATATTAATAAAATAGAAAATGATCAAAAAATGTTAAGAATTAAAATTTCTAGTCACAGTTAATTTAAATTTGATTACAAGAAATTCTCTAAAATGTTTTTCGTCTTTCAGAATCTTTTATCACAATTTTCTGTGATAACTTATTATTATAAGTTTGATCAAATCTGAAATCGACTTCTGAATATATCTTTTATCAGTAACTGATGTCAAGTTTTTAAGGAAGTACGAAGAATTTAAATTATAAATTCACGAATCGAAAAGATATTTTTTTTATTACCAGATAACAGGGTTCTTTTCGTCCGATCTGATTTATATGTATTCACGTACTGAGAAGTTCAGGGAATATATTGATCAACTATGCATTGTATCAAAAATGTGGCTACCAGATAAAGATAGGAACTCCGGCAACGTTATCTATTTGATAACACCCCATGTTGGTAATGATAAATCGGTTGGCCCCCGTTGAAACGAAAAAAATGTTTAGACAATCTCAAATCTCAATCTTTTCTATAGTTATGTCTCCATTTTCATAATTTTACATTATAAAAAAATTCACTCTTCACTTTTACAAAGATCACATTTTTTTTAATTTTATCCAATACAGAGATTTTGCAAAGTATAATATTACGTTATAATAAAATTTATCAAACGTTTACAAAATAATGAAGATTTTTGGTTTTTATTTATTCTCAATTTCAATGAAAATAAAAAACCTTTCTGCAGCTTTATTACTAAATATTGATATGATACGACTGTTTTTAAATGCGATTATTCTCATTGCATTTTTCAATTTGTATAATAAAGGTTTTTAATTTTTATCGCAAATAAAGCAATAAATTGAGGTGGCAATTGCCCTTCCCTTACATCGATTTCTGCTGGCATTTGGTATACGATATTTATCTTTCGCTCGGACAACATTCACGGAGCAAAGTTGTAATCTTTGCTTATCATTCACCGTGATAAGAAATTCTAAAAATTGTTTAGCCATATATCTGTATTAATTTCAAAGAAAAATTACTGTTATTTCATATCGATTTCTCACTGCTCTCATTTTCAATTGTCTTCTATAAGATACAATCAATTTTCTAAGATTTTACACTCTACGTCCTTTTAATTATACACCATTAATTATTATTTAGTAAAACTCATAATTGATAACCAGAAAATTTTATTTTAGAACTTTTTTAAAAAATTAATACTATTTTTAATCAAATTGTATTGTCAAACTTCAGTAGTTTTTATCCATATCATTATTAAAATAAAGAACCTTAATTTTTATTTTCCTCTTCGAACTATAATTTAAGTAGATAATTATTATAAAACTAATATAATATTGCATCTAATAATAAAGACCACACTATTCGAATTTTTAAATTTCATAAAAAATTTAAACTCGGCTAATCAAATTAAAGAAAATTAATATTTGTTCGGCGACATTGATAATATTTTTGTACCTCATATACTATTAAAAAATTAACAAAAATGTTAAATTCTATCAAAGTAAATTATGTACAGAAATTATTACTAATAACTAACTTATTAAATGAAATAATTAATTTTCTTTATATCATGAATACGACTAGAGTAGTATCTGCTCGATTGGTATCCATGACGGTGGGAATATTCAAAAGAGTTTATTTTAACTTTTCCAAAAAAAAACTTAAAAAGAAACTAGTCGAATAAAACTGTAAACCTAAATTTTGATTCCAAATTCTTTAATGACAAATATTTTGACGTCAAAAACAGTAAAGTGTCAAAATAAGACTTTCATCGAAACTACTAGAAAATAGAAGAAGGGGTGAAGGTTGGCAGCACTGCACATTGACGTGTCAGAAAATTACAAATGGCGTCGACGAACGGTAATAACATCTCGACTGTCGAAGAGAAAATTAATAAATTAGATATATCTACGGAAGAGAAAATAAAAGGTCAAGATGAAACGAAATCTACAAAAGTTTTTGAACCCCATCTCTCAGGTTTCGAAACGCGGGAACTTTATAAAATCGCTCTCAACTTCTACAAAGGTAGGAAAACATCCATCATTTGACACTTTCTGCTTTCTTACTCATGATTACCTTGATTTTATCTTTATTCACATTGAATTTAGTTCTTGATTTTAAAATATACTTTACTTTAATTTCTAAAAAAAATGTTTTCGTTAAGTGCTTTTTCTAATTTCATTTTCAAGACGAATCTTCGTTGTGATCTTGGACTCGACTCATTTCTTAGATTTCGTGTTTATCATACGCATTATTCATTCATAGCGACCGATTTACTAACAATCCATAAGTATTGACATCTAAAGCAGTCGTTCTGTAAATTATTCACTTTACCAAAGTCTTGTCCTTGTGTAAAATTATAGCATAGTATGATTTTACGTTTTCCTTCATCAAGTGTATAAAGATAACCTAAAAGGGAAAATTATTTACCTTGGATTAATAATGATCGTAATAATTTATTTTTAGCTGATTTTATTGTGTATTCCGGAAATAAATGCAAAAGAGTATTAACTTTTCTTTAGGAGTGGATGAAATACTTACGAATTAAGAATAAAATGAGTAAAATAGTTGCAAGTTGAATTATTTATAACAAAAACATCAAAATAACTTAATTTAATAATAAAAAAAGTTTTAAAAATAATACTTTATTCTTAGTCATTGTTTAATTAATTCAAAAGTTATTAATCTTAAAAAATTATGCCTTTTGTAAATTAATCAGTTATTTTTTTAGTCCAGCAACATTGAATTACTCTGTGAACGAAATCAGTTCAGTGTTATCATATCATTTAACGATTGTACGTATTACGTACTATTTTAGTGCAATCTTGTTAACTGTCAGTTTAGAAATATTAAGCTCTTAAATATTGTTTAGAAAAGTAGAAATTTACAATTAAAATTCAGAGCTAATTTTAATTTCCTAAATGTTTTCATTTCAGAAAAAGAAGGTAAAGCAGTTCATCTTTCGTACGAGGATAAATTAAAACTCGTAGCGTTTACTCAACAAGTTATCCACGGAAAATGCACTGCCGAAAATGCTCCACCCTTGGGAGTTTTGGACGTTATCGGAAAGGACAGAAGATTAGCTTGGCAAAATTTAGGAGATATCTCAAAAGAAGAAGCAATGGAAGGTTTTGTAGTTTTACTTGATAAACTATGTCCCCTTTTCAAAACAGTCGTGGAGGCTCAGAAACGAGACACTGAAGAAAAGCAGCGATTGCAAAAAGAGGAGGAAACCAAGAAAATTGAAGAAGAAAAAAGACTGAAAGAGCTTGAGGAAGAGAAGCAGAAGGAAGAAGAGGAACGATTGAAGCAAGAGAACCAGAGGCGACAGATCCAGGAGGCTTTAAATCAGCAAACGTATCATCAATTCAAAGCATATGCTGAACAACAATATCCCGGAAACCCTGAACAACAAGGCGTTTTAATAAGGCAATTACAGGAGCAACATTATCATAAATATATGCAGCAATTGCACCAGAATCAAATGCTAATTGAGGATCATGAACCGGAGAAAATTGACAATAATATTGAGAACAAAATAAAGGAGACTGAAGAAGCTCCTTTGCTCTTGAATCAAGAAACAACGAATGATGATTCGGATGAACCACAGGATTGGCCACCGATTGAACGAGCCCAAATGTGGACTAGGGATGGAGTTGAGGAGTTCAAAAATACAATTAGGAAGGAAGCTGGGGATGCGGTTATTAAAGTCGGACATGGAGAAACGGTTACAGTGAGAGTCCCTACACATGAAGATGGTTCATGCCTGTTTTGGGAATTCGCCACTGACGGATACGACATTGGATTCGGAGTTTATTTTGAGTGGTCGAAGCCGGATACTAATCAGGTCTCGGTTCATATCAGCGAATCGGAGGATGAAGATGAAGAGGATGAAGATTATGAATCAAGGGAAGATTTGGAGAGTGGAGCTGTTGATGGCGAAACGAGGCAAGAGTATAATAAACCAGCTACACCACCTATTAGTGTCATAGTGTCTGTAAGTATAATTCAACAAAAAAATTTGAATACAAAATAATATTTTACAACTTCCTCTAAATCTGTAATGTTTAAAATAAATTTCAAAGTAAAAATACAACAATTTGTAGAATATTTTATACATTTTTTTTTTAGTTTATTAAATAATTTAAAACAGCTTAAAGTGGCCCCAATCTATTAAAATGTTTTTCGGCTAACGAATAAAAAATTTTTGGAAGATGTTAAAGATTTAAAATACTTTTTATCCTTGCAAATTTCTTAAAACGTCAAAACTTTGATAAATCTCTAAAACCCGGAATAATTCAAATTTTGTAAAACAGTTAAAATGAAATGATTTTTCAAATTTAAATTTTTTAATTACAGGTATATAGGAGAGACTCACAAGACGAAGTTTACGCTGGTAGTCATCAGTATCCTGGTCAGGTGAGTAAAATAAAAAAAATTTAATTAAAAACAAAATTGAAAAATGCTTGTTATTTCTGATTCTTATTTTATATAATTACAGGGCGTCTACCTTCTCAAGTTTGACAATTCATATTCGCTCTGGCGAAGTAAA
This sequence comes from Synergus coniferae, assembly GCA_032164275.1. Lineage (NCBI taxonomy): Eukaryota > Metazoa > Arthropoda > Insecta > Hymenoptera > Cynipidae > Synergus > Synergus coniferae. Next base: position 20,676,585 of record JAUEJJ010000013.1, on the reverse strand, counting down.
ACCCTCTATTACAGAGTATATTATACCAGGCCCGGCTCGACAAAAAATTAATATTACTTTAATAACTAAATTAAGAAAAAAAGTTATTACATTTAAATGTGTATTTGTTGAACACTAGCCACCGATATGTTCTGTCTATTATAATGCTAGTCTGACTAAACAAAAGCTCTGTGACCTATTTTCGTGTAAAGCGAGGAAACCTACTCCTCGAAAGTATATATATTTATTGTGTAGATGCTTAGGGTATTTTTTTTATTCAGTGCCGTAACAGCACAATCGCGAAAAAAAAATTGTTGAGTTTTTCACTTTGATCAATGAAAAGTATCATGCAATTCTTAATCGACGCATTATTTACTCACTATTTGAATAAAACTCTGGTGATACACATAATTCATTTACGACGTGAAATTAATTTTATTTTATGTGTAATTGTGTACATTTGTAATGAACACTTGCACTATATCGTTCCATTTTTTATATAATCCGTCGAAATATGTTGGATTTAAATCATTGTATTGTTTTTGAATACTTGGATTAGTTTTTAAAGGAAGAACTGTTTTTTTTTTACGTTGTAAAACGTTAGTCTAAAAATATAAAATAAAAAAAGTAATTATTGGTATTCAGTTCTTTAGTTTTTAAAACTATTTGACTTTCAATCAAATAAGTTCTTTCTTTAAAATACTTTCACCGTCGCGACATGAATGCATTTTATTCTCTGTGTCCTTTCGATTCTCATTATTAAAAGTACTAAACTATCCAAAATAAATAATAATTAATTTTAATTAGTACTTGTACTCTTGAGAATCGATTTTTAAAGAATTAGAGCGTTTTATTTGTTCAAGAAATCATCGTCGTTTCACTATAATTTCTGTACCACCTATTAAGTCTCGATTTCAAATATTATGTGTTTTCGAGAAATATATTGAACATAAAAAAACTTTTGTCTCTTAATTTTTTATCTAAAAGAATAGAAATAAGTTCAGAAACATTTTTTTGTACTTCAACATTTATTATACGTCAATAATGAATTTCACGCATTAATGTTGCACAATTCGGATACGAATTGTTTATAAATAATCATATTAACATTAGTATCACTATATGAATCACTATACTGTATAATGTCGCTTTTGCGATTAATGTACAAATTAGGTGGACGCGCTGTTTCCGAGCAAGTGCATATAAATTTCTGCAACTAATCTGCAACATCTTTTTTTTTAAATTGTTACTTAAAAACTTGCACTATTACTTTAGTTACAAGAGCACTTTTTTTGAGACGGCATAAGTTTTGTTTATCGAGTATACAATATTTATATACTTAAGTAGAGATGTACTCTTCGGGCCCGAAAACTTTCGCAGTTTTTTAATTTCTAATTATGTTTTTATTTTAATGGACAGAGTGCAGTTGAAAATATCATTCTGCGTGCAATATGAGTTTCGTTTCCTAAAAAATAATCTACCGATCTCGATATTTTTTGTGAAAGTAATTTTTCGGACTTTTCAGGCCCAAAAGAGTTTTCAACTATAATTACAGTGTTGCGTAAGCTTAAATTGACCGTAGTAATACGCCATATAACGGTTTAGTCGAAAATACACGTATATGAGCTTTAAAATACAAATACAACAAATATACTTGGTATTTTTTGGTAAATATATAGGTTTAGGTATATACATATTTATATATGACGTAGTAAATCCCATACTTTTTTCTATTTTCGCGATTACACTCTAAAGCTTTTAGTTTTAAGTTTTAAGTCAATGGATTATTGAGCTATTGTGAACGTAGCCTACGCTACTTTTCGACCACTTGGTTTTTTTAAATAAATTAATGACACTTAGTTTTCTCGAATATTTTTAGTTATTACTTGAATGAAGTGATTAAGTATCTTTTTCTGTAATTAGTCACAGATAGTTCTCTGATATTTTGAAAATATCGATAAGTTCTTTAAAAAAAATGATTTTTGATTCTTGAAGCTCGTTAAAAATTATTTTGAGCCATTGCTTGTGATAAAAATAGGAATATGTATTTAAAATCTATTTTGGAAGCATTTGATATAAAATTACTGAAAAATCTAGGAAATCTAGGAGTGGAAGTTAAGAATAGATGTTTTTAAAATTTTTATTAGTTCTTCGTTGTTATTTTTGATGATAGAGTAAAATCTGGAACTATCTGTGAAAATGAGCTAAGCTTAGGACCTATAGTAACCAATTTCACAATTTTTGGCATCTTGTTTCAATACTTTAATAGTATCGTACCTTGTTTTCATTTAGACAGGACGGAAAATAATATTACCGCTTTACTTTAATTGTCTAAGTTATTCTATTTTTTTTTTCACTGGCACGAAAATTTGGTAACTTTCTTTTATCATTATAGGGGTTCTTTTTGAAGAATAGGCTTTTCAATTTGAAAATACTTTAAATTAGAATCTTAAAGGCTTCTTTAAAAGCTCGATTTTTTGTTTGAATTTCATCAAACTAGAAGTTTGAAAATTTAATTCCCTAGCTTGAAAATTCTAAATTATAAATGTTGAAATTAGCAAATCGAAAACATTGCCAATGATCTCGCCGATTTTTAAAATTTTTCTAACAATAATTGTAATTCTATACTTCCAAAATTTGCCCTTGTCTGAATGTCTGAAATGATTGTCCGCATTCTTTTTTTACAACAAGAGAGTCACCACTTTTATTTCTAAAAGCCCTTCCTTAATTATGTTTTATAATTTATCAAATCAAACCTATTTTTTTTTCTTTAAATAACTTTCAACTTATCAAACGTATAATTTAAAACTAAAAAATAGCCGAAATTAATTTTTCCTTATATTTTGAAAGGTTTTGGTGACTTTTTTTCGAAACTACGATCTTAAATTAGTTTCTTATCTCGAAATTGAACATTTAACGTCCATCTGTGCGAGAGACCATTTTTCTCCTAGTGCTGCGAGTGAGCTTGTGCAAAGCTAAAAAAGCTTTCTCCATATTTTGAATTTTAATTATTATAATTTATAAATTTCGCTAATCAATGTAGTCTCATGTCAATATTTGATTAATAACTAGCAGGTACGGAAAGCCGAATTAATCGAAACACGCATTTCATCTGTAACAATCGATTTTCGATCGAACACCTAATAGTTGAATAGGTACGAAGACTTTAGGTGCGAATTTATTTATCGTACAATTAGTACCATTCAAAAAAATATTTGGCTCATGGACACAAATATTTTTTTGAGTGCTGACATTGAGAAAAGTACACGCGATGAACACTCCGGTAGAAAAGGTTTCGAGTGGACAAACATTATGAAAACATTATTGACATTTGGCATCCTAATCGCTAATTCGACATTTAATTATTTTTCACAAATTCGCTAAATTTAAAAAATATCTGACTAAATTTTTAATTTATTCTCTTCCCATAACAGGTTTCGAATTACTTTATTTTTTCCATATTTTCTGACAGGGTGGCGACTTGACCAAGAATTAGTGCACTAAGGTAGTTCGAAACCTGCTCTAATTTTGGTAATGTCTTCCTCATCACTGAAAGAAAAAATGTCTTCAATTCAATCGACATTTTCTCAATTTATTTCTTATTACTAATTAAATAATTAGTAACAAGTATAATAAATAGTAATAATACTAATTGATCAGTGGGTCAATTCAACAAAATCAAAAAAGTTGGTTTCTTTCTACCAAAATTTTCTTGCCAATGGATTAAATTAAAGACCTTTTCGTTTCAATGTACTAATTTCACCACTGTCTCTAAATCACAATTTTATAGGGTTCATTCTCATATTACAAAGAGGTTTCCATATTAAGGTTCGTATGTTTCCCATCATTTCCCCTTAAAGAATAATCTACTCTGTCTGTGAAGCTTTTGCGAAGAACTGGATCGTGTCTTCTTTGGTCTGGTTTGACTCTCCTTTCTGTGAGAGATCGAGTCAACCTGGGGTGTCTTTCCAGATTGCAATTTGAACTTTGGTCTTCGGATCCCTGGTGGTCGTCTTGAGAGAATGAAGGAGGATTATTGGTCGAAAGAAAATCGTTGTTTCGCAAATTTATTCTAGAGTCTGGTGGAATCGTGACACCATCGTATGATGGAAGAGAAATGGTAGGATCGTGTCTTTCGGAAAAAAGATGCTCGGGTTCAGTGCTCATTGTTCGATGATGCTTCCACTGACTTCTGGATTTAGTTCCGAAAGTTTCTCGTTCAGTTAAGGATCTTCTTAGTCTCGATAAAACCGGTAAATTTAATGTTTCTTCGTAAGTTGGAGGATTTTCGCTCTGGATAACATCCTTTCCTTGGAATGGATCAGATGGGCAGATTTCTTGGATTGGACTTGCAAAGATGAGTGTTCTGAAATAGAATTTATTTAAATATATTAGTATAAATTAGGGTGTGAATGTTTATTCATTTTTATGAAGCTCACCGTGAGTTTTCGGATTTCAAAGTCCCATTCGCCATCGCTGAATCTTCTAAATTTTCCTCCCTCGTGAATTCCCTCTCAGCAGTGTCACCCTCCTCATTATCACAGTTACTACATCGACAATCAGCCGAACCACCAGGCAGAAAAGTGTCCCGATTTCTACAAAATTCGATTATTTCTTCTCCAGACCTTTCAGGATCTAGTGCCTGAAATTCTTCCGGAGTCACCATAGTGTACCGCCTCTGCTTGTTCTTCAGAATCGATTTTAGACAAAAATATGTCCTGGAAGTCGGAATCCTCTTAACAACTTCGGAAATCGGATTCACAGTCACTCTACTTCTGCTTCCAAACTTTTTCGGAATAGCACCTTTTCGTATCGCCTCCTCCCTGGAAAGAGGAGTCAATTCTACTTGATCCTCTAAAACCAGAGCCTCTGCTCTTTCAGACCTAGCTCTCATCTTTAACACATCTGTCTCTTCATTTTCTAAAATATTTTCTAAACTCCGACCATTCGCCCAAAGAAATCTTGTTGAGAGATCGGAAAATTCAGAATTTGTCCTAAGATCTGGTTCCGAATTATCCCTTACAATATTCCTTGTTTTACTTTCAGAACTGGCACTCAATAATTCTAGGGAGCTTCCTCGGGAACATACTGTCAATTGTCTTCCTCTTTCTTGAGAGAAAATTCGACTACATCCTATTTCACTAGAAACCCTGTTGATTCTATTAGGGACGCTCGCTGAACTTCTTAAACACTCATGACATATTTTCGGCTGGGTGCTAAAGTTGCAATCACTTAGGCGATTATGAATTTGTTTTCTCGTTGATGTAGTTTCAGGTTCTGTAGGATTAATACTTTCAGATTCTGTTATTTGAATACTTTCAGATTCTGTTTCTATATTTTCCTCTCTAATAGTAGGATTATTTTCAGTTCTGGAAGTGGAAGCTTCTGGTTCATCTTGTCCTTTTAATTCTGCGAGATGACAAGGACACTCACAGGGTTCGGAACTTTGAATTTGATGGTATTGAAGACTTGGATCATTTTCTGGTTGTATGAAATTCTGATGGGCTCTTTCGTACAGAAGGGCTTCGGAATAACTGGGCACCATGTCGGATTCAAATGCTTCGATGAGATTTTCCCTCTCGGATCTTACTTCCTGGGATGATGGCATTGCTGGTTCCATTAAAAGTGCTTCACTGTAACTAGGTGCTAACATGTAAGAACCTGGAGCACTTAATTGACTGGAAGACGCGTGTATTTGCGATGTCATTGGGGTGTCGTAATTCACTCCAAAGAGTTTCGTTATCTGAAAAATTGTCAGAACTATTTTATTCACGATCCGAATGAATTCCGTCAAAGCAGTTTTTATAAAGTAAATCAGTTAGATCCAAGCCTCATTAGCATCAGAGAAATTTTACCTGATAGTCCGCATACTGAGTTTTGTATTCAATGATGATCCTAAGTGGCCAACTAAGTAGGAGTGCACTTAGACACCAATAAACATAAGAATTGGTGAACCAAGGATTGCCAAGAACAGCCACTAAAGTAATAGGATGGAAATTGTAACCCAAATCTAGTCCTTCTCTCATTTCCATGTAGTCGTCTCTGAATTCCTTTAAAATAAGTAGTGCAACAAAATAGGGAATTTTTCAATAACTTAAATAATTTCTAATGAGGAGTTAAAAAAGGTGAGAGAAGATAAGAAATTGTAGTTGATTAAAAATCAATAAGTACCTGTTCTGCAAAAAATCTTGACCTTGCTTCTTCGAATTCCGTGGCGGATCTCACGTTGGAAAAAGCGAATCCCTTTGTGAGAGTGATTTTGGTAATTGGTACCTTGGGATCTAGAGTTAGTTCTTTACTAATATCCTTTACTCCACAATAGTCGTAAAAATAAAAAGAGGTTGCGGCGTGCGTGTTCACTCTTTCGTAGTATACCTGTTTTTCGGGACAAAAAAGTTAATTAGAGTTCCAGTCTTCTTTTTCTATGTTTTATATATATCGAAATGTTTTTAAGGGTTGAAATTCTTTTGAAATATTTCGAATATTTTTAAATCAGCAAAACTCGGTTGTTTTCACAATATAAACATAGAAAGAAGGACTTCCAATAATTCATAAATGAAAATTTATAAGCTTCCAAGTATACCAATTTGAATTTTGAAATTTTGGAACCACTAAAGATAGAAAATACTTGTAATTATAAATTGTACTAATGGTGCTTCTACTTAAAAAATAAAGTGCATATGGTGCAATGAAACTTAAAGATTGAATTCATTTGTTTTCTGAAAGAACTACTTTTACAGGACTCTACGATCAAAAAATCTGACCTGAGTAGTTGTATAATTATCACCGTTTCTGTACCGGGTGATCTGTCTCTTTCTACGCACATAGTGATAGGAAATTGCCTTCCACCAAATTGTTGGCTGAGCAAGTTTGAGTTGGGTCAACTTGGCAAGAACACTGCTTTGACCCTCCGCATGCAAAAGGTCAATTCTGATTGGCGAATGATAGCATTCCACCAAGTATACAAGATACAACATCCCCATAAACGCCACCTAATGTAATTCACTTTTTATTAATTGAAAATATTGATTATCGATATATTCAACTTTTCAGTGCAAACATATTTTACTTACAGGTATGTAAATGTAACCATCGTCACAGGGAGAAACATATTTTGTACTTTTGAGGGAATACTTTGAATAATTGATGACAATCTAAAAAAAGAAGGGATTCACAATAAAATATATAATTTTCTTTCAAATAAGTTATTTGTAAATAAAATGAATTACAACTTTATATATTTAATAAATTGATAAAGTATTGCACCTTGGTGACATTGGCGCATCGACACCATGTAACGGCAGCAAGACATCCATAAATAAGTACAGAAAGTACCAAACATTTGCAATTAGCTTCTTTCTGCAATGCGCCACAGAGAGTTTGTGAGACTGCTTTTTGCTGAAAGTTGTATAAGTTTAATAGAATTACTCAGCCCAATAATCTTAATTGGAATGAAAGAACGACATCACGCAAGAAACAAAACGACTTTTTTATAGGATAAGAAAATTGTTCCAAAATATAATTTATCTACTAAATAAAATAGTAATTTTACTTTGGAAATTAACTGATTGAACTGAAGTTTCAAACTTCTCTTTGTACGATTTTTTTTTCAATTTTTTGGTCTATAATGTTTTTTTTTAATTATTTCTTGCCATAGGTTTTTATTTTTTTTTTACGCTAAAATGGCATCAGTAAATGAAAACCGGTAAATAAAAGCCAGAAAATACATCTGAAACCTCAGTGCAATAATTAACTGCAGTTGAAAGCATAATAGAAAATGTAATAATGCAAATAATTTATGGGATAATAACTCACTTCCTCATTTTCACGATTCATTTTCGATCCCACGTCTTAAAACTACATTAAATACCGATTCGTATCATCTCAATCAATTTCCATCCTTCGTTTAATCTCATATTAACCATCTGAAAGAAATATTTTTTTTATAAACAACTCTAATATTATTGATTTTAAGACAATTTATAAATATAAATACACTAGGGAGTTTTAATAGATAGACTACGTATTGGAAAAGTTAAATATGAAATATGCACGTGTCCATTTTACATCCAATCCCGTGGTGCAATTTTCTGCATCAACTTTTTTTTCATAAAAAAGTATAAAGTTAAAAATATGCGCAGAGATGAAAACGAATTTATAGACTGGTGCGCGTAAATTCGTTACTTAATGTGTACTTCGATTTCATGGTTATTTCCTCGAGGTGGGAAATATATATGTAAAATATTTTTCGATAACGTGAGCATTTCGAAAAATGATATATATGCGTATTAGAATGTAATAATAAAATGTATATTATATTTATTTGGCATATATTATTATATGATTGGTATATTTATTATCAATTATAAATATTTATTTTCTTCCAGAATTATGCTTTGAAAAATTGAAAAATAGAGTATATTTGCAAGATGTTTTCAGTGTTTTGAGCTTCGGTTTGTTTATGGAAACTAATTCAATTCAATTTAGTGGGTAAATATTGTCCAGCATCAGACCGTGCATAAGACAACGTAAAGTGCAATTTACATAGGAAGTAATAGCAAAGGCAACAGTTCGTTTAGAGAATAATAACAGTGAGATAATGTTTCAGAATAGAAATTGACCTACTTAAATATAAAGTAGAATTTTCAACTTATAAAAAGTTTGACCTCTTGGAAATAAGGTCCAGGAGCAATTGCTTTTTACTGACAGTTTCTTTTTATGAGAGATTTTCTTTTTCGTAAAGTGAATTGCAGTTTTACTAACAATAATATTTTCTGCTCTACAACTATTTTTAATATTTCAAGAAATAAAACTGTAAGTATCTTTTAAACTTAAGTTGAAATATTTAAGGAATAATATTTAAGGAAGGATATATAAAGTTCTTTCTCAATTCATTTAAAGAACTGAAAAAATTCATCCCCTAATTCTATACCCTGACGTCTAAAACTAAGACATAAAAATACCCTGTAACAAAAAGTTTCTCACCCACAAACAGGTCTAAATTGTTTTCCTACACGAAATACCTTCTTCCAGGAGCGACTTTTAAGCACGTGCGTAAATCACCAGTTGCTTCTATTTTTTTAAGTTCCGTCTTACGAATCGTCGGAGAACTTTCACCTTTCATAAAAAAATAACCCTCACTACTACAAAAAAAATTCCACAAACCTTAATTAAAAAACCCTCAAAAAAACACTGTAACAACTAAATTCCCATAATAAATGTCAACATACTTCATCCCACTTTCCTCATTCAAAAAAAAAAGATTGTTTTCAACCCTAAGAATTATTTATCCACCAATCGTATCACTTTTAAAGTGAAGAGAAATACTCTACACTTCATCATGTCTATAAATCGTGTCAATAAAACTGTAAACACCAAATGGTGTGGAAAATCGAATGTTTTAAAGGATCTATGGTGTTAAAAGGGCGCATAAACAAATGGGGTGATCTCTTTTTTAATGGGTTGTACCTTCTTCTTGCGACTGTTTCTTGCAGGAGGCGATACACAGTTTTTCCATCGGATTTCATTGTTTTTTTCGGGGGTGGAACACTTAAAAACAACTTTTAGCAGAAATTTTGACTGGACATCGCCTTTTTGAATTAGTAAAAGCAATAGGGATGGATCTACCCCTTGAAGCGTCCAGGAGCGACTGGAGAGCGTCGCCAGATCGGCGCTCTCCATCGTCATACGCGCTTTCACAAAAACATCGACTGGGGTAAAATCCGCCCTACCTCTCTGTGATTTCAGTGAAAATAGAGACCTACTAGTCAGACAGGGAATATCCGCTCCAGGGTCCGGCGAGACGTCGCTGCGACGCCTGTATCCTTTAGGATCGATTCAACTTGGTAATCCTGAAAACAAGAGCCACGAGCCGGATGAGATTTGAACATCTTGAATTTTAATTAATTTCAAATACTTGTAATACGCGCACCCAATTTTGGTGTGCCTAACTTACTCTTGTATCAATTTCTTACCAAACAGTTACCCCCTATCTTTTCACGGAAATTGATTGCTTTTTTCAATCAGACTTTATTTAATTAAAATTTTTTCCCTCTTTTCTGTACGGCAATATCTCGAGAGCACTTTCCTCTGTTTCTTTTTCAAATTAAAAATGCATTTAAAGTCTACTTCAAGTATTCAAGTAACTTTTAAGTTCAAAAAGTAATTACAAAGAG
>JAUEJJ010000013.1:20628381-20664494 GCA_032164275.1 Synergus coniferae | reverse complement strand
AATTTTCTATTCAAAGAGTAAAATAAATAATATAAAGAAGGTCGTATTAGCAAAGAGGCAAAATCCAATTTACTTTGAGGAAAACGTGTGGTTCTGAAAGCATCAAATGGAAACTGACTGAAAAATTGATTACAGAAGAAACGCAGAGATTTTCATTTCTTATATAACAAATTTCTGAAGATTATTAATGAAAATCAATATTGTATAAGATTTTCATAATCTTTAATATTTTCTAATGTTTCTACTTCGTTTAAAATATTTTAGAACATAATACTGATGAACTTTGAAATAGTGTATATATGCGTATAAATATATTATAAAGTATGGAAGTTTCAAACTAAGCATGTAGATTATGCAGAAAGTACTTTCTGTTGATGCAATAATGGCTTGAAAGCAATATTTAATGACGCCTTTCCTCTAAACTTTTCCAAAAATTAAAAAAAAAAGAATTTCAGAAAAGAACGATGTTCAAGAAAGTTTTTAAAATAACGAAAGAGGGATAAACAGAAAATCCTTCAATATTTAATGAATTTTCGACTCATTAAAGTGCTTATTTAGATTTTTTGTGAAAAATTTTAAAATTTAAATAGAGTCAATATATCCTAGATTTCGATTTCTGTTTGTAAGATTGATTTCTTGGTCAGCAAATAAAATTTTTACTAAAATTAAATTTTCCTTAGCATTGTGGATTATTTTGGCAGCAAGCAAAGTATGTGCTTGATGCACTTGTGTTTTCTTTAAAATCAATTGTCGTACTGGTTGGACGTCAGAGAAATATCAGCCTATAAGGTGGAATGCGGGTTTGGCTCTTGTCCAAAAAGTGAAATTGTGTCTCTTCGGCGCCCTAGATCGGCCTAGTCTACAATATGTGTTAATCATGGAAATCGCGAAAAATCAATTTTGAAATTAGTTTTGCGTCACATTTCGACAAGCAGGTTCCCATTAATTGCAGCAATTAGCAAAGACCACGATTTCGCTAGAGTATAATTGGAACGAGCAACCAATTCATATAAAAAATAATAATAAAAAATAATGGCTCCATTTTATATTTCAAAAGTTTCATTAGGAGTTATTTAATGATTGCTGTAAATTTTTGAAGATTATTTCTAATTATGAGAGCAAGTCCAATAAAATTATAGACTATAATCAATTAATAAAATTTTGACATGTAAATTGATGAAAAAAAAAAAATGTAAGAAAGTGAATTAAAAATTCCGAAGGTGCACCCTCATTACAAATTTTTAATAGAGTTGTAATTAAATTCGCCTTCTATCTCCATTATCATTTAATAGGCAGGATGATAAGGTTTGATGAAGGTCATTAATGTCGGTGAGCACATTTCATATGCCACATATTGGATCCTCTTATATTATTTTCGTATATCATAATTTTACAGATTAGAATTTTTCGTAAAACCATAAATTTTCTTTTAAATTAAATCTGATTTTTATTCTTCTATAACTTCAATCGTTTGTGAAAGAAAAATATACATTTTTTCTCTACTACTTTGGTTTTTAAAGTATAAATTTATACTAAATTAAACTGAAAATCATATTATCATTATTGCTTTGTGTAATGTGCAATTTAAATTTCAATATATAAAAAATTTTTTTAAGGAATTTTTAATAACAAAATATAAAGCTGTTAATTTAGTCCCCATTAAGGATTCTGTCTTGATATAACTTGTCCTAAATTGCTTCTTGGTAGACGTTATAAACATTTCTTTTTTAAGAATTAATTTTCTTTGTGAATTTATATACCTATATACCGCTGAGTAAAAGCAATGAAATTGAAATAATAAAGATTCGCCGGTTTTGTATTTACGTTATACAACTTTTATATAGAGTTCAGGAGTATACATATACACGATAAAAAAGATTTAATTAAAGATTTTATAGATTTTTAAAATTACTCTCTAACGATCTTCATAAAACTTTTTAATTTTCAGAATGCTTTCATAACGATGAACGTCACAGTTTACAAGAAAATAAAAGCAAATGCTGGAACTAGTTGTTGTTTAGATATAACGAGACTTTATACGTATAGTTATTGCAAAAATTCTGTCTTTTCTTTAATGATATCTTTATGACCTCTTTCTGTATTCGGGATTTTGGTCTTCTGGCGAAAAGATGCTGATCCAATTATGTAAAAATAATTTTAAGTTTTTAAAGAATTATTATTTTAATTAATCTATTATTATTTTAATTAATAAAAATCTCTGAAAAAGGTGACAGTGTAATATGAAAAATAGAAACATGCTTTTTTTTATTTATCGATTACTTGCACTTGCAGAAATACAGGAAACTGCTTTTCCACAAGTTTCGCCTATCTTTTTTTTATTTATTTAAAAATTATCTTTATAAAAAATAGCCCTTAGATTTGTTTCCATTGCCTTAATGACCAAAAGTCAACTTTTTTGAAAAAAATGGTCACTTTTTGTGATCACAAAAATATTTCTTTAAGAATGTTGAAAAAAATTTTTAAATGAAAAAGTCGAATAAGTACACTGTAACGCAAAAGTGTCTTTTAAGATTAAGGTTAATTTACATACATAGAACAATAAAATATTATATTAATATTTAAAAAAGATCTCTGGACAACACTTTTATATTGCATTCTAAAATAGTATTTTTTTAAACAGTTAAACTTTTTTTACCAAATTTGAATTTCCCGCCAGTGGCTTTTATCTTAAGGTCAATTTGCACACACAGAAAGGTGCGAGACGTGGTTGGTTGAAAACTGACACCACGTGCTGTCAGCTGACCTGTCTTATGATAGCAGTCAACTCGTCTAGTTGTTGAGTTGTTGGGTAGGCTTGCTTCAGTACGTCAGACTTCTCTGTAAGTTTTTATCCCTTTTACTGATATTTATCACTCAAATTTTCGAAAATAATTAAACCTCAAATTTTCTAAAAAAATTCTCCATAACCTCAATTATCTCAAATCACTCCGAATCATGAGATTCTAGCCCTGTACGGGAACTACACAGTATTGATCGAGTTTACTCTGCGCCATCGTCTTCAGTGTTAAAGGCTATTAAATCTCATCTTTATGATCTGCAAAAACTTTTAATTTTCTTAAAATCAATAAGAAAATTTTCTTAATTTAGTGCTCTGCATTTTCCGTGAAAAATATTTTGATAACAAGTGCACTTTGCAGCAACTAGAAGACGTTTCGCGGCCTCCAAGGGCTACGCCTATTTTTCGAACGAGAATGCTCACGTGAATCCCTGGTAATGAGCTCCGAAATGTTTTTTACCTTTCGCGAAAATATGTCGCATCAAAAATTCCCGCTGTGTCCTCGAGTAAAAACGTTGCCAAATTATCTTTGGGAGATTTATTTCTGGATTTGAAAATTTCCTTCTGTTTTGAAATGCACTTTTAGAGATATACTTTATGATTTTGTTTCTGTTGATTTACGTAGGAGGAGCCTGAATTATTGTTGAGAAACACGATCCAATTGATTCCATTTATTTAATTGATGTCTTATTTTCCGATTAAGTTTTTTTATCTGCGCGTGCTCCACTATAACACGAATAAGATTATGCACTTCAAAATTCATATGACACGAGTCATTTTTTTTATTAATTGTTAATTAATTCTTTTATACTATGATTTTCTGTACTGCTTTTGTTTTATAGTTTATTTTTATATTAAGAAAACATTCTTTCAAAAGTTGTCATCAACAGGTGGATCAACAACTGTTTTACAAAAGCAATTGTGTTCATAATTAAAAATTTAATTTAAATCGTTATATTTAAGTTTATGTTGATTTAGTCATGCTTGACAAATAATTACACATATGATGATTGACAATTTTTCAAATTTAATATTCGAACTTAAACCGAAACTAAATATAAATCCATTAGCACTTGAATCTAATATTGAATAATTTTATATTCAAAGAGTTAAAGTTTTACGTAATAAGATTTATGTAAATAAATCGATTGCACGATAATTTTATTTAATAATTCAGTTAATAATTTTCAGTCAACAAACAAGATGACTTTACCAAAGATAAGAAATGAAGAGAAGGAGTCAAAATTCGGTTATGTCTACGCAGTTTCCGGACCCGGTAAGCTTGATAAAATAAATAAGCCTACTTTTGAAAATTTCCAAACAAACTTTTTACTAACAGAAAATGAATTTCAGTGGTCACCGCGGAAAAAATGGCCGGATCTGCTATGTACGAACTGGTTCGTGTTGGTTACTATGAACTAGTAGGAGAAATCATTCGATTAGAGGGAGACATGGCCACAATTCAGGTATGAATCATCTAATTTATTTATTTTATAAATTTCCACTTGGAAAAAAAATATCATTAATACTTATATTTTTTTTTGAATACTTAGGTATATGAAGAAACGAGTGGCGTAACTGTGGGCGACCCAGTGCTCAGAACAGGAAAACCTCTTTCTGTGGAGTTAGGACCCGGTATTCTTGGGAGTATTTTCGATGGTATTCAACGTCCTCTTAAGGACATTAATGAGCTTACGAGTTCTATTTACATCCCCAAGGGTGTGAATGTCCCAGCTTTATCACGCACGGCTTCCTGGGAATTTAATCCACTTAATATCAAAAATGGAAGTCATATCACCGGAGGCGATATGTATGCAATTGTTCACGAAAACACTCTTGTCAAGCATAAAATGATTTTACCACCAAAAAGCAAGGGTACTGTTACCTATATTGCACCTGCTGGGAATTATACCGTCGACGTAAGATTCGTTTGCTAATAATTTCAAATAATTGTCCTATTAATTAGTATAAAGTATTATTTATTTAATAATTCTATTTATAGGATATCGTTTTGGAAACTGAATTCGATGGTGAAAAGCACAAATACACTATGCTCCAAGTATGTAGAATTAAAATAGCATATTTTTGAAAGTTTCTCTCTTATGAAAAATTATCGGGCGTTTCTTTTTAGTTGATATATTTTGGAATATAATTATTAGGTCTGGCCTGTACGTCAACCACGTCCAGTGACAGAAAAACTGCCTGCTAATCATCCTCTACTCACTGGACAACGAGTTTTAGATTCTCTTTTCCCGTAAGATTATTACTACTTTTCATTCATTATTATCAATCTCCATTACTTCCATAATGTAATATTAATTGAATTCTTCTTTTTGTTATAGATGCGTCCAAGGAGGAACAACCGCTATTCCTGGTGCTTTCGGTTGTGGGAAAACCGTCATTTCTCAAGCTTTATCCAAGTATTCTAACTCTGACGTAATTGTCTACGTCGGTTGTGGCGAGCGTGGTAACGAAATGTCTGAAGTATTACGAGATTTCCCCGAACTTACTGTGGAAATTGATGGGGTAACCGAGTCGATCATGAAACGTACTGCCCTTGTTGCTAACACCTCCAACATGCCTGTCGCTGCCCGTGAAGCTTCTATTTACACCGGTAAATCATCAATATTTAAAATAAATAATTGAGTTCTAAAATGAAAATTGTTTAAAAATGAAGAGACCCGTAAAATTTTTTTTCTTTTGTCTTTAACTAATTAACAAAATAAAATGTCCAATTTTGTTATAGTATTAGTAATATAATAAATTTATTTATTTATTTATTTTCAGGTATTACTCTTTCTGAGTACTTCAGGGACATGGGTTATAACGTTTCTATGATGGCAGATTCAACATCACGATGGGCCGAAGCTCTTCGTGAAATTTCTGGACGTTTAGCTGAAATGCCTGCCGATTCCGGCTATCCGGCTTACTTAGGTGCTAGGCTTGCCAGTTTCTATGAACGAGCCGGAAGGTACTTGAATTAGTTTAATTCCTAATTCAATCATTATAATTTATCACCCTCCCTTGAGTTATCAATATATTGATTTATTTTGCTTTATACTCTTTCAGAGTAAAATGCTTGGGTAACCCTGATCGTGAGGGTTCAGTAAGTATTGTAGGAGCCGTATCACCACCTGGTGGTGACTTCTCCGACCCTGTGACCAGTGCCACTCTTGGTATTGTCCAAGTGTTCTGGGGATTGGATAAAAAACTCGCCCAGCGAAAACACTTCCCCTCCATTAATTGGTTAATCTCCTACAGTAAATATCTCCGTGCTCTTGACGACTTTTACGACAAGAACTTCCAGGAATTCGTCCCCCTCAGGACGAAAGTCAAGGAGATTCTCCAGGAGGAAGAAGACTTGTCCGAAATTGTACAATTAGTCGGTAAAGCTTCTCTCGCTGAAGGTGACAAAATCACTCTTGAAGTTGCTAAGCTGCTTAAGGACGATTTCTTGCAGCAGAACAGGTATATATTTTTAAAATCTGCGTTTAAGAACTTTTTTCTTTCAATTTATAAAGTACTTCATACATTAAATCAAGTTAATTAATAAGTTAATTAATTAAATTAGTTAACCATTAATTTCAGTTATTCGCCTTATGATCGTTTCTGTCCCTTCTACAAAACTGTGGGCATGTTGCGCAACATGATCGCATTTTACGACATGGCAAGGCATGCCGTTGAATCCACAGCTCAGTCGGACAATAAAATTACATGGAATGTTATCAGAGACAGTATGGGAAATATACTTTATCAATTATCTTCCATGAAGTTCAAGGTAATCTTTCAAGTCATCTTTATAGGAAATTTAAACTTCATTTGTATCGTCTGGCTTTTGAAGAAAAAAAAAAAATTTATAATGAAATATTTAACAGGATCCAGTGAAAGATGGTGAATCCAAAATCAGAGCAGATTTCGATCAACTTCACGAAGACATCCAACAAGCGTTCAGGAATCTAGAGGATTAATTCTTCACTCTGCAAGTGAGATATTTGTTATTAATCTATTGTCTCGGTTCCCACTTGACTAGGAACGTTCTAATTTCAATCGTTTGGGGATGTTCCAAGTATGCAATATGCTGTGCATAGAAAGTCAAGAAGATAAAAAGGAAGTCACTCTAAAATCTCCTTCGTATCTTTCCCCATTAAAAACATTTAATTCGAAGCAATTTCGAATGGGATTTTAAAGTGATTCAATTCATATTGAAGTGCAAACTCTGCTGCATGATTTTTAGTACATTCCCAATGCAATATATTTTATTGGCAACTAAGTATTGATTCCCACATTTTTTGAGATCTTTTAAAGTTGAAAGAAACGAGACCTAATGGATAATTTTAATAGTCGCTGTCCCTGTACTAAACTCGCTGGATGAGAGAGAATGCAATTTTGGGACCGTTATTATTTCCTATTTAGTTTACAGATGTACGTTCAGTAATCGGACATGTGTATGTCGCGTTTTAACTAGTATTCTACATCGAATTAATGAACTATTGTAAATATACAAACCATTAGTATCTGCTTACTCTTTGTTTTTTTTTTGTTTTATATATATATTATATATATAAAGTAATTCGCACCCTCTTTTTCGATTATTTACCAAGTTCCACTTCACAGAGTATTAAATACGATATTGACAAATAGTGAGACAATAAAATGGAACACCCCTAAACGCGATATCATCTGTTTGAAAATGTGTTTCCGAGAATTGTAAACTATTCCTACTATTCAAATTCAATCGCGGAATTCTTGTTTTTTTTTGTAAATTCTGAAATTTTCTTCCTTGAAAAGTAAAAAAAATATACCACTGAATTAGATTAAGAAAATTTTGAAAGAGTTTCGCAAGTGTACAATACAAACGTGTATCGTGA
Organism: Synergus coniferae; assembly: GCA_032164275.1. Classification (NCBI taxonomy): domain Eukaryota; kingdom Metazoa; phylum Arthropoda; class Insecta; order Hymenoptera; family Cynipidae; genus Synergus; species Synergus coniferae. The sequence continues at coordinate 20,656,829 of JAUEJJ010000013.1, read as the reverse complement.
AAAAAGCTCTTAAGTCGTTTCGGTTCGATGAAAATTATATCCAATGTAATTAATTGTTAATAAACACATGGCCTTGGTGTTGCGAAATGTAATTCACCGAGACGACAAGACTAGCTTTCAAGAAAGTAATTACAAATTGTGGAATATTAGCTATTGTACTATATTATATTCTATAAACTTAAAAGAAACTAAACGTAGGCGTTAAAAGATTATACAATGTTGATATTGATATTGATATAATTCAGCACAGTGCTGTTAGGCTCACAATCACGTTTTAATTTCCGATCGAATTCTACTGGTAAATTTTAAATCGATTAATTATAAGATTATTATTGTTTTTCGTATTTTGAATTCAATATGGTCATTTTAAACTGAGAAGAATTGAAAGTTTGACAGCACTGGCATAGATATTTTAAGTAGGCTAATCTTAAGGTGCTGGGTTTTACAGTAAACAAAATAAAGTTCACATGTCCACTGTTCCAGCAGCTTCAGTATCATTTCCATTGTATGATATGTAAAAAAAAATCAATAAAAACAGTGCAGAAAATCATACTTCAAATTTAAAAATTTAATCAATTTTCCTGAAGAATTGTCCCGTTTTGCAAGTAGTTTTAAAAATCAGGATGGGAAATATATATACATAAATAATCGTAATTTTTAAAGTTCATTTTAATAATAATGTAACAATAACCCCGCAATATATACATTAACAATATAGTACATGATTCAATTCTTTTTCCTTCACATTAGTCACCTTTTATCTTTGATGTTGCACTTATGCATGGAAAATATCTTATTTATATACATACATTTATGTATAGCTACGTGTATTTTAAAGACTCACCAACGTGAACTTTACAATTATTTTAAAAAATACCCCCACGCGTAAATGAAGGAATAATTGCTAGGAAGCCTTTGAAAATTTCACACATTCAAAATTTAAAAAAAAAAGCGATAATTTCCAAATCTATTCAAGTTTTTAAACAGAAAAATCTCACAAACTAGCTTTTTATGAAATAAAAACTCCAAAATGATTACCGACATAATTTTCTCTTCTATTTACAATAAGTGCCAACATAGAGAAAATATTCAACTCTGAACCTTCATAAATCCAAAATCTAAAACTATTTTATCGAAATATACACATGTATACATGTTAGCATTACATATATATATTATGTACATTTCTTTACACACATTTACGGTCTTCCATGATAAAGTCATCCCAACATTAAAAATTACAAAATCGACCCCAATAGGAATTTTAGATCTGCAATTATTTCCATGGCACAAGTTTGGTTCAAGATTCTTTTTTGCAATTTTCTCAAACTCGGATAAAATATATTGATGACTTCTTTCCCGGTCCCTTCTGTGTATTTCGTTCAACTACTTTATGACATCAGTTATAGTAACTTTTTCTAAAAATATTTTACTGTTGAAGTCAAAATAATAAGAAAATGAGAATGTAAAAAAATCCCACATTTTACAATCGATGGTAAACATCTTTTAGACGCGTGGTTTCCGTTTGATGACAATAAAGCCTCTTATGATAAACGATATCAAAATTGGATTTGGACTGCTCATAGAGTAACGCAAATCGGCATTCGATATTCACAGCCTTATATCATTTGTTTGCCTTCGATTCGACATAGACGTTCCCGATTGGGATTCGTCGCCGCACAAAATCGCTCCGAATAACACTCATGATTGCAGTTCTCTGAAAGTCGATTTACCCCTAGCTTTCGCAAAAAAAAAAAAAGAATTTAATTTGCTATCAAAATAGATGTGAAAGACTGCCGCTATTTAATATTTACAAAAAAAAAAAAAAGAAAAAAAAAAGAAAAAGAAAAGAAAAGAAGAAAACATTCTGTGCTCAAGGACTTAGATGCGAGATGTCCGAATTTTGAGTCGACGATAATTGCGTTCTCAGTTGGAGATTTTCTCGTTTCAATTCCATAACGACTTGTTTCAAATCGACGACTTCTTGTCTCAATCTCTCATTGTCCCTTAAACATTGACCCAAACTTTGATTTGCGGATCGCAACTCACCAATGTACTCACAAGCTTTTGCTAAAATTCCTCCTTTGCTCTGAAATTAAGAAATTAAATTATAAATATTTGAAACTAAAAAACGAAAATGTTTTATTTATGAAAAGCTTACCTGAGTTTCATAATTAGCTTTTCCTTCTCCACTGCTATTTCCATTGCTATTGGAACTAGGACTACATTCGGGAATAATCTTGCTTAATTTTGCGATCCAATTGTTGATCTTATCTCGCCTTCGACGTTCAACTTCATTATGAGTTGCTCTTCGTCTGTCGTCTCTCTGGAAAAAAAATTAGATTCAATTACAGAAATTAAGTGAGTGTACTACTCGCTAAAATGTGAAAGTTTTGTACTACCTTCTTTAGTCCCGTAGAGGAAGTTCTTGGCGTTTCTAATTGAAGAGTCGCTGACCTCGGGGCGAGGGATCTAGACGTTTGAGCTGTAGTAAAAACGTCATTCGCATTTCCTATTACGTAAAACTGGCCATTAAGAGGCGATGTTAAAACCTGAACGGTATTTCCTCCAGGTTGATTTACCGGTATATCCATTTCGTTACCAGTTGGTGCTCCGTTTACCTGGACAACTCGGTAGGTAAGAGCTTCCTGATACCGCATCCCATCTTCTCCAACGGCATCTCCTATTTTTAATAAATTAAGTAAATGTTATAACTCGTATCACAAAATAAGAACATTCGTTCACAATTTTTTAATAAAATATAATTTAAATACTGTAATATAAACTATAATAAAACTATTAAAGATGAAATAATATGTAATTCAAACATTATGGACTTTGGAGGACTAAAATTTATAATAAAAAATAAAAATCTACACTTGATGTAGTAAAAATACATATATTATAGTTTCCTTTACCAATATTTCTGAATAATCAAAACAGAATAAAAAATGCACTTTTGAAAATTACCGCTAAAATTCAATATTGATGCGAAGTTTGCACATTCAGACAGAATTGGCAACTAATTGTACAGTGTTGCACAGAAAAGCGAATAAAACGCAAATATTCTAATCAAAACAATGGCACGACGAAAAAATTCCTATGGACTTAACTAACATGCTTACGTCAACACCTGAACTAACCTCAAATTACTGATTTTTATCACAGCATATATTTCTCCTTTAAAAACACTTTTTAATTGCGGTAAATTTAATAAAAATATTATTCTTACCATCACAATCGACAATTTCAGCCTCTTCAATGACAATCCCCGTTCCATCTTCATCCTTGTGAGTAACAGTGCTGTGAGTGAAATCAAATCATTATTCAGGTGTCAAAATGAAAAAAAATAATAAATAAATATGGAATCTGTTTTATAATGTATTGATAGAAAATTCATTATTAGTACTGAGCAACATTAAATAATTTTTTACACGCAAGTAAAATACGCACTGTAAAACTACTTGTGACCTTGACAGCAACCACAGGCTACTTGAGTGACAAGAGTTTTTCTAACCGATTTTACGATATTTACTGTGAACTTTACCTGACGTCTTGTTGATTAAGATGCTGTTCCAACAAATCCATTATCTCTAACTATAAAACGTTTGAATTTTGTCAAAATTCACGTGAGCAGGTCACGGGACACAGTAACGAGGTCATGTGGTGTTAAAGATGGCGGCGACTGACTACGCTGCACAAAAAAATCAGAGGGCGCTGTGTTCATGCAACGTTTCAAACTGATCTGCTAGCAACAATAATTATTCTTTTAAAAATTTTGAGTACATATTTAAAACAAAAAACAATTTCGTCATCTAATATGAAAATTAGTGTATAAATTATATGTACTTATATTTTAAAAATATTTTTTGACAATTTAAAAGAAAAAAATCTTCTTTCAACATAAGTGAGTTTTGACAGAGTTTTGACCACTCTTTCCATAAATATCAAATTGTTTAAATATGCAATTTTTCTTAGCAAAATAATATTTTTCTCATTAAAATGCAAAGAAAGTACTCAAAAAAGATAGGAAAACTATATTTTAATATTTCCCTGAATTTGCTGAGGAAATTTATCTAATAATTAATGTAAGAAATAAAATTTTATTTAACCAAAAGAAGTAAATAAACAATTAAAAATTAATTTTTGTAAATATTACTGTGATGTTACCATGTTACTCTAGTTACTAAGGTTACTAAGCATATTTAGGTATGACATATTTTCTGGTTCCGTTTGGTCAAATTGGTGTCGGGTCCGATATCCGATTTGCTCCTAGCTGCTCCTAGCGCTCCTCCTGGCCTCCTGCTCCGATTTCAACGGATTTTTGTGCAGTGACCGTGAAACAAGTCAATTTTCTAATTTAAAAAAATTTTCCTGAAATTAGCGGGCTTCTAATTTTTCAAAGTGTTTCGTCCAACCTTAAGCTACTTTGAGGTCAAATCAGAGCCCTACAAAATGACCAGGTAATTAATACTTAATAAATGTTTTAAATTTTGAGGTTATACGTGAAAATCCACGATGTTTAAAAATTGCATTTTTGTTATATTATAATTTGCACAATTTTTTGTAAAAATGTCGTACTCTTTAAAAAAGACCTACTTTTTTTTATCAATTTATACAATTTAGATTATACTTTTTTAATACTATATAATATATAATTTTATCTGTAACTGAAGTATCATTACATTGCAAAAATGAAATATTCTATTATTATTAGAATGCAAATCTAATTCTATGTATGCTCTTTTTTTATAAGGGCAAAGATAGAACTTGGAGATGTAACACCTCACAACATAAAACAACTCAAGCTGCTAAATCAAGTTGTGTTTCCTGTCTCATATAATGAAAAATTCTATAAAGACGTTTTGGAAGCAGGAGAGCTGGCAAAATTAGCTTATTACAATGATATAGTGGTATGTACAATAACCATTTATTTTTGCTTTTTATTTGAAAAATTACTAATAAGAAAAATTAATATAGGTCGGAGCGGTTTGCTGTCGAGTAGATACATCAGAAAACTCTCGACGGTTATATATAATGACTCTGGGTTGTTTATATCCTTATCGAAGATTAGGAATCGGAACAGTAATGGTGCAGCATGTTTTAAATTACGTCAATAAAGATGGGAACTTCGATTCCATTTTTCTGTAAGTCGAACAATAAAATTCCATTTTCATTTAGTTTTACTCTACATACTCTTTCAATATACTTTATTCTTACTCATTAATTTCATATTTTTAGGCACGTTCAAATAAATAATGAAGGCGCAATAGACTTCTACAAAAAGTTCGGCTTTGAAATAGTGGAAACTAAAGAACATTATTACAAACGAATTGAGCCAGCGGATGCTCACGTTTTGCAAAAAACTCTGCGACCACAAAACTCCACAAATCATCAAGCGATTACTCAGTAAGCAGTTTTAAAGTTATTGTCCTATGCTTTTCCATTTCCCCATTACTGTCTCTTGTCATCAACTGTACAAATTATCAATAAACCCGCGTTTCTCCTAATTTTATTTCGTAATTATCTATTCATTCTTTTATTTGCAATATCACAAATCATAATCCGATTTCAGAACTTTGTCTTCAAAGATTAACGAATTTATTCCACTTTTTTTGACAGAAGCATATTTATTATCTTCAGTTATATACATACATGATTAATTATACTAACAAAATCTTTATAGTACTCTTTGTACGATAAATAAATTAGATTTAGCCCACACACGAAATTCCCCACAATGTTTATTATAGTAGTTGATTAAATTTTAGATACAATACGAGCCAGCAGTTTAAATACCAGTATAATGGTGATGTAGAGAGTATAAATGCATCACAGACAAAATGCAATATGTAATAAACTAAATAAATTAAAATGATTAAATCCATTCGACGAACCTTATAAAACCGGGAAAGTATTCTAAAATCGAGATATACATTTTCAGTCCATGAATTAACAAATCAACTCATTAAAAATAAATTATCTCCCATCTAGTCTAGTATTAAATAATTTTAAAACGTCAACTCAGAATAAATGTCAAAGCAATAGGCCCCATTTTCTATTCCACGTTAAATTAATAAAAAAATTTGTTGAGGCTCATGGGAAAACTATCCCTGTCATTATTGCATACTTCTTGATTCCCAGGATCGTTAAAAAATGATTGCTAAATGCATACAATGCATACACAAAGATCCAGGTCCTAAGTATAAAAAGTAATATGTATATATAAACATTTAGGATTTAAGATTGATGAATAAAAGCAATAGGTACATTTGGTGTAAAAATCATCGAAGAAAAAACCTCGTAAATATTAAAATATGTACATCTCGCGCATACAAACTGTGATGTAATTCTATTATCAGCAGTCAAGATAAATTTATTATAAATATACGGACTTTTCTTTTTAAGCTACAACTTTTTTAAATTGGGTATTGAGGAATTGCACAGTTATGAATCTAAGTGGATGGATTCATCGACGGCGAACTGCATTTTTTAAAATTTACTTTCGCTTGAAAATTATTGATTTGTTTAAGAGTTTTGGAAAGACATTTCTATCAGCTCGCGTATTCGTTTCATGCAGAGTTCTGAACCTTCACCAGCTTCTTTGCTCACCTGAAAAACAAATCAAAAATAGTAAATTTTTAATTTTTAATAAATAACCAATTAAGACTTCGAGTTTAAAAGTTACCAAGCAGAAATTTAAGAATCCGTGAGGCAGGCCAGGAAGTATATCAAGTGTAATTGAATTTCCGAGATTTTTGAGCTTTTTCGCAAACATTACACAATCATCGAGACAAGGATCCAATTCTACCGTCTGTAAAAAAATTAATTCATTTAAAAATTAAGGTTCTTTAAAGATGGCTTTAAAAAAATTAATTCAATATTTACCAGAATTTTCACCGGAGGAAATTGACTGAGGACAGTATCAGCTGCAAGATAAGGACTCAAAAGTGGATTCCGAGGCACATTAAACACAAATTCTTCGAGTGGATTAATTTCTTCTTCTTCATTAAATGTTTCATCGTTGGTTTTTTGACTGTTCCATCCAAATAGAGACCAGGATTTTGAATTAGATGCTTCGCTGTCTTTGTCTTTTTTGCCATTTAAAACTGGAAAAGAGGATCGAAGACTCGAATTTTTGTAGAGGTTCAAAAACCTCTTTATGTATTCTTGGGATCTTGCTTTTTCTTCTGTAACTTCGCTACCTGAAATATTTCGTCATTTTGGAATTTAAAACATTAGAAAATTTATAATTTAAAGACGAATTTTAATGTCGTCTAACAAAACGCTTTTTGAGTTCTTTTTAATTTGAACACTTTAAAATTGTACAAACCTTGAGCCCCATCAACATCAGCCAAACTAACGGAGTTTAAAGTAGAATCAGAAGGTAAAGATGCAAGTTTGGGTTCATCGTCATCTCCATTAGGACTCAAAGCAAGAGCAATAAGATCACTTTCGCTCACTTCTGCAAAAGATTCCGTATCAGAATTTGAACTTTCCTTTTGTTCCAAATTAGCTGTGGATTTTTTTGGATCTCCAGCAGCATAGGCCTTTAAGCATCTCATCATAAAACCAAATGGTAGTAAAGGATCTGTGAGACAAAGCAAATGAGCTGGGGATGCAACAAATTCAACCCAAACTGGTACATAAGCCATGAATATTCCATCTGGTCTTCGAATGTTTAACTCAAAACATCTTAAGGTTGTTCCTAAACTTAAGTTGGCACCAGCTGAGTCTCCTAAAAATTTGATTGTAAACTGTTTAATTCTTAATTATTACAATTCTAAATTATTATTAAGGGATTTAGTAATAATTAGTGTTTACCTATGAAGATGACTTTGCGAGCTGTACTTCCTAGAAGAGAACTCGCATGATTTAATGCCCAAGCATAAATATAAAGAACTTCTTCCAGTGCTCTGGGAAATGGTGCCTCCGGTGCCAAACTGTAGTCGATGCTCAGAATTGGAACATCAAGACCTACAGCCCAACTACGTAGATAAATTTCATGAGATTTTGAACTTTGAGCTACGAAACCGCCTCCATGAAAATGTATAATGAGAATGTCGGATTGATTTTCTAATCGACCCCCTACACTGCCTGACCCAACCTGAAAATAAAAATAAAATGGGAAAATTAGCAAAATTTATCATTCATAATTGCAGCAAATTAAAATTACTTCATTAAAAACAAAATTTTAACAAAAGTCTTGAATTTTTACAAAAAATTGGAACTTACCATTCCTATTCTGCGTTTTGCACTCAACAACCTGACATGAATCGGTTTTTTCCCTATGTGACTAGTAGGAGTAGGTACAATAACTGAACTATTGTCTAGCGTTGTAAGTTTAATTTCTTCAGGTGGTACAGTTATCATTTGATTAATCGCTAATGTTGGCATTACCATGTATGGGAAAATCTGTGCTATGCCTGGCGAATAAAAAAATTATTAGATAAATAAATAGCACTCAAGGAGATTAAGAAATTATATTCAACAAATTTTTACTTGAAAGTTAATTAAAATATCTTACTAGATTCACTGAGCAACCAGAAAGCTTTACAAAAAGAAATATCTGCACGTTGAGATACATTGACTATACGACGAGCTTTTGCTTCAGGATCTGATACATATTTTATAGAATTGGCACACCTTCCTAAGACTGAACCATTAGAGAAAAAAGCCTCGCTAAATGCCGCCATACATATCGATATTGTTCTTAATATGACGCGCATACTATCACAAAACTGAAAAAGAAATTAATTACTATTAGTCTAGTAATAAATTGTGTGATATTATTTTCGGGCTGCTGGTCAACTTCAAGTCTAGAGGTCATTTTTTATCTAAAAGTACCTGAAATCCTATGGACCTGCCATAAAAGCAATACTGATTAATAGCCTCTAATTGATTCAAAAGTTCCTGAGGTGTGTGATCTTCTGAAGAGAATAAACTTGGTTCTTTTCCATTTCCTTGACTCCAAGAGTAAAGTGTTTGCAAGTGTTGCAAGCAAGTAAATAAAGAGGCCAAAAGTTGTGAGCACGTCTCAATTTCTCTAAAAAAAAAATCAAACCAAAATTTGTTAAAAAAAAAAAGTAATTCAAATTTGTACTTTTTGAATTATACATAAATTTGAATATAAGAAAGCAAAAGGCATTAGAATAAGGTAAAGGCTACTGAAAATTCAGATGATAAAAGGGTACATAAAATATGTTTGTGTATTATTTTAATCGTCTGAATGGAATTGCATCCAGTATCGCTAATTGGACTGAATAATAATAATTAATTACAAAAAGATAAATTAAATTATTCGATAACTGAATATCGAGCGAGTAATGATAAATTGCCGATTGCAGAAAGAAATGTGTCGGGTCAAAGTTGCATTTTCTCAATCCTTGTATGTCGACTTTAGACTTTTTGGTATCAATAATAATGCAACTTTCATGTTTTCTAATATAAAGAAATTTTTTCATAAAACTTCTTCAATGCCATCAATTTCTTCGTAAAATTTTACTTTTATGATTTTAAAATTGAAATTGGTCAACTTCTGAAGCACAATTTAATTTTATTCGTAAACTTGAGTATGTAATTAAAATTCATCAATTCTAGGTTTGAATAAAAAATTCTTGTCTTCAGTGTTAAAATGTCTCTAAAGTAAAAATAGGTATTTGTTTGAAAAATAAATGCAGATTCAAGAGTGTTGTATCCTCTGAATGAAAAAATAATTTAAAAATAAGAGAATACTCACTTCATGTAAAAGTTTTTCGAAAAAAGCATCGAATCCCTCTGACAGTGCATTCGTCGACAGATATTTCCAGTGTGAAGAATACATTTATCAACGAGGACCAAAAAACTTCTGTATCCGTTTCCAGGTGTGTCAGGATCAAAATCAAAAAGTGGTGCAATTTTGGCAATCTCTCGGTAAATTGGAAATAAATGCCCCAGGTAGTCTAAGCAGGCAACCAAAGCACTTTTAATTCGGACACTATAGTCATCCTGCTCCGATGCAAAAAATGACACATTAGCCTGGCACAATTCTCTCAGAGCTCCCCATTGTGGAGGTTCAAAATCCTCGAAGGGTCTCTCAAAATCATCGTCGGACGACATTTGAACGATCTTCAATCTCTAAGAGACTTCCACTTGTTAAATTCGAATAAACACTCTGCACTCAATCACTATTTATTGTCGAATAAAGTACTAAGTACCCGGCTTTGGATTTATCAAGTTCCAAGGTGCCATGGATGACATATTATAGACTAAAATTTGGATCAAGTTAATTAAGAGAGGTTAACTTGATAAACTTATAAGAAAAAGACGAAAAAGACGTACAGGATTTTAGACGCTTGATGTCTGCAATGTACAACTGATATAAATAATTTTAGCCATGTCACTGATTACGTATAGGAGCACTTGAAAGATTTATAAATGAGGTGAATTAATTGCAATGGCGTTTGAAAAGATTTTACCGCACTTGTAGTTTTGACAACACCGAAACAGAACCGAACTTGTCAATTTTTTGTTTTTCCTAACCTATAACTGTCACGAGCACTGGTTTATCTTTATTGTAATCACGTGTTACATGGTTTACACTTTTTAAGGTGGCAGAATAATTGAAGAGAGATTATTGGAATGTTAATAACATTTTGTATCGACATTTCGTTCAAATCATAACAGCTGTTAAACGATTCAGACAAATCGACCCATATCCCCATATCCCACCCACGCGCAATAACCGAGGAGTGTTTTGGCGGCCATTGGCGTCAACTTTGACATTTCCGGATTGTTGTTACTATATATGCTAGCATCTGATGCTAGGTACCAAATGCTACATACTGCCAGAGATACTCTATGGAGATACTGCTACCAGAGATTACTGCTACCAGACTGCTACCAAAGATATTAGCTGCTACCAGTGATTAGCTGCTACATACATACAAGCAAGGAAGTTCATGGTTCTAGTTGCTCGGTTGGTAAGGATTATAGCAGGTTCAAATCTCGCTCTGGCAGTTAACTTTTTTAAATCACTTTTTATTTATTAAAACGTCTATTTAATTAATTTTCTTGTAAGTTTTATAAAAATTATGTAAATATTATTATTAACTAAAGAATTGTATTTATTATTACAAGATAAAAATAATTTAATTTCGCAATTACTTTTAAATATCTATGTCCTTTATTTATCCTTTTAATATAAATAGACTAAAATTAAAATAATTTAATTTAAATAGTTTTCAATTTTGGTGAAAAATTAAACAAGGAATATATAAACAAAGAAAAAAGATAAAGGAGCATGTTACAAGTTATTTAATTGCATGTGTTTAACATTATCAGAAACCTTGAATGAAAACATACATTGTGGTATATTTTCTGAAAGTTGAAAAATAAGTCTTTTTTAGCACCATTTCTGATTATATGATACAGAACAAAGATAACGGCGATAATAAAAGTTAGAGCTCTTCCAGTTGCTCTTAGATTTTTGATACACAATTTATCTGTATACTAATTACAAACCTCTGTTCAAATAACTGATAAGATTGGATATGCAACTGCAGATTGTCGCAGAAAGGAAGCTCATGATAAAGAAATTGATTTTCCATCCTTGTGAAAAATAATTCTTGCTGTCTTTTTTGATTTAATAAGAGTAGAAGTATGCCAATATAAAAATAATAATGCTATATCTTGTTATAATAAATTATTGTCCATAACAAAGGTTTTACATTTTATTATAACAATAAAAGAAACAAATGAAATATTTTTATAAGAAGAAAACTAACACCTATATTAATATTATGTATCTGATTCCTTATTAATAAATTAACCAATTAATCAAGCAATGAAACAATTACTTAATTAATCTATTACATATTCATATATAATGTTTATCTATCATATCTTTCAATGTATTTCTCACCATGCTCCCATATAATTCATTTGTTTTCAGAGTTGAATACAAAGTTTTTATGTACTCAAGATTATAAAGAGGTTGTGGATCTTCGCCTTCTTGTCTCGTTATAAGATGAAGATCAATGAGGCACATACAGGCACCAAAACCTCCAAATTTTTGAAGATGTTCCAAAAGTATTTCAAATGGAAAAAGTTTTTCAACATCAGATCCCAATTTTTTTAAACATTGAGCCAAAGAATCATGATATTGAAGCAACAACTCGTCATAGAATTTTTTTCGCGTGTCATGTGTACAACAAGTGAACAACATGTAAAGAATATCCAATACTGGAGAAGCATAACGGTTGAGTTGATAGTCCAAAAAACGAATATCTTCTGGCTCTGAATCCTATTAAAGTATTTTTAAAATGTTAATTAACTATATATTTAGTATACATACATATAGCAAATTTTTTATTTTTTAAGATATTTGACTTACTTTGTTGTACTTAAATAACATATTATTTGTCCATATATCACCATGATTTAGAGTCGAATAAGGTTCAGCATTTTTACCATCGCATGCGTAATCTATCAATTGTTGTGCATTCTTTTTAAGTTGTTGAACTTTCTCGATATAATGTTTATCTTCACTTTCTACCGCCTGAAAAAATAGATCCTATTTTACTCTATAATTTGATAAAATACATACTAGTGAAAATAAAAAATTACCTTTAGACAAACATCCATTAATGCGTCGATTTGTTTTTGATAATAGCCCGGTTCAGGAAAAAGGGGTTCTTTTATTTTCCTGAAAATTTCAAATTCTGCAGGTTTCTTATCTCGAACAGCAAAACTGTAAGCGTGAAATCTACCCAGATGTCGAACAGCAAGTAGTGCATGCTTATAATCCAACAGTTTCGTTTCCTTCATAGTGAATCCTGAACAGCTTAAGTCTTCCATGATCAGAAGCTAAAATTTTAGAAAAAAAAATGTTCTTGATGGTAATATAATTGAATAAAAAATTGTAATGGCCAAAAATTAATAATTACCCCTGGTGATTTGATTCCTCCATAATAATCAGGCACATCATTACTTTTCATATTATGCTCTTTGAGTAAATTAACAAAAATTGGAAATCGCTCTTCATAAAAAGCGATTTCATTAAGAAATATGCTGTCAGCTCTCAATAAATTTCGCAATTCCATACTTGCAGGAACGCATTTAAAAATCAATTTCAGCTCTTTGTTGTCACCATTTTTTTCACCTTTAATCTTGACTCGATAAAGAGATCCTAGGAAGTTGTCACCATCTTTACTGGCATTTGAAAATTCAAATTTTGGATTTTCCAGATATTGCTCTTTCGCAAAACGTTCTACCTGAGTTTGCAAAAAATCAGGTGGTTTTACTGAAGTAGACATCTTTATTATTTATAAAAAGTTTAAACACTTTAGAGAAGCTATACTTTTAATGTTTACAGTTCACCATGTTCTGAAGGAATGTAACTTCATGCAGCTCTAAAAAGCTTTATCATCCGTTACTTTTACCACAACGTCAAATCATCGCCAGGAACGTTTTGTTAAACTAAAGTGCCCAGGTTTAATAAATATTATTTTAAAACAAAGTTTACAACATAAATATATATGTAACAAACTCTGCATTTTAAACAAAGTGATTTAGATATATTCTTATATTTAATTTTTAAATATTTCTTCTAAATTTAGTCAGTTTGTCAATGTGCAGTTTTACTTTCCTTATTTTTATAATAATCTGAATTTAGAATTTACTTATTGATTATGATTATGATATGGGGGTATGTATTAGGTATATACTTTATAAAAATTTCATTGTCCAATGCAGAATAGTAAATTTACTTGAATCAAAATTATTCTCAACTGCTTAGCAGTGATTCATTTTGTACTTGTGACCTTCGCAATTTTATGAAAGAATTTTCGGCTGAGTAAGCCAGATTAATTCTTTATTTTAAAATTTATGTGACTATATATATATATATATAACATACTAACATTACGACTAAACGTAAAATGACCACTTAAGGTAATCTGGGTCGAAGTATATACCAGTGCCGAAGGAAGCTCAACATGTTTTGGTCCTAAAATGAAATCCAACTATTTTAAAAATCTGTATGTGATCAACCCCTCGAGTATTTTAAGTACACTTATTCTTATAGATTTAAATATTTTTAATTCACATAGACTGTCAAATGTTTATCCTTCATTATCAATTATTTTATCTACTTTATTTATCCAATATACTTTATAAAATTGTAAGTCTTACTCTCAAAATTTTATTTTACAAAAGTTCTCTTGGTTACTTGTAACTTTTGTACAGTTGGCAGAAATCGATTTGATGCGATTTATCTTAAATTCATATTCCTAAAATTAGTACGTCCTAGACCTTCATGGTTTGTCTGAAGTTCGATTGACTCTGAAAAATTAAAGTCTGCAAAACTCTTATAAACATTCGAAACGGCGTCACATGAAATTTCTCAAAATACCAGTACGAATAAACTCTGTACTCATTTCTCAAAAATAGATGAAATGATTATTATTCTCCTGTGCATCGTTATTTGACCTTTTCATTAACAAAACCTTAAAAATTTTAAAGAATTTACTGTTAATATTATTAAATCCGTAAATTGTTCAAACTTTCAAGTTTGAATTATAAAGGAGAGAAAACAGATAATTTACCCTTTGCTTGAACAGGAAATACGTAATGTATTGACGAAGGAAGTTCTAAAATTTAGTATCAGCTTAATGACGAAAAATTTATGTGATGCGAAAATAAATAATTCGTTGAAATCTATTCTTTACCGTTTGTGTAAAATTCGATTCATACCAAACTTCGAATGAAGTAAAAACAAGAACGCAAGATAAATTGGAAATTTAGTTTCAACAAACTTTTCACAATTTATGGCAGTTCTGGAAACCTACTTGGAATCGATTTCCAGCTGGTTTATGTTCCAATTTAAACGAAAATAATGACTGATTCCAAAATCTAATTAGAATATTGTCCACATTCTAGATCGAGGGTTCAATGTGCTGTGTAAAGGGCCCATATATATCACACATGTTGTAACAACGGTTCGGTTGTCACGTAGAGGAGGGACAGTTGTCGATTTTAAGTACACTAGCAATTTCATGAGTAAGCTCTTTAATTTTGATGGTAAAAAATTAAATGAATTACATTTTATCCTCCAATACTCGCTTATAGATAATACCTTTCAGAAAAGCCACTCAAATACCAAAAAAACATTCTCAGTCAAAATTTCCAAATTTAAAAAATGTATGTCATGCGAAATTGAAATATATACCTCATTTCTAAACTAAATTCCTGTAATTTCCTAGTTTGTTCGAAAGATTTGAACAAGGTTTAGCAAATAACGTATTTTTTGGGCAATAAATCAATACCATAATTTCCTGGTATCATTGAAATAAATCACAGAAAAAACCTATCCGGGATTGTTGCGTAGGGTGTAATGATTTGTGACAAGCTTAATCCGAAATGTCTGCTCACCATCTACGCCTGATTAAGTTTCCCACGTGGTCCATTTTCCCCCTTCAGTTTATTTTCGTTTCCAGAAACGAGTGGGTCATGCACCTGGATATATACTTTCACAGTTAAATACTTAAGAGTAAATTTTGTTGCAGCTAAAATTATAGAACGGTGTTTAATTTACCTTGATTGGGAGAATAAATATCACTTGATCGTACTGTAAACAAAATACAAGAATCTGCCGAAACAATATTGTACATATATTGTTTTGATGTTTTGTTTCGGTTTTATCAAAATCATGGTACGCGATGGAGTTTAAAAAATAGGTGTGTCAAATTTGTTTTTTAAAACTAAAATTCAGAGTTGGGTAGATAATTTACTCTTGACAATACAGAGAATAAATTATCTACCCAACTCTGAATTTTAGTCTAAAAAATGAATTCGACACACCTTCTATTTTTTAAAGTCCATGGCGTACCACGATTATGAGTTTGACAAAACCAAAACAAAACATCAAAACAATATTTCTTCGGCAAATTCTTGTATTTTGTTTACTTTACAGTACATTAAGTATACGCGAAGTGAAGAAATGTGTTTAAGTGAAAAATGTGTTCAATTCGAACCTGGAAATCTGTCATTTCGTATATACCTCATGAAGTCGGCATTTCGTACGCCGTGTACTCGGCATTTTATTCTCTACGTTCCAGTGATATTTTACTCCTAACAACTCCTAATCAAGGTAAATTAAACTCCATTTTAATTTTACCTGCAAAAAAATGTATCCTTAAGTTTTCACTGTTTTTTAAATGCATAATGCACAAAAAAATCGTGTAACATTATATGACCTACCATCGAATTTTTCACCCTTTATACGTGAACTTTTTCATTTTCTGGAAAAATCTAAAATTGATATTCAGGATTGGAAAGGAATGCGGAAAAAAGTTGGAATTTAAAAAGATTATTACATTCCAAACAGAAATTCATATCGAGAATCCAATTACGTCAGCTTTCTAAAATTATATTAAACAGTGTTTGATTATTCTTCCAAAAATATCTTTCCACAATTAGCAGCACAAGTATTTCTCAAGGTAAATTAAATAATTCTTCTACTCGTCGACCATTAAACTGACGTATATGAAAAAAGTTTGTATTTTATTATTTTCTTTTAATTGTACGTAATGAAGATTGAGTGGATGTTTTTTCTAAATTGAAGATATGTGCGAGGAAATGAATAAAACCGACTTTTTTAGGTTCAATGAAATGAGAAGATGGACCCTCTGAGGATATTTTTTTTAATCCTCGCGACGTATACACGCGTCCCTGGATTGATGACAACCGGTAAGTAAAGGGCCTACTTCTAAACTTCCTGTTCACGACCCGTATTTACGACTATAGACAACCTAGGCAGCTGTTTCCAATTTCGATTGAAAACAATTAGGAACAAATATAAATAAGTAGAAATTAGAAAGTTTACTTTTTCAACACAGAAAAAAATGCTGATAAGCTTAATTTAAAAGGTTTGGAATCGATTTGATATATATCCCGGTAATATAAATTGATAATTTACTTATAGTAGCTGTATGTTGTATATATTTTATAAGAAATTGAAACCCCTCGATAAAATTAATCTAATCTAGCTATTTGATCATGAGTTTAAATAGAATATTGTTTTTGGGTTTCCAACCCTCCAGAAAATTGTTTTGTTCCTCTCTCTTTCTTTTAATTTACATTTATCGAACATCCTCCCCTAAGTACGTTCTATATCACGTTCATTTTAGATTAATCGACCCTCTTCCAGAAACAAAATTCGAAATTGACACCAATAGATATTTTCTGTTTCAAGAATTAAAATTCTTCACACTTTTTTACGAAATTTCATATACATTTTATATTTTATATTTTCATACATTAAATTTAATAGTTACAGAATAAATCAAGTATAATATTTACCCCGATTTCAGGGTAAATATTACCTGCAACAAAAATTACTCTCAGGGGGGTAAACAGTACCCTGAACATAAGTTTACGGTTACCATATGTCAACTTATTGTACCTTCGTTTGTTTCGATGCAAAAAAATTAAATTTCACCTACTTAAAATTATCGGTAAAAAATTTTCTCTCATGGTTCTTTCTCTGAAATGCACTTTAAAATATCCTCTCTAAAAGAAAGTGGTATAACGAAATGTACAGAAAATCTCGAACCTGAATAGCTTTTTTGAATTAAATACATACTTTTGTAACAGACTACAAGACTAAGGCGCGAGCTCTATATCTTTGAGGACCATTAAGTTCTTTTTTGTTCGAAGGTTTACTTCCTCTCAAAAATCCAAAACGATACTCATTTATAGCATTGTTATCCCTGGAGATTTGACCGCCGCATGTGCACGAATTTTTACGACCTCTTGGTCGAATTAAAAAGATCCTTTCTTAAGTCTCTTCATTTCGACCGCCTCGATACCTAAGATTTAAGATTGCACCCCAGAGTATTCGGTTTCTATCTATAGGCATACATTTCTATGTATGTGGCATAAAATTCTATGTGTGTACGGTACATCCTTCGGAAAAAATTGTAGCTCGTGCTCCTGCATATGCCCTATACA
This sequence comes from Synergus coniferae, assembly GCA_032164275.1. Classification (NCBI taxonomy): domain Eukaryota; kingdom Metazoa; phylum Arthropoda; class Insecta; order Hymenoptera; family Cynipidae; genus Synergus; species Synergus coniferae. The sequence continues at coordinate 20,638,838 of JAUEJJ010000013.1, read as the reverse complement.
GGCGTATTGTCATCGAACCTTGTGAGCTGCCCATCCTTTGTCATCATAGAATACAGCGGATTCTGTAAGATATAAAATGTAAGATGTGAGAGGAAAAGAGGACTGGTATGTGTTCAAAATGGGGCATTGACGTAGCACGCGCGGCCCTTTAGCTTCGCATCTGCGAGGTGATGAAGGGTCGGATCGGATTTATTCCAGTCTTCAACCCCAAAAGTCTTTAGTCTCGCCTCAAGACTTTTCCATGGATAAAATACTTATGTTGGATTCAAGTTTAGACTCTTACAATTTCCAATTTAGACTTTTACGATGCGATGTCGACTCTGAAACGATTGTTGACGACTTTTAGGACAGAATCGGAAATGCGAGTTGACAAGTTTTGTTTGAACAGTTTTATTGACTGAGGTAGTAATTGATGTGCCTCCTCACTTGTCTTTGTTACCTTTTTCACATTTATGTATCATTTCTTCTCATTTTCTTGTATTCTCGCCTATCAGTATTAATCTATATTAAAATATCCTAAAATCCGTTAAAATTACTTGAAATCTCATTAAATACTTTAAAATTCTTGAATGAAATGCTTATTAAAGTGAATTAGTAAACGAATCATCACTATTTCCTTAGAAACTTCTTCCTAAAAGAGATTGAGAAAGTATCATGACAATTAAAGGTAAAAACACCTTTCAACCCCTAATAAGTCTAGACAGAATTCCCATGATATTTCTTATTTCCTGCGATTTTCGCTTTTTAGGGAGGAAACCCAATATCCCTCTAGAAAAATTAGAATACAAAGGAATCGAGATTCTACCTGTGCATCCGGGGGTAGTAGTAGAGGTAGAATTGCATAAGATGTGTGATGATGATAATAACGGTTGTAACACGAAAGCGTGCCTACCCCACCAAAATTGTTGGTAACTCCTCCCCTTTCCCCGTTTTTCTCCCCATAGTTACTTTTTGAACCCAGTGAACACATGCTCGAGGGGTGGCCTTCTCTTGAGCCTAAACTACCGGCACAAGAGATCGATAGAACACGATCGTGCTTATGTCTGTCACATAGATCTCGCACTTTAGCTTGCTTTGGGTTCATTTCATATAGCTCAGCCTTAGGCTTTAGGCACAGAGGTGTGTAAGCACCGTTCCACACGAATATAATAATAAGGGGCGGCACGAGCGAACGCGCGTATTTTGCTCACTGCCAGTGGTCGTCACACCGTCAAAGCGTTTCGACACCGGGAGTCCCGCGATGTCAATCTTGACAGCACTTTCAGCACCAACTACGCGCGAGTAACCGTTGGAATCAAACTCGCATAAAATGCATAAAATTATGAATGAAATAACATTTTTGTTTTTTAAATAAATGATTTCAAATTGAGTTCTTTTATAATTATAATTTCCAGTGAGTGAGATTAAAACAAGTGAGAGAAAAGTGCGTGCTAGAAATTGTGTAATAACTTGAGAAATAATTTTTTTGGTGCCAATTCTTGGATGGATTAAATTACTTTGTTGTGTTAGTAATACTGGGAAAGTATGGTGTAACAAAAATTACTTTTGGTGAAATATCATGCGAGAATGAATGTTATAAAATGTTGAGTATATTTGAAAATTTTATGCTCAGAAGGACTAATAGGTGACAGTTTAGATCAAGTTCGATGCCATTGAAGTTTTAGTGAGTTTTCATTCAAATACATTTTAATTATAAATTATATTAGTTATAACATGTACTTGAGTAATGATATTTATTGATTTTTTGTAACATTTTAGGAAATTTGTTTGTTTTTAATTCAAAGTATTTTTCTCATGGATACTCTCATTCGATTAGTTTATCTAATTACATATACATTATACATATCATCATATATACTCTGATGTTATAGTATTAAATGGTAATAATATCGAGTAACAACATTTTAACCACAACTTTGATACATTTGTGGTGGATACTCAGTGCTCTAACCATCATGAGAATTTAATGCAAGTGATTTAGAATGTTTGAAATTAAACCAATAAAGTTGAAGAAATAAAGAAAATGTTTATATATTTATATCTCTATGTAAATAAATAGAGAATAATAACAAATAATAGGCGATTGTTTTATTGCCAACAAATAAATTTTACATTAAAATGTTAATTTTGTCATTGAAAAAAAATGTTTAAGGTTTCATGTACCTAATAGTATCAAGTCAGGAAACCTTTCTCAACTTGAAGCAACAGTTGTACTCGTGACAGGCGCACACGTTCAAGGGCGGTCCTAGAAAAAAAATCTAGAGTGACAAATTGAGACTTTAAAAAAGACTAGACAAAAGATGTTTGCCTTCAAATGAACGAGGGACCGCATAATTACCTATTTTTGTCTCCCTATACACTATTTTTACACCTCCAACTAAAAAGCAATTAATTATTGTCAATATGTTTTCGATTAGCACATTTACATTTTTACATATTTCTAGTTATCATGTTTCTAAAAATATATCTCAGCAATTTTATTAAGGAATAATTTAAATGATGCTAGACTCTATAAAATAAAAATATGCACACAATAATTCTCAGTTCATTCAACAGCTAATTAGTTTTTTATCCAAAAATGACCTCGTTTGCATCACGTCTGCCAATATTTCACATCTTCAATTTAATTTTAAACACTGAGGAAAATACATCTAAATTCTTAGGGAATGATGATCTAAAAATAACCGAGAGGTCTTTTTGTTGAAATAAAATGGAATTTTTCGCCTCTTCATCGACAATCTGAGTTTTAAAATTCAAGACCGGGAGGTGAATTGAGCGGAAGCAAAAAATTCATGAAGATTTTGTGATTTCCTTTTCGCTTATTTGCTGATGAGAATATCTTCGCAAGAGGCAAATGCAAATTGCAAAGTGCCCAACGAAATTTCGCATCGAGTTACGAGGGAGAATCCAGAACTTGTCGAGGGTTGAAAATAAGCGAGAGACCGGAGAGGGTTGTTTCGATTTTCAGTTAGGTACCTACTCTATATCCCTCGTATCTTCCGAAGCGACTATGCTATTGCGTAGTTACTATAGTTGCAACATTACAAACTGAATCATTACAAAAGATTGTATCGAAATAAAATAAATCGGGAAATTACTCAGATATTAGAAATGTTCCAAAGCTTCACCGGAAATTTGATGAACAAAATCTATAATAATCTAATCCCCTTTTAATCGGGACCTTGAGGTTTCCTCTCGAAAAATGGAAACACGAGGGTGATTGACGATGGACGTAAACATTCTGCTCTCTGTTGAATCAACAATCTGCCCATCATTCTGTCGTCGCGACACTAATGTTCGACATCCATCTTTTACGTTATTTGTCCTTGCCTTCAAAGAAAAAAAAAACACTGACCTTCACAATTTTTCTATTCTTCGATTAATCAATAATAGAAACGAAAATCTATGAAATTGGTACAAAAGTGAATCCATTACGGAAGAAACTCTAGGGTTCCATTATCAATAAGGGGAACTCAGTACTTGATTTTTCTCTATTGTTCTCATGTGACTTGCTTTCTACAAGTTAATTTTAGAAAGGGTGAATATGAAAGTGGGAGCTAAGAGAAAAATCAAATATTTGTTACTTTAAGCTAATTGACAAACCATAAGTTAGGGAAAATATTAAAGCTTGTTATTAAATTTAAATCAGGTCCTTCTTAAATAATTGTTCTAGATCCCTGTTCTATTTTTCTCTCAATTCATGGTATAATTTACGAAATAAATAAATCTTTTCATTTCTAAAAGAAGGTCTAAAAATATAAGCGAATAAATTCAATAAAATATTGAAAGGTAAAAGATTATACTTGAGAAAAAGAATCTACTTGAGAATTTGATTGCGAATGGAAGCTGCGTTTTTCGAAGATGAAAGAAAACCATTTTCTTATAAAGAGTGCCCAATTGACCTCATTTCAGGCTTAGAATCTCAAGTGTTCATATTAGTGTTACTAAGAACACAGATTTGATTAAAGTTTAAGTATACACTCAAGCAGAGCAAAGAGTGGAGTACATATGAAATGGTATCATCTACTTGAGATGAAGGAGAATAATCTTAGTACATAAAAGACTAATTTTTTACATCTTCTAATTTTTAGAAGAAAAAAACTCGCTTTCTGTGATGAACAACCATGACACCAGGATTTACCCTAATGGTTCTGTTACTGATTTCGACGAGTTTCGCGATGAGGAACTCGTCTGCAAGATCAGTACTCATCAGACAGATTTCGGGGATAAAATTGTCGAGCGGCTTCATGGAAATTGTCCAAGAGGAGACCTGCTCAGATTCTCTTATTCGACTCTCTTGCAGGTTTGTTCAGTTTTTTTTTATATTACATGTTTATCAAGTTTTTATAGAAAAAAATGAAAGTACTTATTTCATTTTTCAGGTCCCTAAAAGCCATAATATTTATCCTGGAAGCCGAATATCATGCAAATCGAACAAATTCATGCGGTTACGATTTAGAGGCGATAGAAAAAGATCGTCAGAAAAGTTTACATCAGTTCGAGGATCGAAATACATTTTACAGTGTCAAATTTGCCAGGCATTTAAGAAGAAGCTATATGGCAGAGGAAGAAGAAACATCGAGCGTTGTTGATCTCAGACTATCTCTGAACAGAAGGTAAATTTTGAAAAGTTATTATATTTAGAATTCTAAAACTTTATCAATAAATTTCAGTTCATACTGATCAAAAATATTCTAAGAAGAAAATTTCCATCTATACGGGTTCACAAACAATGTGTGACTAGATTGTTTATTCGATCAATTTCCGAGTGACTTAATTAAATCCCTACATCAGATTCACAGTCAGTTTTGATTATGTATCTTCCTCGAATTTCGAGGTCCTGTCAGAATAGTTTTAAACATTTCCTCGAGTGTTTCTAAACAGTATGAGACTTTGGTAATGCGAGAAAGCATCCACAGGAGAGAGCTCTAGATATCGAATTTCACCAGTCTTCAACCACAATCGAGAAAACCAGACTCTTATCTGATTACCCTTTACTAATACTTAAAATTAATAGATATTACACACCAGCTGTGAAATCAAAACCGTCATCAATTATTCAATTTCCAATAAAATGAATTTTTGAAATGCCTTTTTTATTCGGGATTAGCTATGCAGTATAACATTAAAATCGCAGTGCATGTATGTACAGCACAACTCGAGATTCAAGTAGGATTTTCATAAGACCCTCTAGTTATACGTTCAGTCCTTCTAGTTATACGTTCAGTCCTTCTTTTCTGAAAACTTGTTTTCCACAGGGCTTATGGTCTTCCTGCATTGTGCAATATATAAATACATTGCAACCATAGTTAAATAAAACGCCATAGATTTGGATGAATAGGGTGCAGATGTGCGATAGAAAAAAGATCGAAAGTTGACTGGTGCATTCAAACCTGAGGGGTGCAACGACCGAATTTTCCAGACACATAAGAGTCTCAAACCAAAAAAATAAGCCATGCAATGTGTGAAAATCTGATCGATAATCAATAAATAATCGTATGTTATTCTAAAAGAATTGCGTCAAGTTTTTCTCTTGGCATTGTTAGAATTTTCTGTATATTTTTAGTCGTCTTGTAGAATAATTATTATTTACGTTATTTTTTCCTATATTTTATTATATGTATTACGAGGAAGTGCAAAATTTAGTACAGTGCAGATAATCAGACAAAAAAGTTTAGATGTACATATGATCCTAGAAATAGAGGTGCAATTTCGTCTATGATCCTGCAGCAGCTTTAGAAGGGTGAAAGGAAACGAATCTAAATACCTAGCTAGGCAAATATGTTCAGGGTCATTATTACAGACCCCCATGCAATATACATACCCTGTGATTTTCTACAGGAGTCCTGTTCCTACTTCCTGTGTCACTAATTCTTTACCACTAGGGGTGCATTCTACAATAGAGAGTCAAAAAGCTACAAAGTCTCTTACACTTTTGAAATTATCAGAATAGCATCAATAAAATATATACATTAATATTTACAAACTGTAGAATCAGGGTGTCTACAGGAATAAGAATGCTTCTCAGTGAAAAATTAAAAATATTAATTTAAAAAAAGTGACTTTGTTATCAAAATTGTCACATAATGTCATTTCATGATAGCAAATTAGCAATTGCACTATTGTACTATTGAACCTTCAATCTGACCACTGGAATAAAATTAGTTTCCAACGTCAGTGACCTATAGGGTTAATAGCCCTGTAGTAGTATCACTTTACTATTAATATATCACTGCTAGATTCATTGTTACACATGTACAATAACAATCGATATCTGTCACTAGAAAGCACTCATATAAAGGAAATTATTATGACAAACCTATAGGCACACGATACAATTATTGTCATGATATATACATATATAAATTGCGGTTCGTTCATTTTAGTAGTATAAGTCACTTCTGAAATAATATATTTTATTAATCAAAGGCAATAGAACATTGCGGCATTGTAATTTTAAATGAATACATGAATGAATATATGTATTGAGTAGTCATTTAAAATTATGATTTTATCTTTATGGATCGTGAAAGAAATGATTGTCGGTGGTGGCTGCAGACAGAATCGCCGAAGGGTTCAATTTACCCTTCCTATGGGGAAAAATCACCCATTGTCGAGCTATTTGTGTTTATCGATGCATTTACCCTGCTCTTTCCTCCAGGAACTCTTTACTCACAAACTCGAATTTCCAACAAAAGGAATTTAATTCAATAAAGATCAACGTCCAAAAAGATACTCAACAGAAAATCATTTTATTATTTTGCCATTATGATAATAATTATTTTATTTTTTAGGTGTTCTGGTTTACAACACTGCAGATATAAAATGTCAACAGATCATCCTGGTCCTTCCAAATGGAATCCTGCAAATATTCGTGTCAAATACGCTTGTATTCCTGGTAAGTTTAAAATCATAATTTAAATGAATACCTGGAAATGCTTTGTGTCCACATTTTGTTAAACTTATCTACGATTCTTAGATTAATAAATACGTTCTGCTGTACCCAAAATATTTACGTTTAGATGCAGACAGACTGGGCTATTTTGGAATGAAAGTAAGGGAAAAAGTTTCATTTTCACCCCTTACTCTAATGACTAATATTGCAGAATTCATAGAGCAGATATCGTAGTCATAAAAGGGAACATGCGGTATACCGCAAAAGCTCATCACAATAGGACCCACATTCGAAAGATACAGAAAATAGGGAACAGCTGTGAATTTAGTGCACTTCGATTCCAAAGTTAGGGTTGCAAAAGGAAATCCACCCTCACTACCAACAGAACCGTATTTAGCCTGCCATCAAAAGTTTTGTTCGAACTAAATTAACAATGGAACCTAGAGTATCTATATGGAAATACAATTTGGCTCAGATGGAGGAAACTCGATATTTGCTCGAATAAAGCGCTTTTTGTAGTATGAATAACAAAACATTATGTTAGAAAAACAACTTCAGATTTGATTACTAATTATTATTCACATCTGAAAACTGCAGAATTTATTAATTAAGTTTTCACAAAAGAGGGAATAAACAAGTTTTATATTTTATAAGGTGAGAATTAATTGAAGTTAAATGCTAGAGTAATAATATTCTTATCAAATAAATTGGTATTTCATTGGTAGTTCATAAAATGTGATAACAAATTTAAACACAATGAAAAGAAGTTTCAACTGGTTTCGAACAGATGTCAGTAGCAGTATTGAATAAGATTTTTTACCAATTAACTAAAAATTCAAACTATAAACAAAAGGATATTTTATTAAAATTGAATGAATGAATTGACAAAATGAAAAAATTGACAAAAGGTATTTCGATTCGATTAGATATATTTAATATTTTTAATTGGGAATCTATATTAAATAAATTAATGAATTATCTATATAACGTCAAATGAAATACCAATATAGAAGCAATAAAGTCGATATTTTCCCTTATAATTTAGAAAACTATGAGAAAATAAAATGAAAATCATCTAATTAGAAACTGAAACGCAGAGGGGCTTTAAAATTTATTATTCCGTAAAGTATTAGTTTCTAGTTCCGCTGAACGTGTCTAATTAGGAAAATCATTAAATGCAAGCTGCTGAAAAAAATGCTGATCCATTTTCAGCCTAGTCCGTCGCCGCTTTAGAAGGTAATGCTGTGTAGACTAAACCTCTTGTGGCAAAGTACAAAAGTGTGAAACCTTTAAACTTTCCACATTTTTTTCTTCACTTTTTATTCCTTTAATTCTATTATGCTGGAAGGGTTTTTTCAAAGAATCTTATTCATATGAAAAGAAAAACATGCCCTCCCACGTTGTGAAATAACCTTCAGCCCTCATTTCTATGGAAACTAGCGAACGTAGAACGTATATGCTAATTAGATATAAAAAAAAGTTCTACCTCTAGACAAAATTTAATTTTAGTACCTTCTTTGACATTCTAAACACTGTTCTTTTGTGTAAGAATTTTCAATGGTGCAAAAAACTTTCTTTTATTAAATTGGAAGTATTCAATGAGATTTATCTGTTATTTTTTGCATAACTGCAATAAAGGTATGTTTGTAGTTTGAAGCTTAAAAGAAGCATTTCTACAGATGCTTTTCTCAATTTCCTTTTGTTGAGCGAGGTCGCGGTTGTACAGCTTCTTCTTTCCATTCCTCCCTATATACCCTATGTCGTCGATATGCACAAGCTATCAAGATAAATCGAGATAGACATAGAAATTCCTGAATGTGTAGGAATGTAAGTGTAGAAGAGTAAATGAACATTTTCCCCTTCGATGCCCTACAATCGGTCCAGCTCCCACCATCAACCCCTCTCTCCCTCTTTCCCAGCAACCCAACTTCACACCCCCAAGAGAAACTGGGACAAGGACACATTCGTATCTATTCATTTTCACACATATATAATTATAGTCCTCTTAAAATCCAATACAATTCCCTTAATAACATAATGGGTCCTGAAAAAAGTCCCTGTTGGTTTAATTCGTAGAATTATTGTATATACAAAAAGTAATGATTATATTCTAAGAACAGTATGTGTGTCTCGATGTGTGTGGCCAAGTGACGAAATTGTTTATATGATAGTCGAGCAGGACTGGACTGGCCTAAAGTCTTTGTCACAAAGGATGCTAGTGCAAATGAGTAATCATAAGTTAGTCTTGATACTCTTGATCAGTATTCGATACAAGAAAGACGTGCCTTCCGAAGTGCTCTTTAAATAAAAGCACAAGTTCATTATTTTATAGAGTACATCGGTTGCTTTATTCCCATACCCTAATTCCCAACAGTCCCTTTTATTAATATCAAAAATCAATTTAAATATTTCGAAATGATTTTGAGAAATCGGACAAACGCTTCTTTTGGAAATGAAAAGAATCATTGAATTCGTAATGAAAAGATAATATGAATGATTTTTTTTGCAGAAGTGGAGGTTCTCAAATATTGCAATATGCACCTAAAAGTCACGGGGGATGAAGAAGGCTACGTAAAAACTCCAGGATATCCTCTTTATTATCTGGGAGAAAATTCATGTGGGTGGATTTTCAAATCTCTTCCTGGTCAGAGGATAGCGCTGACTATTCACGACCTCCATATTCGCGGTAAGCACTTTTTTGCTACTCGAATTCTTTGATCACTCAGGGCTAAATCTCTTATCATTTTTTATCTTCATATATTTTATCACGGAGCTAGGACTTCAAGAGAAATAAAATGTATATCGAGAGAAATATAAGACTTGAATGAAAGAAAAAAAATGATTATTTTGAAAAATTTTAAAATAAAAGATATTTCGGCTTTCACAAAACCTGAGGGAATCTGATATTTCGACGGAGGGGGGGTCCGGGCCACCCCCTGGATCCGTTCCTGCAAAGTAAAGTACTATGTATTATTATTAATTATTGTTATTTTCAGATCACGAATCCGATGGAAGTTGCGTGGACGTTGTAAGAATTAGAGATAGAGGAAATACAATTTTCGAAAATTGTGGAACAGTTGCTGGAGTCACTGTAATTTCGAATACGAATTTTGTGACTGTTGATCTCATTGCATCTGAGAAATTTTATCCCGCGAGAGGATTTTTGTTGCAATATAAAGGTATGCTTATTTTTACTTTCATTATTAATGGCCTTGAGTACATTGCAAGCATATAATGACAGAATATTAATAAATTTTAAGTTTATCAATATTGTTCATTAAAATTTCGAGAAATGAGAAAGTAAAGATCCAATAATTTATATTCAGAATAACGTTCTTTCTTAAAGTATGATATGATAAGAAATATATCACGTGAGAGCAAAAGCGCAGTCACGTGAAAAATTAAGTATTTCATGCGTGAGGAAATCTGCAAGAGGTCGAAGTTTTGTGTAACTTTATCATATACTTTTATTTTTAATTTTTACAAAACAGTTTCTTCTATTTCAAATAAAATGTATTGGAAGAATGAATACTATGTATTTTATTTATAAATAAATTTAAAG
>JAUEJJ010000013.1:20589028-20617527 GCA_032164275.1 Synergus coniferae | reverse complement strand
GCAAATCTTTTATTAGAAGTTATGTCTGATAAAAATTATTAAAAACTGAAATAATTGTGGGTTCTTTTAGGAATATCGATTACTACGTCCTTCCTTAATATCTATTTTCTGAAAATATTAGTACATAATATTATTATCAAAATTTCAATTAATAAGTTTTATGAATTAGTTATGTCTTATTACGAATGTTTAAAATATGAAACTTTATCACGAGGCTCTCGACATGAAACTTGGATCAAAAGCTATCACGAAATTCGAGTCCAGAATCTGCTTCGAGAGTAATTTCCGGTGTCATGTTTTGAATTTAGTTTCCGTAGCTCCTAAAAGTTTCCGGTTCACCTAATCGATAACATCCCAAGCTTCCTTAGAATAAAATTGAAAATAAACCAAAAAATTCTCAAACACTTATACGATTAAATAAGACAAATTCTTTTATATAAATCGATCCAATAAAGAAAAAAGAACATTCCGTTTTCTGTTCTTTCATAATTTTATTACTTTTGTTATATTTGTAGAATACTTATCAATTTGGTTGATATCAGTATTTAGTATTACTTATAGGTATTATTTCAGTCTTGAATAAATTTAACAATAATTTTCTAGTTCCCCTGAGTAAACAAAGAGGTGAAAACGGTACTTCGTTTGCACACCAATGAAGTAGATATCAGAGGACCCGACAATCATTTTCAATTAGGCGACACTCGTTGCCTTCGTGCTATATGATGACTCAAAAGAACTCGACTTTATTTAGTCCAATTTTGGTCCCCGAAGTGTTTGTCTCGACGGAAAAATATGTCAATCCTTGTGATCCTTTAAAAAAATATTTTTTAATACTTTCCTACAGCGGTATCAGGTAAATAAAACTATTTTTCAGTTCAATTAGTGTCAATCAAAATATCAATTAAACCGCTGAATTGTAGAAGGGAATATAATAAAATTTCTTGCTTCAGACATGTCCGAAGCCCTTTAGAAATTTTGTTTGAATTTTCATTTTTAAAAATTTATTTGAAGTAATTCTTTTGCTTGCATAATATTAAAAAATATTTTTAAATTGTATATCTCCCTCTACGATACGGTGATTCAATTAACATTGAGGATTGGGGCGTTGCTCTTCGGTTTATTTCAAATACCAAGATTTAGATAAATTTAGAACAACTATTTTAGTTGATAATAATAAGATTCTTGATTAATAATTTTTTAAGTATTGATAAGATAAAATTAAGTAGTAATTGACAATGATAAAATTGTGATAGTGATACAATAAGATAAGGATTGCATTATTAAATTCCATAATAATCATTCTTTTCAAGTACATTAATAGAGACTGAGGTATAAGCATTTTCCCATTCCTTCGTTTCAGACTTCCTTCTGCATATTTTGCTAACAAAAGAAGAAAAGCTTCCATCATTCAGTGATATTATTTTCTTTTATTTTTCCTCCGCGAGTTGAATAAAGTAATGGTTCAACCATTTTAGAGCATTTTAATTTTATTCTTCATCAAAAAGAGACCATGTTTGCATATTTTTTTCTGCATTGTGAAAGAATCCGAAAAAAATGCTTGGGAGGTTTCTAAGTAATTCTTATAATTGAGGCGATCGTAACTCATAAGTGGCTGAGGGAAAGAGTACTTAATTATTAGTCATCGACTCCTACCGTCAATGCCGACAAAGCGAACTCAAAGCACTTTTAAAACTGCGAAAGAAATCGACAATTTACATCAGTCATTTTATTTTTTGCATACGAATACTTTCCTCTTAATTTTTATGCCCTGTTTTAAAATTTAGAAATATTAATATTATTCCTGAAATTAAACATACGTCACAAGTTTACGAATTCCTTGATAAAATCTCACGACAGTATTATTATTATTCAAGCTTCAAGAATAAGAGAGGTAGTAAATATGTGTTAGTCTCTCTTGCAATTCAAAAGTCCCGTAAGAGTACAAAGTCTACTTTCTGCAATGAATCACAATCTGTTTTTGATCCGTCAACATTTCTGTTTGACAAAATGTACATTTTCCTTTAATACCGCAAAAATAATCATAAATAAAATAATTGTTCTTTAAAATTTAGAGAGAAAATACGCAAAACGAATCTATTCATGCAATAACTTTTTTATAACGAAATATGACTAGAGTCTCATTTTCATCCATAATTATATTTGTTGTAAAAAAAGTGATTTCCATAAATATGATACACAACAGTAGAAAATGGGTTTTTAAGCTGTATTACGTCAAAACTGATTTTTTAAACTGATAAGAAATTCTGGTACATTTTGGATGAGTTTTCTTTGCAATTTATTTATATAAATAATTACTTAAAAAGAACGAGAATGATAAAATTTGAAGTATCCTTGTATTCTGCTCTAGATTCAAACTTGATTTTCATAAACTAATTTATTCAGTGGTTTCATAATGCTAATTACTCTTCACTGTCGGAAATCTCTTGAAAAGCTTATTCAGATTTAAACAACTATGTACTGAGTAACAAAACTTTTAATTATAAGCCTAATTTTATTTCATTCTAATATTCTAATTCTAGTTATTCTAAATCCTATTACCCTAATATATTTCTTTTAAAATTAATATTCTAAAGAACTAGGAATTAGATTTCTTTTCGACCTCATTTCTCGTGGTACAGAGCAAAAACCAGTCGTGAATTCTGCATCGTTGAATACAGAATTGTAGAAACGATTGCAGATCTCAGAATCTGGTTTAATGAGTCTAATACTAATCGCCCTTCTCTTTTTGTTTGCAGCCTCGTCAGCATTGATTCTCAAGACTGAGACCGAAGAAAATCGTTTGTCCAGTCTGTCTGGAGACAACCTAGACTCTGAGGTGAGAAGAGGTGTCGGAAACGACAACGCAGCCGCATTCACAACCCAAATTATGGATTCGGCTTCGGCGCAACCAAACATGTTAAATAACGCCGACTACACCGTAGGTCAGTGTCAACAAGATTTAAAGTTTTATTAAAGTCCAGTTCAGTAGGCTTTCTTTACCTTCATCAATCCAAGATTCTAAGCATTCTAAGTACCAATTTCTTTTTCTCTCTCTCGGTTGGTTCAGTGACTTCCAGTATTATTATATATTGCAAGAACGTGAAAATGCAGCTCTAGTGATTTGCGTCCCAGCGCCATTCATCTAAAAAAATATATTAATTTAGTAAAGAATTAAAGTTCCAAAAATCAAATTTTAAGAAATTTCGTAACTTCTTTTGAGAAACTTAGAAGACTGGAAAAACTATTACGTTTCAATTTTTGAATTTAATGCTATTAAGGCCTAAGAGCGAGTCACCTTTAAAGTGTTTGAGATTCAAAATTGTTTATAATAATTGAACAAATGTAAAAGTGAATTATATAAAATGAATTAATATTTAATGATCGACAACTTCAAAAGTATTCAAATTTGATGATTAATGTTCGAATATAAATGATTTCACAAATAGAAACTAAGGTTAAAGTCCACTTTTACTTTTACTTTTTGAATAATAAATTCTGAAGATCTAAAATGAATAAATACAAAATTGGCAGTTCCTCTGGCTATTTACGAAATCTCGGAAATAATTTCTTATCTAAATAATGAAAAATAATTAGAGCGAAGCAGAAGGAGCAGCTGCCAAATGCACTTTGAGTTCATTCGATTTATTAAGTCGAGGCTCGTATAATGGATAATCACTTCAGATTCAATTCTAAAGATGACTAGTTAATTAACAATCGTTTTCATTCATGCTTGACCATTTTGCAAATTATACTATGTATTCACAATTAGAATTTACTATGCTCGGTGATATCAGAATAAGATTGCTAGGTTCGTGTCAGTGAATACAAAGCTTGTATACATTTCCCAATATTAATGGTTCATGCATATACAAAACCACAAGATAGAATCGCAAACTTAGATGTTTACAATCTAGGGAGACAAATATCGCTTCAAATTTAAGATAATTTCTATCACTGCTCTTGATCACAAATGTTTGAAATTTATTATCTCTGATTAAATATTATGCAATTGCAAGTGGAAAATTTTTCAGAAAAACTCGTTTCAGAAATAAAAATAGAAAAATGAATACATTTGCGACCAAGTTTCACAATATGAAAATGTAGAAGTCTAGTTTCTGTTTTCTAAGAAACTATTTTTGGGCTCGAATCTTGCCTTTAAAAGAAGACAGATGGTAATTTCCGGTGTAAAAAAATTTTTTTAATTGAGAATCGCGAACCTATTTATAATTCTTTGCTCTGTGGTCCCTTAGTCACTTTACTTGCTGATCAAAGTTCAGTGTGTCACATTTGTATTCTATTGCATGAGATGAGAGAGATAGTAAGACATTAAAACTAAATTTGCATTTGATCGATCTTTATTTCAAATCAATCTTCTTTAGTATGTTAAAAATTTCAAATTGCCAATAAAAGACAAAATTAATTAACAAAAATTCTTTTTGTTACAGACATTGTTCTACCAACCCTCCTGATCGCTTTGCTCTTTGTCGGCAATGCTGTCATCGTTTACGTCATCTTCCAATACCGAAAAAGGTACGTGAAAATTTTATATAAATGAAATTTAAATAAATTACTTTAGAGGGAACTGGAATCAATTGTTAATTAATTAATTTGTTTTACAGAAAAACGCCGTCAGGGTCACAAGCGGAAGAAGTAGCTTTGGATGTAGCGAGTGGAGTGCCTCCAGTTTGATTAGAACTCCAATGAATTCTAGTTTAAGACACACTTGCGCATCTAATTATGGCCTAATCATACTCAATTACACAGACGAGTCACGAAAGTTACGAGAAATCTCGTCTTCGATTTCACCCTTTCAAGAACTCAGAAAGCCGGTTGGCCCATAAACGCAAAAATTCACCTACATTATTGCATTTCCGTGTTCTTTTTTTCTCGAGGAAAACAAGGACGATACGTACAAAACTGAAGATAAATCATCCACGTGCCAGAGAACTGATACCCTATGGTGTATCTGGACTCAAACTCCCCATCTATTTTTTTTACATTCTTCCTCCCTTTTATTCTACCCTAACATCTCAGCAATTTTCACAAGCATTAACCTTCATTTTCAGTTTCATTAACGTGTTATCATGACTATTAATATGTATACTTTTACGAAGTTGTATTATAATATAGGAAGATATATGTAAAATATATATATATTTCGTCCAACTTGTAACTAAGTTAAAATAAACGGATGTTTTCGTAATATTTTGATGACTTTATTTTATTCTATCCTTTCCTTTCAAGTAATTTAAATAAGGTATGTACACAAATTGTAGAAGCTACATACTCTCCGTGATTTTTTCTTCAGAATAATTGGATTAATAATAAAACATATTCTTATATCTAAATTTGAACATATAAATAGTTGTTTAAACGTACAGAATGCTCCAGAAATTCAGAAATATTTCTGAAGAGGCTCTTCGAGAATATCCTCAAGGACTCTAACGGCATTTTGTGCATTTTTCTCAACTACTTCGTCCTCATCCTCTAACAACTCAGACAGGGAAGGTAGAATGTCAGATAGGAGTGGCCTGAAGTCTTCTCCCAATTTTTTTGCTATTTCCATCTTAAAAAAAAAAACCAAATTAATAATAATAAAAGTATCAGAAAGCAAAAAAAGGAATATATAAAAATACTTACATAACAATTGACAACAGTGTTTCTAACATAAGCTTTCGTGTGTCTAGATTTTAGCACAATTTGACAAACCAATTGCCTGTGCAACGAATCATCAGGAATGGCACCAGTGAAGGAAGCGATGCATGGGACAATTAAATCATTTGCTCGTTTCTCGAATTCTTCTTTACTTCCCATGATGTTTTCTATCTGATCAACTATTGGTTGAAGGAGGATGTTGAATCTGTCCTGAGTTACAAAGTCGTGCGAATTGTAAGAAAAGACTCTATGAAGTGTGAGCATGATGACTTCGACGAGTTCGATTCGACTCGATTCATCAACAAGAGTGGTTTCCTGAACTTCATCAGTTATCGAAAAATTGTTAGTAGTCAGGAGCAGAGCAGCGTGTTTCAAAAAGTGACCCGCAAAGAGGACGAAGAGGGATTTGAGACAATCTGCAATCGTCGCTGATAATCTGGAATAAAAAGAATTTTTAATATAAGCAAAGAAATTATAATTTGAAACCTGCAAGATTTTTTCAAAGAGTTCAAAGAATAACTTACCTATAAAAGGTGATATTTCGTTGCTTGTGTTGTGGATTTCTAGCTGCCCAATCGTACAATCTATAATAAAAAGGCCTGAAAGTGTCTTCGCTCAATTTCAAAACTAAAGCGACTATTGTTTTGCTCGCACTCTCTTCCACGAGTTTTATGTCACTCAAAAGAACGCTTTCTTCTCCGTCAACCTCCATTTCCTGGGATTGAGAAACCTGTTCCCGAAACTCTAGCACATTTAAGAAAAATGTGATAAGATTTGGCAGCGCAGCATTCAAATCCGAAGGCTGTAGATTTGTAAAAGATTCAGCTAGAATACTTAATAGAGGAGCAATGTACTTGTGAGATTTCTTGGATAAGAGTTCATCGTAGGTACTTTTAACGGCTGGTAATAAAACTCGAAGCGGAACAGAGCTTGCAATTTTATTCCCTGTTGCTCTGAGTCTGGAGACGACTATCCCTATCTGTTAAAGAATTTCAGTTTAGTTCTAATCAATTCCTTTCTATACCTTAAATTATACTTAGAAGTAAAGTTTAATTACCTTAGGGTTTTCAGAGTCTGTATATAAGGAATTAAGTCTCGAGAGTTCAAATAGTAGTTGGTCAAGATAAGGAGACATAAAGTTGGCCATCGTCTCAATTATTTTTTGAAGGGCGCAGACTACGCTAATCATTATCACATCAGGAACTTCCTGGTAATTTAGATTCTCCACCAAATGAAGAATCACTGGGAAGAATTTGTTGAGAGAGTGAATTGCTTGTATCCTCATTGAACTGCATAATTCACCTATGCATGCTGTTGCACTTCCTAAGACTGGACCACTTCTCTTTCTTACCAATTCAGTCGTCAGCTCGAGCATCTTTGCAGAAAATTGAATATTGAAAAATTAAAGAAAAGCTAAGTGAAAAATAGTTAATTGAGATAAAAACAAAAACAAAACTCACCGACTTAAAATTCTCCGGATGTTCAGCAGCCAAAAACTTTGCCAACAATTTGATACTGATCAACACCGTTTGTTGAATAATTTCAATCTCCTGACTCACTAGCTTACTAGGCCCCTTAAGAACATCAGTAAACGAATCCATCAAACTCAACAAATCCTCATGATCCTGTTCTCCAAAGTTCCTCTGCTGCAATCTCGCATTCAACAACTCCAAAGCTTTTCTCCTCACAGTCAAAAGGTCATGATTAATCAACCTCTTAATACTTTCAATGAAAGCTTTATTTGGCAAAAGACTATTCACCAAATCTAAAATATCATACAAGTGCCTCAGCAAAACCTTCCAGTACTTCGCTTTCGGCTTCCCTTGATGAATATCCACACTTTTCGAAGCGCTCTGTATCATTAGAACCAATTCCACAATCAAATGATCAAAATCAGTCATCATCTCACTCATAGACTCGGAATCCAACTCTGCAACTCTATTAATAAATTCCGTTCTTGATAAAAGTTCGCTAAGAAACTGGACAATCGTGTACTTGAAATGTCTCAATTGCTTCGGCGAATTCGTCTCTACATTGAAAATATGATTCCCCTTAAACGTTCCTTTCTTTGATTTATTCTCTTCTTCAATTTCGATGGGAAGTGTCTTTAGGAATTGAACCAGCTTCAAACAAACATTAATAACCTTCTGCGGCGGAAACTCCTGACAAATCTGCAAGGCAAATTCTACTTTCTGTGTTGGAGTTTTTTGAGATTTCTGGGCAGGATTTTCATTACTACTCTGCGATAAAACATGGCTTTCAAAAGTCAACAAGTAATAAAGATGAAAATAGTTCTCCAGAAGTTGCAAAAGCTTCACAAAAATGGTAATTCTTCTGTGCTCAGCAATATCTGGTAGAGAAGTGATGAAGAGTCTTAAAACTTCACAGGCTTGTTTTTCACTATTAGCTGCATTCACAATAGGAATAACCGTTTCGATAGTCTTCGAAGTAATCTGAATTGAATAAGCATCTTCTTGGCGTAAAACTGAACTTCCCATGAAGGTGAAAATCGGCATAATATTGTGCAAGGCACTATGAGTATCAGCGACTTTGAATAAATCTACCAAAAGCGACAAGGCATAGTAATGAGTCTGAGGATTTCTAGATATTCTGATGCACTGAGCTATCAGAGCAATGTGAAAATGGGCTCCTTGAATCGGAAGAGATTTACTCGCCAACAGGTGAAGAGCAGATAGCAAAAGTTGATTTGTATATTCAACCGGATTCTGAATTTCAAAATTGAGACAAGTGCGAAGAAGATCGAAAAGAGTCGGGATCAGAATTTCCTCATTTTCTATGTGATTCTCAGTTTTAATAAACTCTAACAAAGTTATTCCTCTCTTCCACTCATAAGTGTTAATCATCTCTGGATTTGGTAGTACCGATATTCGGCTCAGTCTCTTCGATTTTGTAGCACTTCCCTGAGTTTTATTTGACATTGATTGTGTCATTAATTTCAAATCATCAACGATAAACTGGGCATTGATTTTCATTTTTTGTAAAGCTCTGATAGCTGTTGAATTCACTCTACTGTGTTCACAAATAGTAATCACATCAACCAATTTCGAAAAAAGTTTCTTCTGTAACTGTGGAGAAACATTTCCTAAATTTTCGAAGAAGGTTTCGTCGATTTGTTTAATTAAAACTATACTTGGAGACTTTTTGTTAAAAATCTGTGAAGTGTGATCTGAAATACTCATTTCAAATAATTTCCAGACGTCTTTATTTTGCAAAGCACTTACTGTACTACTGTTGATTCTTTGAAGGATATTTGTTAAACCAATACTGACGTATTTATTTTCCGGCTGGGTTTTCGCTTTCTCCAAAAATTGAAGACCCAATGGTGCTAACTGGTTCAGAATTGAAGATCCATTTACATTCTTTAAAACCTCTAGAAGTTGTGAAACTACATGGAGGGGGATATTTTCAATCCTAGTAATTTCGAAAAGGAGTTCCTGAGCAATTTTTAGGTTCTTTTTTAGATGGTCGATATTCAACGAATTATCATTCTTCGCTAATTCATTTAATGAGCGACGAACGTCACGATCCGGTGATAACAAAATATAAAGAGCTAGAGACAACTGATCAGCATCCATACTTATTTCTTGGCTTCTAGAAGCCAATTGTTGCAGTAGAGTGTAGAAATCACCAGAGGAATCAGCAGTCTGGGTAATTTTATTTAAAATATTTACAGCAGCTTCTCTACAATTATTGTCGTTTGATGTTAGACATATGAGCAAGTTGCTGACGAAAATTTTGTCTGTGAAGACAAAATTACTTGTCGAGGCAGAGTCAATTGTTACCCACTGGAAGGACTTGGAATGATTCAAAAGTGCTAAAGTAAATTTTAGAGAGTGCAATGACGTCTTGGTTTTCACGGGCTCATTGAAAAGCTGGGCTAAAAATCGCAGAATGTCTTCAAAGTTTGTAAAGTGTCTTTTGAAGAAAATATCTTGGAACCATTCGTAGTGAGATTTCATCATCTTGTTATCCACCCCCTCGAATAAGATTTCAATCAGTGTGATAACCAATTGACTTTTCTCCGGATCGTTTTCGAAATCGAATATGAAGGTTTCAGTTTTTAAATCTAAACACCTATGGGCCATTTCCAAAACGTAGGTTCCTGCTTGTAAAGGCAAAATTCCCTTCGAAGTGAAACGAAGAGCTTCTTGCATTTTTCCATAAGTCAAGTGATTTGTGTCCGGTAAAAATCGAACGTTTTTGTAACTCTTGATCATTTCTGCCGCCAATTCTATCGCCTCTTTGACTTCTTGGAAAGATACAGAACCTGCCGGAACTCGATAACCGGATCCAAGAAGAAGCAAATTGAAGAATAGGAAAGAAGCATCGCCATGAGCCTTTTGCTGTTTCATTGTATTGATTATAACATCGGTTGGTGGTAATACATCTTTATGTAGAAGATTCGAAAAACTTGTGCCAACTAACCATTCAGCAATGTCATTAGCTTCTTTCGCTTCTTTAGCTGCAATTCTGGCTGTTCTTAAATTCCTTGACCCACCGAGTTCTTCTTTGAGTGTTTGCATAAATTTGTTCTGTTTTCCGAAATTAGAATCTAGAATCTCCAGAGCTATTTCTACGTCATCGTTTTTAATCGGGAATAAAAATGGAAGTGTCAATAGGAATATACTTGTATCATTTCCGTCGCACAAATCTAAAAGGATTTTTAAGGCAGGTTCAGCGACCAATTTCCTGTTTTTGTAGTTGCATTTTGAAATGAGGGTCATCAGTTTATCGATCAAAATATCAGAAGAAAAAAGTTGCTTTAAACGTGCGGTAGAAAACATGAGCAAAGCTTCGATGACTCTGTCTTCATCGTCATTGAAACGATCCAACAATGCTTGTTTGACCATCTCTTTGAAATTTTCTGAAATCGTTACCTTATCTTCGGAAATCATTTTCAAGGCGAGGATTCGCTGTTCAGTACTCACGTGAGTCAGAGAATTCAAAACTTCGAGAGAACCCTTGGAATCGCGAGCTCCATCGTGCCAAGACATTAAAAACTTCAGAGTTACTTTGGCTTCTTGATCACTTTCACTGGAGTACATAAGTTTCTTCAGAAAACTATCGAATTTCAATGAATAACATTTTTCGAGAGACTTGTACAAATGGATAAGAAACTGTTTGGTTTCTTTTGATTTCACGAGGGATATTAGGTTTTTTCTTAATACCCTAGTCAAAATAAGATCTACTTCATCATCGTTCAAAGGAACTTTTGTGAAGATATCATTCACGATACTCTGAACGGTTTCAGATTCATCTGGATTATTTAGAATGTATTGCAATGCATTTTCTATAAAAATAACTGTAAATTTTGAAGTTTTGATCCCTGTGGATTTAATTTTTATGAACGTTTCGGTGAACCAAGTTAAATTAGACAAACGGATGGTGAGTTTGTCAGAAATTGTGGTAAGTGGATTGATGGTTGCATTGTAAAGAGAAACTGTTAAAAGCAGAACTTCATAATGCATGTTTTCTGAAGGTCTTTTCAAGGACTTGTATAAAAGATAGTCCATAGTTTTGTCTTTTAGTTTGACTTTCGGATTCAATTCTGAGATAATGATGTAATTACTTGCTGCAAAGTCTTCGATTCGACTTGATAATCCATCAAGGAGAGCTGGCAACATGTGGTTAATCTGAACATCAGTAATAGTATTCATTCGCTTGATTGCTCCTACGAGAGTAAATGTGTAAAAATTGTACAAAGTTGTTAGACTCGTAGCCTTTGAACCGTAGATTTTTGTTGCATTTATAACGTGATCGCATATCAATTTCAAGAAACCATTGTCTGAGGACACACGATTTACTAAAGTTGTAGAAGCGAGTCGGATTCTTGCTTTTGACACTGGTTGCAACCAGTGCCATTTATCACTCGGTTCTGATAAATCCACCAATTGCAGAGCTCTAAAAATAAATTTTTTGATGTTTAAAAATAGTTAAATGGAGTTTAAATTGATTTTTAGTTGTTTTTTAAATTAAAGATACCTTGCAAAGATGTTATTTTGGTAGTAAGGTAGAATTAACAAGAGGAACTGGTCTTTGTTAAACTGATGAATGCGAAATCTGTGAATCAGCCATTCCAAAGCTTGATGTGCGGAGGTTAGCAGAAAATAAGGAGCGAGTATTATCAAAAATTTTTCGACATTAGCATCTAATTTTTTGTTGACTTTAGAATCCTGAACAGAACGCTCCAAATTCATAGAACTTTCGGCGAATAAAGTTCCCTCAAATTCTTCGAAGAGGTTGCATAATTTTATTAATTCTTGGAGTCCTTTTTGTCCTGAAATTTAAACCTTGTTAAAATATTTACGCCAACGGAAAGAATATTTTTTTATTTATTAATAATGTAGAACATTTGGAAACTGTGTATTAATTTAAAGCTTTAAAATAATGTTACCCAGAGCTAATATATATTCCTTGTCCAAATTAGCTGCTTCTTTAGGTGGAAATAATAAACTCGGTTTTTTCTTATTTTGAAGCAACAATGAAGTTTGAGGTGTCCGCAACCTCTTCAATTGTTCAGCAAGAGAAGTCGTCATTCTAATAATGAGAAATTATTAAAATTAGTAAAAATCGGGCCATAATAAACTATAAATTCAATTGTATACAATTGTATATAAGGTATATTTAACTTCTATAGCATGTTTGTAACTTTTGTAACACATGCTCCAAAGCTCATAACTTAAAAAATATGGAAATTTTAACTTCTTAAATTAATATTACTTAATAAGAATAGAATTTATGATTATATAGTGAAATTCAATTTGCACTTTAATAAATGCCGCAAATTTATGTAAAACCGGTGCATTTGTTAAAATAAAAACATAACCCCATTTTTAGTAAATTTTTGTTTTTACTCACTTTTCCTCTCTTGATGTTGTAAAATACTATTCGAAAACGATAGAGCAATTAATATTAGTGCTCTAATGCTAGTTATTGTCCAAATTAAATGAATTTTTATTAAAAACCACTAAATACACGAAATTAATATCAGTATAACATAACCACGTGCAAAACAGTACAATGTGCTAAGGCTGGCTAAGGCAGTGCCAGTGCCTGGCCAGTGCCTTTGGCTGGCCTTTGGCATTGGCACTATTGGCACTATTGGCAGTGCTTGCCGCTTGGCACTCTTGGCAGTCTGGCACTGAACGCAACGCAATTTAATGAAGCTATGTTGGCAGCAGTGTTCCCAAGTTGGCTCCCCTTGCAACGCCATTGACTTCCCCCCTTACCCCTGGAGAAATACATACTGTCATTGGTCAAAATTTGGCGCGCGATTCAAACTCGAATTATTTTTATTAAATGTTGAATCGCGCGCCACATTATAGCCAATAGAAGAGTTTCTCCAGCAGAAAATCAACACGCGGTGCGGACTGCGTGTTCCCACTCTTTCTCTTTTCTGTACTCTTCCATTCTGGGAGGAAAAATATTCTGAAATCGGTGGAATTTCGCACATATTGCAATTAAGCCGCAAGTTTAAGACTGTTAATGTGTAGTCGACAATTCGTATAAAGTACCTAGCTTAGAATTGTATTCGTAGTCGATTTTTTTTTAACAAATTGAGGCTGAAAGCTGACCTGAATTATTTGGATTCTTATGTGTTTACAAACCTACTCTGGGACCTGCATACTTTACTGAGTGAGTGATTTACAATAATTCAATTAATTTAATTAAAACTTAGAGCTTTTGAAAGAAATAAGAAATAATATTTATTAGGCTTATATCTTTAAAATTGAGCAAGGATATATTTTAGTATTTCGAGGCTAACTTTTTATGACGAAACAATTTTACAGAGTCGGCTCGGCTTTCGGCAGTCTATTCAATAATCATACAAACAATTTATGAATTATTATTCAGCATTTTTATTGTTATGTCTATTTTGCTGATAAAACAATCTAGTTTTTTGGTTTATCCAGTAATTTACATTTCTTTTGCTGAACATGTATTAAGTATAGCTTGAAAATCTCGATTGGGTAAACGGGACGCCGGGATCTGCCGGGATTCATTTCCATGGCAATTAAAAAAAAATGAAACTGTTTTGAGTCTGTTTCACACATTTTCCTCGGTTGACTAAATTTTGCCTTTATATGAAGCCTGCCCCATCAGTTGAATTTCGTATTATAAGTAATAAATAGGCTTTTTCTTTTTCATGGTTATCATATTAGTTCGGAAACACTGATGACGTCATAAAGCCACCATAATTTCAAATGTTTTTGGGTAGAGTGGCAAAACCGATATCAATGCCAATGGCTAATGATATATTTCATTCAAGTTGATTATTTATCCAAACTCAATAGGATCATTTCGACCATTTCGTAACCTCATTGACAAAAGTGAGGTTATGTGCATCTTGCTACCCTTGCTGCTTCTGCATGTTTTATATTTACATTATATAAATTCTAAACTCAAAATTCAATTTCTTCTATTCATTCAGTAAATATTTAAATAGAACAATGGGTGTCTAGTAGAAACTGAAATTTCTTAATTTTCGAAATGCTGCCCAAAAAAACATAATTATTTTATTTATTGAAGATTTGAGTTTGTAACTGTTAATTCTTTGTTTAAATTATAATTATTAAGGCATGGAAAAGTCAAGAATTTCAGAAAAAGAAAAAAAGGCACATAATCAAATCAATAAAATCTGATCTGGCACGTTGTGAATGACTATTTTATTTTTATTTTTACTCTATTTAATTTTATCATACGCCACTTTTCAGTCTCACTATTGAGCCATTTTAAGTTTTCTACACGTTTCTACGAGTTAAGTTTATATAAATTAATAATAAAAAATGATAAAATTCATGTAAATTAGTCCATATGAATTAAGCTAGCAATCTAAAGATGATTTAAAAGTGAGACGATTATGGTTTAAAGGTAAACGTCGTTGCTTATGGTTTTATTTAAGGCAAGTGCAAAAAAAAATTGAATTGAATTGGATTGCATGACCAAAGAAATAATCTCACTTTAATTTCGTTGAGATTCACTTCTAAGTGTAAAATTTAAAGTTATGTTTCATAGTTTCTATATTTTTTACAGAGTCAACACAATGTTTCTTTATTTAAAGATTTGAACGAAAGTAATAAATATGAATAAGGTTACAAAATTGAATCCGTCAATCGACATCATTCCTTTGCAAGGATCTAGTGGTGATCTGAGATATAAAACAATGACTAATCGAAGACCTGGACTTAATCCTAGTTCAATCTACGGTGACTCTCTAATCCTTGACAGAGTGCAAATGGTGAGTGAAAAGATTTTATTTTATTTTGAACTAAAATTTCGTTTCAGCATTTACAATTTGAATTTAACATTAAATACGAAAAGCAGATGATTTCTCTCATGTATTCGTTAATTCATTAAATGGGAAGTAGTGTAAATTTTATATAATATATTTTTTTAATACTAATTATAAAATTGTAGTGTAGTTATAAAAATTGTTTCAAATTTATTTTAGAGAAACAATTTTTTTGTAAATGGAAACT
Organism: Synergus coniferae; assembly: GCA_032164275.1. Taxonomy (NCBI): domain Eukaryota; kingdom Metazoa; phylum Arthropoda; class Insecta; order Hymenoptera; family Cynipidae; genus Synergus; species Synergus coniferae. Next base: position 20,602,372 of record JAUEJJ010000013.1, on the reverse strand, counting down.
GAAAAATCTTATTCCTACTTTCTATTCCTCCTCAGCAACTTCCTTATTAAAACAATGTTTTGAAACTGTATTCTGTAATTAATAGAACTGTAATTCTAATTAATCTCATTTTTGAAATTTTGTTAATTATGAAAGATGATTCCCTTATGGTTCACTTATAAAACTTTTAAAACGTTGCGTCACATAGATCAGACTTTTCCGGCAGTAGGAACGGTATTTGGATTCAAATACACATAAATTTATTTACCATTATCTCTTTTGTCTGCGATGATTGTTTAAAAATGATCTTATATATTTTTCAGTATTTGTATGAAAATGAGGATAAAGTATACGTAGACATAAATAAAATGTCAGACACTATCCAGAAAAAGTATCGTGAGTACCGTAACAAAAAACGTGGCCCATTCCGAGAAATGGTACGCAAAGCATACGATGCCATTAATGAGAGCATCAGTACTAGGCCTCAATGGAAAGAAGACGACGACGAAGTTGAACTGGTAATTGATTGAACTTGATATAAAAAAAATCTCCAGATAGGCAACATTCGCACATGATAAATAGTGATGTAAATTTTCTTAAAAAGGAAATATTCCATTGCAATTTTCACAAAAAGCCCATGAAATTTTTCATCGAAATTTTCATTAAAATTTTCACGCCTACTTCTCTAATGAGTGTAATATTTCGTACTTTAACCGGGGCAGTAAAGTAGCGCAAATGTGATTTGTATATTATTAGAATCTTTAGGTTTTTATGTTACTAAAGTAGAATTTTAAAACGTCTCTTATTATTTTAGTCTGATTCTCAAAACGATCAGGATGAAGTTTTGAGACTGTATAAGAGAAGTTTGAATAGGAAAAACGGAAATACCAGTGACAAAGAGCTCATTGATATTAGCAGTGATGACGATCAAAGAAAACTTGATGTAGTACCTTCTAAAAAGGACACTGGTGCATCTGAAGTAAATGAAAGGACGCGGAAAAGGACCATATATCAGACTGCAAATTCGAATGAACAGTCGAGAAATCAAACAAACTTCTCTCCTTCGGAGGTATAACTTAGTGCTTTATATTTCCTTTTTTGTTGATTCTTATAATCAGAGATCGGACTAGAGTAAACAAATGGACAGTTGTGAAAAGTGTAATTTAGAATTTCATGAAGTTGGTATCGTGTAGCAGTAGTGGATAAATTAGTTTTTAAAAGTACCAAAGAATTTTCAATAACTCAAAACAAAATATTTGAAGATTAGAATTGGAAAGACTGTCAATTTTAATAGTGTTCTTTAAATATTAATCTTCAGGTTTTGCGTCTGCTGCTCGAATACTTTAGTCCACTTAATAGATATAATATTTTCGTATCATAAAATGATATATTTCTCAGAATGTAAATTTTTGAAAGAAATTCTTCAACTTCAATTTTTAGTTTACGGTAAAGACTAAGTGTTCATTTCTATTTAGGTGTATTCAGACAAGTTTTCAACAGCAGAAGGCTCTATAGAGAAACAGGAAAGAAAGCGTCAAAAACGTAATGACGGTACTTCAGGATACGGTGTTATTACTCGAAAAAGAGTCGATGTGTCTGTTGCTGACCAGAAAGTAACATTCTCGAATTTGGGTGGATGCGCAAAGGTTATAGAGTCCATATCTAAATTACTCATTCATATGAAGCATCCAGAAGTTTTCAAACAATTAGGTATCTCTCCACCAAGAGGATTTTTACTCTATGGTCCGCCCGGATGTGGAAAGACATTACTGGCTTATGCAGTTGCAGGGGTAAATACTAAAATATGTTAATGTATATTTATAAAAATTTAAATGACCATTTTCATTTTATATTGAACAAAACAGCAAAGTCAACTAAATTTGAGTGTGAAGTATTAAAAAAAATAAAGTTTATATTTATTTATAATAATTAATCATATTATTAATTTGATGGAATTGGACAATTACGAAATAAGTTGTAGAAAATTCCAGAATAGTATTCTTAAAAATGTAATATGTTATGTAATATGTTTCATCATCAGGAATTGAATATGCCTTTGTTGAAAATCGCCGGCCCAGAACTTGTGGCAGGTGTTTCTGGTGAAAGTGAAGCTAGAATTCGAGAATTATTTGATCAAGCTCTCGCATTATCACCATGTGTTCTTTTCCTTGACGAAATAGATGCACTTGCTCCAAATAGGGCTGCAGCTCAAAAAGAAATGGAACGTCGCATTGTTTCTCAATTGCTAGCTTGTCTGGACGGTAAGCTTTTCAGTTTCTATTAAAATCTTCTAATAGCAAGAATTGTATTTTTTTTTTTTTTTTTTGTAAATAAGGATACAACACAGCCTAAAATTTATTTTTATAGATTTAGGTAAAAAGGAAAATGGCAATAGAGTACTGGTTGTGGGAGCTACAAACCGACCAGATGCTTTGGATCCGGCATTAAGAAGAGCTGGTCGCTTTGACCGTGAAGTTTCTCTAGGGATTCCCGATAAGGAAGCGAGAAAAGGAATCTTAGCAGTGCATACTGCTAAAGTAAAACTTTCTCCGGACGTAGATTTATCTCGTTTAGCTTCCTTAACTCCAGGTTTTGTTGGTGCAGATTTGGTAGCATTAATTAGAGAGGCTTCTATGGCAGCTATCAACAGGTAAATATTTCGGTTTGTCTAAATATAAATTTAAAGAAGTCCAAAGGGCTTAAAAGTGCATTTTCAGTGTTATTTGATTAACAATTGCTTTGTTTTGCAGAATGTTCATTGACTTAAAAGAAAAGATAAAAGATGACAAAAAGAAGACTGTAAACGAAGACAAGGAAGATGCCATGGATGAAGAAGTAACTGAAATAATGGTTGATGAGAAAAAATTGACCCAAGAAGAAGAGAAAAAGGAAGAATATACAGCAACATCCGTGGGAGGACCTGTAGTAGAACCTGTTATAGTTCCTTTGTTAGAAGAAGGACCAATGGAGAAAGCAGTTGAAGTTGAATCTGACTTACAGCAGTCGGATGAGCAGAAAACGTCTGAATCGGAAGTGATTGTTGAAGAAGATTCTTCAACAAAACCCACAACTTCAGTTGACTGTGAAGCGCCTGTTGTGTGTGAGGTAGAAGCCGAAATTTGCAAAGCTGCTCCAGAAAGTAGTGAAGCGGAAATCGTATCTGAAAATGGAATAGTTGAAATAGAAAAACTTCCAGAACCAGCAGAATCTCGAGATACTAATGTTTTATCTTGGCTACACAATGAACCACCTATTTCTTCTCAGCATTTAGCCACATTATCTGTAGAGCAACGAGATTTTGAAGCAGCGCTTCGTATTGTTCAACCTTCCGCGAAAAGAGAAGGCTTTGCTACTGTTCCTGACGTAACGTGGGACGATATTGGTTCTCTTCAAGACATTCGACACGAATTACAAATGTCGATACTGGTAAGATACTTTTAAAGATTATTTACAATTCTAAGGTTCTAAGATTCTCAATTGTGAAATTTCATTGTTGCTGTGTTTTCTGTTTACTATCACTTGCGGAATTTGTGTCAATACATAAGAAAAGAAAATACCAAAAATTTGAGCTAAATCAGTTAATCGGACCCTGAAATTTCCTATAGGAATTACAAGAGAAATCATTGTAAAACTAAACTATTTTTCAATTTTTAATTTGATATTAGTAACTTGTTTTATAATAAATGATAAAAAATTTTAATATTCTGTTTTCAGGCACCCGTTAAGCAAGCGGAACAGTGTGAATTGCTTGGATTATCTACTCCCAATGGTCTATTATTATGCGGCCCACCCGGTTGTGGAAAAACATTACTGGCTAAGGCTATAGCCAATGAAGCGGAAATAAACTTCATTTCAGTGAAAGGACCTGAACTGTTAAACATGGTAAAATTTTAATAATTACATATATCACTGCAGTCATAGGTCGTCATTTTTTGTGACCGGGAAGAACTGGGATTTTTTTATTCAAATTCAGGATTCACAAAAGTGTATTCCCCCTTAAAAAAAATATATATATATATTTCAATTTCTATTCTTTGAATTCTTGTAAAATCTTTTGAATATTTCAAAATTATTGTCCATTCCCTAGGTTTTTAAAAATGCTTTTGAATTCTTGAAATAAGTTGCACATAAAAATTGTTAGTGGTTAATCCGTTGACCGTTATGTCTAGAGTTTCAGAATATTGTCAGGGATTTTCTGATCTTTTAAGCAATTTCAATGGATAAAATGTTCTAAAATTGCCATTTAAAGTATAATGAGTGAGAATCTTAAAGTGAAATTCCTTACAGTATGTTGGCGAGAGCGAGCGCGCTGTACGTCAGTGTTTCATGCGAGCTCGAAATTCTGCACCATGCGTCATATTCTTCGACGAGTTAGATGCCTTGTGCCCCAAACGGACGGAAGGAGATAATTCATCAACTTCAAGAGTGGTTAATCAAATGTTAACCGAAATGGATGGAGTCGAAGGAAGGAAAGGAGTCTTTGTAATGGCTGCCAGTAATCGACCAGATATCATCGATCCAGCTGTATTAAGGCCCGGCAGATTGGATAAAATTTTATACGTTGGCCTGCCAACCGCTGCTGACAGAGTAGATATTTTACGAGCAGTGACTAAGGTATATTTACTTGTTTTTTACTTGTTTCAAGTAAGCCAAATAACTCAACTGAATTGAATATTACTTCCTATATTTTTTAGAATGGAACGAAGCCAAAACTAGCAGCGGATGTAAATCTTTTTGAAATAGCGAGTGATAGCAGATGTGAAAGATACACGGGTGCAGACTTGGCAGCTTTAATGAGAGAAGCAGGAATTCAAGCTCTCACGGACTTAATTTCGAATCCTTCAGTAGTTCCAGAAGTTTGCCAGCGACATGTAAATTTGGCTTTGAACAAAGTGTTGCCATCTGTCCATGAAAAGGTAAATAGAGTTCGAAATAGTTTTTCTGTGTTAGAAAAAGAAAGCCTAACTTCGTTTCTAAACTCTTTCAGAACCAATAAGATTCAGAAGTCCAGAACACTCCCTGTAATAAATTGTTTTCGCCCCCCCTCCCGTCCCACCTAAAAATCCTATGTAATTCATGCAACACTTTTACGTATATTTTGATAATTGAATCTTCATAATTTTTTGAAGAATTAAAGAGTCATTAAATTTTATTTCAGGATATAAAGCATTACGAGAAGTTGAAAAAACTCTATACAGTTGCATCAGATGTTTTGGATGATATCCCGATGGAAACACCTACTTACGGATTAATTGACACCAACATGGAAGCAATGGAGACCTGAGGAAGCATTTCATTATTTCAAACAAAAGTTACTATCACTCTACCATCCTTTTATCTTTCTCTGTCCATACAATGTAAAACGTAAGATATGTTGAAATATTAAATAGCAAAAATCTTTGTTCAATGGTAGGCATACGCAAAAGTAAATGTAAAACTTCAGGGTCGAGTCTAACGTATACTTAAATTTTAAATACTTAGTTTTAATTGAATCTTGCATAGACCTGGTCAATGAATATTGCATATGTAAAAACCATAAAAAGAATACAAGAAAATGGAATTTTTATTTACAAAGTATTTACTAGCAGTGAGAGGTTTTAAAGATTTGTTTCTCTGAACGAATAATCAAGTAAAAATAACCTTGACGGTATTTTAGTGATGAGATCTTCACCCTGCTATTTAACATATTGAAATGCAACTTAGAAACAAAGATTGTTTAAAAGGATGGTAGTGCTTTTACTTGAAAAAAATCAGTCATTGCAGTATGTGGTTCGCAAACCTTAATAGAAGTCATTAAGTCTGTATTGTAAGCATCTATAAAAAGTTTTTCATCTAAACCATGGTTCTATCGTTATTTTTTTAAGGTATTGAAAAATAGAATGTTCTCATTTTTTTATATTTTTAACCTCAGTGAAAGGGACAAAGAAAATGTTCAGCAAGAAAGAAAATCAATACGCAAGATATAAAAAATATATGTTAAATAAGGTCATATGTTTAAGATAGGTATATACGTGTACGAATAAAAAAACAACAGATGTAACTTACCTTTTACAAGTGTCGATATTCAGTCGATATTCAGCACTGAAGACTGTATAGACTCTTCATGCAGTTCTTTGGCAAATTTTAAACTGTATTGATTGATTTGAAAAAAGATGTGGATCAATTACCTATTGCTGATTCATAGTTTTAATTTAAATTTGTCAACAAACAATCAATCAGAAAAATGCATAAACCACTTAATGCATTACACCAGAGGAAAAGCAAATTATCAAGTACTGCTACTATCAAGTATTGAAAGACAAGACACAGTTCTTGAAGATCTCCTTCGAAAGACACTAAAAAACATTCCTTCGATTCGAACTGATTTGTCGAAAATTTCAGACGACAGGAAAAGAGTTTTAAACGAATTGTCAGCATTTGAACAACCAAGGGAAACAACATTCTTCATTATAACTGGATCTTCTGCGGACAACAGCTATCCTTCAAAAATATCAGATACTCTAGATTTTTTAAGACGACTCTCACCTGTGAGATCACGCCCGAAGTGCCTATTCATCTTTTTGACCAGAAAAAAATCCAACTATGAGGAATTTCTTCGTAGAATGTGGTTTGCGCGATTTTTAGATGTAACGGTTCTTCAACTTAGAGAGCTTAACATCAATAATGCTACATCTCAAATTAAGGCAACGCTTCACTATTTGAATCCATTTACAAACAAGTATGCATCAAAAAAATGTACATCTAAAAGTAAGTGGTTTCCTAACAAGCTTCGGGACATGAATGGCCATCCACTGAAGATAGGTATTGAAGAGTCTGTGCGAAACAATCACGTAGTTCTTAATCGCAAGAATGGTAACCCAGACATATTGATGCTTAAAACCTGGATTAAAATGATGAATTTTTCGGTCTCTCTTGTTCCGCAGGACAAAGAAGGAATAGGAATATACAATTCGATAAACAAATCTTGCACAGGCATGTTAGGTAAACTGGAGCGAAACGAAGTGAATGTCTTTCTCGTTACACTTGTACTCGCCCTTCCATCCAATGATTTACTTTTTGAGTACACAATTCCGATTGAAATGCAATCATTGTTCGCAATTACACCAATTCTACCTGGCGAAGTTACAGTTCTGACTGCCAACACGCTTTACGCTACTATATTAATTTTTGTCTTCTCTTGTGGTTTGGTATGGGCCGCATCACGATTACTGAAGTTTCAGCCTAGAATCTGGGATCCGATAAACATCGTTCAAGTTTTTCTAGGCATGAGTATAACTCAACTACCATCAGCGATTCCTGAGATAGTCTTGTTCAGCTCTATCATGAGTCTGTCTCTGTTTTACTCAACCAATTTCTTCGCTGGTCTAACATCTATGAAGACGGTGGGTATACTTGAGATCGAAATCAACAGTTTGGAGGATTTGGATAAATCAGGTTTAAGACTCATGATTCATCCAAATTTCATTCCTTTAACATTCTCATCGGCTGACACAACTCTACTGAATTTACGAAACAAGACTTCAAGCGATGCAAACGTCAACAAGATCTGCCTGAAACAATTAATGACGCATAAGAATATTTCTTGTCTGATGTCAACAACGTTTCCAGCCTTACTAACCGATTCGATGAGAAACAGTTCTGGTAATCCTATTGCCAAGTTGATGAAAGAAACCTTCTGGACTACAACTGGAAGAATAGCTTTAGAGAGAGGTTCGCCTTACAAAGAGCGTATGGATGAACTAATATTTCGTATCAGACAGTCAGGCCTGAGAAACGAGTGGGCCCTTAGATATTCATGGGGTAAATCTTCGACTAACAATAACATGGAGAAGGAATCTTCTAAAATTGAAGAAGCTGGTGGAGTAACACATCTTCGAAGGCGGCTAATTTTTATTGCTATTCATGGTTACACGCTCTCTATTGTCATATTTGTTGGTGAAGTTTTACTACATCAGTGTAGAAGAATGATGGAGAAGTTGATTAAATTGCATTAAGGACATATATTACTTACCATAAAAATAAACTTAGTTTCGCCAATTTTGAATTCACAATAATAAATTTTTTCCACTAAAACTAGACCATTTACCTCCTTGTGTATAAAACAAAAGTAAGTGACCTAGTTTTAGCGAAAAGTATTTATTATTGCAAAGGTACATTTAGCGAAACTAAATTTAGTCTTATGGTGAGTAACATATGGCCTTAAGATTCAATTCAGTGAAAAAAAAAAAACGTTAAGAATCTTCTAACGTTAATGTCTTCGGGGCCTTGAAAAGTTTTTTTGACACATCTTTTGAACGCTTTAGCGACGTTTTTAAGACGATTAGTATAAATATTATAATTAAAAGAACCTACACCTATACACAAAATAATTAAATAACAATGTTGAAGTTTATGACAGCATTTATATGTATACAATACACATGAAAATTAATTTATTAATACATAATATACTAAAGGATGTACATATGATAAAAATACAATAGAATACAATACAATAAATATTTTCTATGTATATTAATCCAACGTAAATATAAAATATAATATAATACACGATTAAAAAATTATTGTTTAAAGCTTGTGTGACTGCAATAAATTGACCATTTTAAAATCATCAAGCTTTCAATTAAGATTACAATTTTCTTGTCGAATTTTAAGTGGGTAAATTTCCAGCTTTTGATTCACTATCCTCCTAAATTAAAAGATCTTAGAATTTTAATAAATTGCAATAAATTTCAATTTCTATGAAATGTCAGAAACTAATCTAAAATGAAACTTCAGTTTTAAAACTTAACGTTTCACTTCTGTTCTGCTTCTGTCTCCTATAAATCTAAAGTTTCGCAACTAAAAGGTAAACAAGCTTGGCATAAGCTTACTAATTCTATTGTTTTGAGGTAATCTAATACCTCATAGGCAATGTAAACCGGTAGTCCAAAATTCAAAACAGTTTTAAGTGATCCTAAACTTTTTTCTATCAAAGCTTTCCTCTTCAAACCTTTTTCAACGCGATTCCGTAAATATCTGGAATACTCTGGAAAATCTTGAAGATTGTTTTGATCCTGTAAATAGTCTTTTATCATATTGTTCCTTATGTACAAAGTCAATTTGCGCTCACTTGCGACTAAAATACTGAAAAGTGTGACATTTTTTGTGACATGAAAACCTTTCATTCTTCCAATTTCATTCATACAAATATCATAATAATGTTTTACAAACGGATCCTTCACTTTGGCAACATTTTTTGGGGAGACTTCTTCATTAGAGGCCTTTCGTCTTGCTATCACACGTACAATAGAGCAAACAGTTGATTTACAGAGTAAAAGACGCTCTTCATAGGGTTCCTTTTCAAAGTGATTGTCTATTCGGCATTCTTGACAATTGCGATGAGATCTAAGATTATGCGTGACAAAGTTTGGAATATTGTGTAAATGAACTCCAAAATATGGACCATGTTTTAACAAACTTTGAGTTTTTTTCACAGCAGAAACTAAAGGAGGTATTCCGGAAGAATCCTCTTTGTTTATGTCAGCATTATGTTCCAGCAGGAGTTCTACTTCATTAGCTCTTCCAGATTTAGAAGCCATATTAAGAGCAGTTTCAGGATTTTGAATCTCTGGTGGGAAGTCAACGTCAAAACAGTTTTCAATTAATAAAGTATATAATTCCCAGTCCACTTTGGGGTCAAATTTTTTATTAAATGTAAACGTACTTCGATATTTTTCGAAGGGTTGATGAATTAACGTTAAACCTTTTTCGTTCCTAGCATTTACCCAGGCGCCATGGCAAAGGAGATACTGAATCATTCGTTTATCACATTTAGAATCCATTGCAAAGTGTAACAAAGCTTTTCTCGTTCTAGTATGCGTTTCAAAAGGGGCTCCTCTGATTAGTAACGTTTTTAAACTTTCTACTTTAGAGCATTTAACTGCATAGAAAAAGGGAGTAAGTTCCGCTTCACAAGTTGAATCAAATCTCGCGCCAGCGTTAATCAGCCTATTAATAATACTTATGTTACCTGTTGAAACCGCAAGATGCAGAGGCGTTATCCCCTTGTTGCTCTTGGCGTTCGCGTCTGCACGACATTTTAAAAGCATTTCAACCATTTCTGTATTCTCATCTTTTACAGCGAAATGCAAAGATGTATATCCAATATAGCAAGGTCCCGAAAAGTCTTGCCATTTTTCTACTTTGAAAACTTGATCAATACCCTTCGAAATTTCATGTAAAGAACGTAATCTTGCGTTAGCATCGGCGTTGAATTGTAAAAGCAATTCGACGACTTCCTTGTGTCCACCTTGAGCTGCAGCAAGTAGTGGAGTTGACAAAATTCTATCAGACGCGCAAAGATTCACTTTTGCACCCTCCCTTATAAGCTGCTCCACAATCCCCTGGTGACCTCCTTGGGCAGCCGCATGCAAGGGCGTTAAAAAATGGTGAAAACAGACATTCACATTCGCTCTTTTATCCAAAAAAGTTCTGACAACTTGCTCGTGTCCATAATAGGCTGCGACGTACAAGGGAGTGAAAGCCATTTCGTACTTTACCCAGCATGTATTTCTATCAATATTAGAGATGGATAAAGTTTCGTCACTACGTATATCGTAATTACTCTCAATATTCAACCGAATCTTGACAGGTACCCGAGTAACAAAATCTATAAGATTTCCCTGTTTTAAGAGAAGTAGGACAATTGCATGATGTCCAGTTCGTGCGGCAATATCAAGAGGTTTTATTCCGATTCTCGTTGTATCGTCAGCGTTGAATCCTTTCTTTAGAAAAAGCTTGACTGCTTCTTTCCGAGAGTTTTCAATAGCAATATGGTATGGACTGTAACCACGCGCTTCTCCCCTAGTAAATATATCAGTAGAAGAACTGATTTTTAAAAGATCACTAATTATAAAAGGGTTTCCCCCTTTAGCTGCTGAATGTAGGGGATTTTGGTCTATTTTGTTTAAAGCGAGAGGATTTGCTTTATTTTCTAAGAGCAATTTAAAAATATCTTCGTAGCCTTTTTCAGCAGCAATATGTAGGGCTGAGTCGCCAGTAGACTCGTGTCTTGCATTATGGATCGCAGTTTTTTCAAGCATAAGTTTCACAATATCTATGTATCTATTTCTGACAGCAGTGAAAAGCAGCATACTTTTAATTCTTTCAAACAGCAAGCCTGTAGATTTGCTTAACAATTTCTCTACAATTTCTCTCCTTTCTGCTGCTATGGAACAAAAAACATCATAATCAGGCATCGAATTCTCGCTTCGATTAGGAAGAATAAAATTTAAAAACATGTGAACTATTTCTGTAAATTGTTTCTCAATAGCGTAATCTAGTGGAGTCTTTTCTTCACTGTCTCTTTCGTTGTATTTCGCGCCACATTTCAGAAGCAGAGAAACTACATTTAAGTGCTTGTTTATAACTGCAATGTGAACTGCAGTTTGACCTTTAATTGTGGTAATATTCTTATTACATTTCCTGTTTATAATCAGAGGAATTATACTTACATTTCCACACTCTGCGGCCAAATGGAGAAGAGTGTAACCGTCTTTCCACATTGGCTTATTAATATTTTTTTCTCCTTCAAGAAGGTGGTCAAGAATCTTGGAGCATTCCTCGTCCACGAGAAATCGTTTAACAATTATACATACTAGTGGTGCTTTTTCATTGAATGTAGGTGTCAAGGAAGGATTGTATATCTTTTGAAGCATTTTTACTGTTTCTAAATCTCCGTGAGTTATTGATGAATGAATAACTGAATAAATGTCGCTTGGTAGAAGTCCTGAACCTATAAGTAATTTCGCTACTTCCAGGTTCTGGGCTTTAATAGACTTACAAATTAATGTACAAACTGGGGACCATGGTTTACGATAACATGAAGGCAGATCACTAGTGATACATCTTACTACCTCGACATTTCCATTCGCCACGGCGGAAGATAATTTATACTGTAAAACACGGTCTGTGCTCATCTTACTTGTATCATTAATGTTAGGGATAGAGAGCATATTGAACATAATTCTTTCAGATGATCCCTGTAAGAGTTATAAATTAATATTATTAGATCAATATTACTATTATTATTATTAAATGTTAACAATTTGAGAATAATTTATTTATAGTTTATTAAAGGTTGATGAAACCAAGTTCTAATCTCAAAATTTAGTCTCAAGATTCATGATGGCTAGAATGCCATGGATTCGCAATACGTTGCGTCGTAGTGAGAGTTTAAAAAATAAAAATAAACTTCTTTCTCTTTCATCTTACTTTAATGAAACGTATTGCAGAGATTGCAGATCCCGTGACGGATCCATAGGATGGCGTCCTAGCCATCTGAGAGAAGGGTTACTAAAAATGTAACTCTACATAGAATTGTTCATATAATTAAATCATGTAAATATTACTCACAAGAAGCAAAATACGTTGTTATCTAGAGCCAAACAGGTTTTTTTTACTCTCGTCTTATAATACGATTTTCAGAACTTTAAACTGGAACTTTAATGGTAACTGTTGTTGACATTTGACCATACATTTGACACTTAACAATCCAGATTCCAGAGCATTGTCCCATACATGGTCCCACGACTCCCATGGATGCACATGGATGTAAGCAGAATGTGCCGGCCAGTGCCGGCAGAATGTAAGGATGTAAGAAGAATATGAGAAGAATGTGGAAGAATGGTAAGAATTAACGGGATGTAGTATAAACAAAGTATAAAGTTCCCTTTAGTGACTTATGGCGAGGGGGTAAACTTGGTATATCGGGAGGGACGAAGTTACTCCAACAGTCCAACTGGTCCAACTCGTCCAACTCTAACGGCGGATGCGGCGGATAACTCGGGATTGGCTAGTAGAACGCGCATGAGCCGCGCGGACCGCGCGTTATTTGAAAGGGAATGCTGAATATTATTTCTATGAAAGAAAAGTATTAAAAAAACATTTTTTTATTGTTTATTATACATAATGGCATTTTAACTTATAGAAATATTTATTAGACTGATACTAATGAATTTTGATAAAAATAAATATTAATTAAGTGCATATTCGATAAATAAAAAATATCTTATTATAGACATAATTTTTTTTACAGAATATTCAATTAATTAATTTTTATTTTTATCAAGATTCATTAATATCAGTCTAATAAATATTTCTATAAGTTAAAATGTCATTATGTATAATAAACAATAAAACAATGTTTTTTTACTAGGTATCTTCTTAAACTGCTCTGATTCTGATATGAGATATGAGCACGGTCGTATATATACAGGTCCCGAAACTCCCGGGAGTAGGGGTACCATCATTACTGAAGCCCTCTTTTTTCTCCTGATTGCCGCTGAGCCGGAAAGCGCTGCGATTGAGTAGTATGTACAGCTG
>JAUEJJ010000013.1:20547134-20588928 GCA_032164275.1 Synergus coniferae | reverse complement strand
ATAGTTCAACGTAATTTAAAACCAAGAAGATTTTAATTTTTAATAAACTACCCGCCGTATCCTCTACTATAGAACTAGTTCGGCAAAATTTAAGTAACTTTTCTTTTCCGTGAGAGTACCAGAAAATGATAACAAACATAATTATTAGTTTTAAAAATATCTGCAACTTTTTCCTTGATCATTTTTTGATAGGGTAAGTAGTTTTTGTTTTACTCTTGAAGAATATTGTTAAAAAATTTTTTTAATTAAATTTTCACAGTCAAAAAACGTTATACATGAAAAAATATTACAAAAAACTAGAATTGGTCTTTTAACGGGTCAAATAAAATTGCTTTTAAACTTTTTTGCATAAGACGAATAGTAAATGATTAAAATAATTCTTTAAATCGTCTTTTGAATAATTTATTTCAACCTATTATTTAAATAGGTTTAAATAATTTTTATATAAATTATACAGAGCGCGATGTGCAAGTGTCCTGATGGGAATGTGTTCCTTAAGGTCGATAGAACCTTAAATAAATAATTTTTTTTTTCCTTCTGAAATAAAAAAAAAAATTTTGTAATTGGCGCTTACATTTGCAAGCGAAGTCAGCTGTAAGCGAAGCACGCGATCAGAAGGTAGATTTTTTCATTACAAATTAGAATATTTTCCATATAATATTACTAGAGTATGAATGATTAAATAAATATATAAATAGATAGATAAATAAATGAGGATACTTTTTATAGTTTTAAAGATTGCAATTTATGTTTCATGTTGATGAAGGGGAAAGAATCAAATGAACTTACATTTATATTTATAAATGTTTTCTTGGTATCTATACATATTCTGTAGACATTTCTTTAAAAATAACGTTAGAAAAGCTAATGTGTGTGTTTAACTGTTAAATGTTTACGCATCGATGATAATGCAATCCACCCCCAAGGAAGCTTGAAAGTTTCTTCAGAACCTCGTCCCTTTGTCCGCGTGACAGGCAGGCACCAGATGTTCTCGGAAATAAAACCGACAAGATTTTACAACACACATATGAGTGAGAGGGACTTGACCATGACGAGAGAAATAGAAAGGAAGAGGATAGAAGAAGGCATAATCAATGGGGAGGGTTCGGGGATTAACAGGCACAAAGAGAAACCAAAAAGAAGAGAATCTCGCAAAAAAAAAAGGAAGGAAAACGCGAAATCGGTATCCGAAAAGTCCGTGCAATGACCGAGCAATCTGGACACGCGATCTTCCAAATTGCGTAGCTACATTTTTGGCATCCAAAATATTCCTGAAAATTAAAGAAAAACCTTTTTTCAAAAAATATTTAAAATTTACATATAAAACTTTTTCCAAATTTCTCCAAACTTTCAAATCAATGATCAAAATTTTTTTAAAACGGAATAAATTTTTTGACATAAATTGTGCACTGACATCTTTTTTCAGCACTTTGATTATCAAGAGTTTTAGTCTAAGAGATACAAATAAATAGGTAACTATTTTGAGGGCGCGTACGACGCGCGATTTGTTCGTAGAGCTTCGTGCTCTGGAATATGGTATTTGATCGTGAATCTCCGATTCTTTATATTAATTTTGTACATTTTCTCACATCTCACGTTTTTTGTCGGGAAAATTTAATTTTTTATTTTTTGAAAACAATTTTCACGATTAAAACGAAAACTAGTTACTTTATCAAATACTGGTCACAGGAAGATTTCTAGTTCTTTTAAAGACCATTAATTATGTTCCTTATCGTGTTTTCTGTCTCTCACGTTATTTGGCTTAGAATTTGAATTTTGAATTTTTCACAAAAATTCAAAAAGTTTTTATACCATTTCTATAGGGCGTACAAAAAGAAAAATTTTTCATTTCTTAACTTTTTTTCATATCGTACGATGTTTGATTTAAACATTTTTTTTTCTTTTTGAATTTTCGAAATGTCAGAAGTCTGACAATTTTTGTTGTATCGAAAAAAGCCACGACAATAAATTGTTTTGCTTTTTGAGTACTACGAACATCCATAGATAGAACTTGTAAATTAAAAAAAAAAAGTGGTTTCAAAACTTTTCAAAATACTCCAACTTTTTGAATTTTTATCCAAAAGGGCGAAGGTCTCGAAAGGCTCCAGTGCAGCGAAGCGCAACGTGTCATGAGAATGTGTCCGCGAAGCTGGTGGAATTTTTTTGTCATTAGTGACATCGAAAACGACGTAAAAAAAAATGTTTGCCGTCGATTTGGATGTTCTTTCTTACGTTTCGACTTCAGATTAGATGCGATTAAAACGAATAGAAATCTTTGCTTCAAAATTAGATAGTCTCTCATTCATCCGGATTGAAGTCCTTGCTTTGACTTCAGATTTAGCATAAATCTGATAGGAATTTTTAATTCAAGCTCGGACTCTAATTCGGATAGGAATCTTTGATCCGATTTCGGATTAAATCCCGGCATGAAACTGGTTCAGATACAACTTCCGAATTTAAATAGATTTAAAAAGATAGAACTTTTTCTTTTCGAAACTTTCGCTAAGGCTGTGGTGACTTTAGAATTTAATTTTTCTTTGTTGATAACTGATTGTACGGCCCTGTTGGTTTGTAAGCCGGTCGCATGAAGAAAAAAAAATATAGAAAGTGGTCTGTCTGGTGCAACAGCCTACAGTTTCTGAACGCTTTAAAGCACAATCCTGGTGCACTTTTCTTGTTCCTGTTTTTTCAACAAACTATAGTCGAGTATAGTATACATGAATCTGTGGCCTCTTGGTTCCTCAGTCCTCTCTATAACTATTCTGCCCACATTTCTCGTGCGGTTGTCGACTCGGAAAGTATCTTTGGGGAAATAGTCGGTAAGTGAATGTTAATCGTGTCCGATTTTCTCGCGATTAACAAACCATTCAAACATTTAACTAACCATTTACAATAAAAATTAATTATAATAAAATAAGCTAAATTACCAAATATTTAAAAACTTTAACTGTTTAAAAAACATAAACTATGATATGAATGACAATTAAAAATAAAATTTTTTTAATCTGTACAACATTGGATTCTCTATCTGAGGTTTATACACAATATATATATATATTTTCTGATATTTTATTTTGGACTTAATTTAATTATTAACAGGAAAGTATAAAAAATTATCTTCGGTAGTTTCAAGAAGATGTCGTTGAATGTTTAATAATTGTTTATGCATTTTTTTAAATTTATTTCATGTGGAAAAAAGATATTTGTGTAAATAAAATTTTTCTGGTGGAATGTAAAGTCTTAATCAAGGTTTACTGCTTCGGGGTCAGTGACTCATGGGGACGCATAACTAAAATCCCGTTAGAATTTCATCTCAGTACTTAATTATTTTATTTATTTATTTAATCTAAAATAATTGTAGGAAACTTATTTTAGAATAATTATAGAAAAATCGCTATAGTAAAATCACTAGAAAAAATTGGTGAATCTTTCAATAAAGCACTTTGTATTTGACAACGAAGATTTTCATAGTGTAATTTAGAAAATTTGACAACATAGATCTCAAGTAATTTACCATCCTCTCCATTATTTGATGTGTGTGTGTGTGTGTGTGTTTGTCAGAGTGGCTGAATTTTTAGAGCAAAAACGGAACGCCAATACGATTGCTTTTAGACGCAACGAATTTTTTATCCCCTTTTTACATTTCATAAATATTATGATTGATCTGCCTCAAAATCCTGGAAACAAAAGAACTATTTATGTTATATTTTAATAATTAAAAGCTACAATGTATAAAATAGTTTAAAAATAATTATTACTTACATGTAATTGGAGAATAATTTGAAACAGCTGTTAAGATCCTTCAGTTTTCTAATTTCAAAAATCCTGTAAAGAAAACTTAATTTTATTGTTTATATTACATTTTATGGTAATAATTATAAGCAGTATTCTATAAAACATATAAAAAAATTATTATAACTTATACTTAGTTTGAGATTAATATTTCCCAAATGGTTTCTCCTTTTTCTAAATGGTCCAGTTTTACTGAAAAAACGTTTTCCATTGAATTGTTAAAAACTCAACCACTGTACTTAATAATAAATATACATAAACTTAAAATAATGGCCGCAATGCGTCAGCCCAAGTGGAAAAGCCCGATTTATGCCGGATATTACTAATGGCATAGTACTGCACCAGTTGTAAACGAGGAGCAAAGTCAGTACTCCTGGGTAGTACAGTACCACGCCAATTATCGGCGCAGGACTGGGGCAGTACAGGCGCAGTACCGATTTTATCTACTGGCACTACACTGACTTAAGGGATTCTGCCGACGGTTGGCCCAGTACTGACTACTGGGGCAGTACTGGCACAGTACCTTCTTTATCTACTGGCACTACGCTGACTTAGTGTCTCTGCCGAGGGTTGGTCCCTAAACCCGTGATGAATATTTCGGTTTACTCACACTATACAATATTATATAAATACACACATTATTAATAACACAGATTCGCAGAAGTAACATTAACTTATATACATAATACGCACATATAAACCTATAACGCACGCAAATCACGCTGACAAGAGGGGTTTGAAGATTCCTTATATAATAATTTATGAAAATGTTTACACTTGTGAGAAACGGCATGGTATCGTAGAGGGAAGAAGCCCTCTACGATGAAACTTAGTTAGAAGGAAACACGAAGTTCTCCAATGTCACATTGTATTCTGTATATACAGGAATATAGCTAATCTCGGGAGATTATCGGGGCTATTCGGATTTTTTAATATAGTGATTTGCAATTTCCTTAACTGAAGCTTACAATTTCTGTTAGCGTCTATATTCATTTGTAGAATATTTGTATTAACATATGTAACTGAAAATATTAATTTCTGTAATTTCTTTTATATTATTTGATAATACCACTATCAATTTTTATGATTGTGCATTTTAATACATAAAATATCAATGTTTGCTATTGAAGATACCAATTTTTGCTCTCCCAAATATTAAGTTTTCATATTTTGATTATAAAGGTTCGTAAGTATGCTAACAATAATTTGTATATTTACATGATTTCCCCAAATCGCAATCAACTATATCAATTACGAACATTAAAATAGCATGTATTGTTACAAAATTTCTTTACGTGTGACATTTTCCATTGAAAAATACTTGGAAGTATTTTGTTATTAACATTTTTGTAAAATCTTCCGTCAGTTTCCGTTAGATCACGCGGCTTAAATTATCAATTAAAAGAACACTCTTTGTAACTTTTTCTACTAAACTATAATATAATTTTATATAAATGAATAAGCAAATAAATGAAAGATTAGGATCTTTTGTGTATAAATCACCGTTGTTACTTCTCTTAAGAAATATATTGTTTCAGTAAATTTCTTCTTCTTTTTGCAGGGCACATAAACTTTTGGAATTATCTTTAGGCAATACAATGGCTAAACTTTGGGCACTTTTGGTGATCACTTTGGTTTGTCTAACAGTCAACACTCGGGGTCAAACATCTGAAAAAAAGCGTAAGTAAATTAGTATTGAGACCCCTCATAAATGTTATATATAATAATTACAACATGGAGTTGATTCCCAGTAAATTGCTTTTGTTTATTTCCGGTTCTTAACTGGATTATACTCGTCATTTTAAGCAGGGCAAGTTTGGACCCAATTATACAAACTGTGATAAATTGAGTAGACTTCCACTCGAGCATATAATATTCCCCGCGCACTATAGTGCGCATTGCGCATATAATATTGATATTCATTATATTGTTTATTATATCCAATTTTATAAAAGCAAATATTTTTAATAATTAATATAATTTAAAAACAAAATACAATTGAAAGATAATTTAATCTCTCTACTTACAGCAGTCGTCGGTGAAAAATACGACGAAATTGTGGTAACATCAGATCTAAATGTAAGAAGAAAATCTAAGGAAAATAGGCAGGGGAAAAAATTACTGACGAACGTGCCGTCAGAATCCACCGGCCCATCAGGAAGTCCATCAATCCTTATATCCAGACTTGTATCCAGTGACGGAAGTAGGGTAACACCAGAAAAAAGAGACAAACGTGGTATTGTTTTACCACAGGAAAGGTGAGTCTCAAAGCGAAACAAGAATGTCAAGCTGACTGAATCCGATCCAATTCAAGGTCAAACCAAGATTTCTATTTAATAAATTGTATACGACCTAATTCGTTTTTGAAATAAGGATACCCATTCGATTTATTCGGATTTGATCTTATTTCATTTAAAATCGTAGGACAGAACGATTCTCATTCAGTTTAATCCGCTCTAACCCGATTTTAAAACAAGAATTCCAGTTCTACTGAATCCGACCTAATCTGTGGTAAAACCCAAAATTTTCATCTAACATAATCCGAAGTTTGATCATATCCCTGTTCTAGGCCAGTAATAATGTCCAACTCGATGTTCTCGAGCTTCTCCCTTTCTATAACGTTGGAAATTAAGAAAAAATAATTTTTTCAATCTATATGACCAATCAGCTCGGCTTTAATATTGACAAAAAAAGAAAACTTTGTTAATAAGAAGTGTTTCTCACTAGTACAAGCAACTTTTCTATATGGTATTTTCTCGATCAAAGAAAATTCCTTTTTTCGACCTTCTCCACGATTGGAGGCACAAATTGAAAAGAATTGATAGGTGAAGACGGATTACTTTCGGATTCATTCGAATTAGAAAGTATTGGAAGATAACTTCGGTTTTCTTTCAGATTAGTTTTGATTGATTTGGATTTGGGTCACGAATTGAAAATATGTTAGGCAAAGCCGACGATCTAAATTATCAAATCATTGTTCTATTCACATAATTAATACTCACAGAAATATGATTTATAATAATGTAGGACTCGAAATGAAAAAAAAAATAGATTAATTCCACGTCTTATTAAGTTTAAAAAAATCATTTACTATTAATTGGTCGGCGCTGTCCCGCCTTACCCTACTCATCTAAAATTTAAAACTAACAAAATTTATTTCAGGGCTTTAAATCTGGACATCGCAGAATTCTTGCGGTTACGTTACCAGAACATAACGGAATCTCGGAAACGATAAATTTTATTGCACTCAACTCGAGGATAACCGCACAAATCCTCATCCCCATCTGTGATCACACGTTTCGACAGAACTTTGGACTTCGGTTTTGTAACAAAAATTATAATAAAAATTCTTCTGTGTCATAACAATAATTCTATACTCTTTATTTATATTTAAAAAATCCTACACCTGTATAAAATAGTTATCGTAAGTATTATTGTAAACAATTAGTAGTGTAGAAATGCCGGTACAGCTCGTGTTTTAGCGTCAGAGTAAAAGTTCTGATCCATGCTAAGTGAATCGCAATCGGTACGAAAGATTGTCGGTAAGCTGCTACTCTCAGGGTGTTTACTGGCCGGGAAAACCGGGAATTAGCTAAGAATTAAAATAACTAAAACTATAAATTCCAACACTGTTGCACATATTTGAATATTTTTCCCGTTGAGAAAAATATTTTTATAAAATATAGGAAATAATTAACAATGATCTTTATGCAAAAATATATTAAAATTTACATTTAACTGATGTTTAATATTATTTTCCTACTGATCAGGTGATATTGAACTTTTCACATATTTTAATTACAATTTAAACCCGTGGACAATGCAAAGAAGTATAAATTGTACAATAATTTCATTATGTCTGTTAGCTAGATTCCATAGAAATTTCCGTTGTTTTGTAATCCAACAAATTTTGGAAATGTTCACTATTTCGAAAGTTGCAATATCTTCTTAAACTAGCTGTGAACTCGATCTCGGGTGTTCCACTTAACTATATTTATATTTTTTGTGCTCACTTTTTGAGCACCTTGCTTCCTCATTATGATGAGGTTGCAAATTCATTTTCTTCCTCATAGAGGAAGCATCAAGCATTTTTTTATCATCAAGCAAAACATCTTGCATCAACTTTGTTACGAACCAAGATTAAATTTTATAGTTTCTTTGGATTATATAATATTTATTTAGAACGCGGAGACGCCAAACTGTCAAACCCAAGTGGATTTGTTTATTATAATTTTAAATGGGTGATCGTTATCCATTTATCCTTATCCGGGGACCTATACCTGTTTGAAAGAAATTTGAAATTTTAAGGGTGAATAAGAAGAGTATAGCCAGGTATAGCAGTGAATTTGATTTAAAATTTTAACATCTTTTATTAGAAATCATTCGTATTTTCTCAGCAGTTCATATCAATCGAGAATTATAAGATCGATAAAAGATTAGAACGTAGATACAAATGTAGTGGGAAATATTCTTAATATCGTTTTACAATTTGAAAAATTTGAACGATACAGTACTCACCGCTGATGTTCTTAAATCTATACCAATTAAGGGGGTAACTCCCTCTAGAGTCCGAAAAAAAGGTACGTTTTTAGAATTTCTTTTTCAATTAAAAAAAAATTTAGACAATCAATCTTTTAGAGTTATTTTCATCAAAATTTGAACAAAATGTTTTAAAAAATTAGACGAAAATGTTCCAAATTGTCGGAGTAATTAGAATTTTGGGTCACATTGTTCATTATTTGTATACTTTTTTACTTTATATGAACCATGAATGAAAGCTAATGAAAACCGAATATTAATGAAAATTTTCACTGTTCTAACCGAAACTTCGATTTTTGATGAAAATTTTTTAAATATTTGTGATAAAAATATTAAAAATGAATACAACAATTTATAACAGTGCTTTTTAGAGTATTTTTTAATACTGAACAAAATGAGAGATGAACGAAGTCAATGGGTTGAATAGTTTTTAGTGATCGTATAAGTATATGCAGTTTGTGAAAATAAGGTTTCGAGAAAATAGAGGATTCAAAGATTCGATAATATATTGTGACGTACGTGGTCCGAATAAGAGAATCCTGGTCAAAGTGCATGGATGTGATTCCCGTGCAGTGACGTGTTCTTTTTTAATAATAAAATTTTGGTCTTTTACAGTCACGCACAATGAAAGAAGTAAAATAAACGATATTAATTGTAGAAATAGAGAATTTTTGGGCGTCAGTCCTTTCTTGGGACAATTATAAAAATTTGCTAAATATGACTAGATTATTTAAAATAGATAAGAAAACCAAATGACGGAAAATAAACCCAATAAAACATGGATTCATGTTTTCCAACGAAATAACCGAAAAAATTAAGAGAAAGAGAACGAATTATATATGCATCTTTGTCACTGGGAACCAAAAGATGGCGGACCTCCCCCCTCATTGTACCATCATCACAATGACATCATGCCTAGTCCCTTCTTTCCTAGGTCCATGGTTGCGAGAGAGTGTCACCTGGACACCTGCAGAGCTGTACTTAAAAAGCTAATATTGTATATTAAAGTATAATGAAAGTATATATGTCATATGTCATACAGATTTTCATTTAAAAATGTATATAAAGTCTTTTGGATATTAGCGAAATATTATACGCAATTTCATAGAGTTTCTTTTCTAACAGTGAGCATCTTATTCCTATATATACATAATTGATGAAATTTCCAAAAAGTATGAATAATGAAATATATCTGCATAAAGTGTAACTATAAATTGATTTTATCTAACTATGCGATATTACTTTTAATGTTTTACATTTCGGATTTAGACCTTACTCAAAAAAATCCCTGGCCGTAGCCTTGTGTTTGAGTGCCAGCTTGAGCTTGAGCCACACTGAAGCTAAAAGGACCGATGTTGAAACTTGCACTTTGTGCATTCGCTTGACTGTTACCTCCAAATCCATAATAGCCTCCACCGAAAGATCCTGCAGATGCTGTTGCGTAGGATCCTCCCTGACCGAATTGTTGCTGAGCGGGGTAATGACCTTCGTACCCATCACCATGCCACCTGCAATAGTTTTTTTTTCTTTATATCATTTCTTTAGAATATTTTACCTTCTTGCTGCAAGTAAAGATATAGAAATCCTATCCCTTTCTATTTCCTTCTGTCCCTAAGATAGAAAGAGATAAAGATTGTTTATCCACTTCTATCTCTCGACTACATCCGTCTATCTCATTCTATTAGTACCCGACCATTCCCCCGAAACCAACTCCCCGTATGACCATTTCCTCGAAAGCCCAGTCCCCCGAACGGCCGTCGCCCCGAACACCCAACGCTCCGAAATACGTCCCCCGAATAATTCCCCGAAAATAATTTTTTTATTTGAATTACAAAAGATTTTATTTATATTACGATAGTATCTTCAATAGTTTGCAAATAGTCTATTATTTCGTAATTTTCGTAATTCATTACAACTCTCCGCAGCCTGGCTTGTATTTTAGGCCACGTTTTCTTGGGGGCAGTCTTTATTTTCCGTCCAAGAGAGAGTTCAACGACTGCAATTTCTGTGTTTCCTTGCTATTTTAATACTTCTTTCAGGAAACTGTACACATCAGGATGATTTTTTCCCATCAACAAATGGAATTGGTTGTGCCATATCCTTCAGACACATTATTTGTCTTTGCCTAAATAACCTTCAGTTGTTGAATCATATTGATTCCAAATGTGTATGGAATATCTTGGCGGCACAGCTTTTCTTCGGCCTCTCTTCGGTGTACCGAAGAGTACATTTCACATCAAAGTACTTGATAAATTCTTTCATCGCTTCCGGTGCTTCTGCTTTCAATCGAGCGAAGTACATAGCATTCAACGTCACTAATTGGGATAAATGCTAAAGCTGCAACCACATGCGTGAAGTCTTTTATTGTCCTATCATTTTGATCATTATAAGCTACCTGTAATCCTTGCTCTTGAATTTTTCTGTACCGATAGATTCAGCATGAGTCACAGTATCATCCCCCGCACAAATCCGAAAATGGTCAATTTCGACCCTAAACTCAAAAAATGCGAATATCTCCTAAACTGAAATCGACAATAAGGGCCCTTTTAATATGGAAGGCCTCATATGTGTTCTAACAATATTATACATTGATTGAAACATTGCCTGGACAATTAATAAAATTTGAATACAAGTAATTATATTAGGAATTTTTCGATGTTTTATAGGATATTCAATAATTTTGAGAACTTTTGCAGAATTTCAAAAAATTTAAAGTGCTTTTTAATGCTTGTACAAATAAATGATTAAGAGAGTCATGTGTTGTTTTATTTTTTTTTATTTACGAGTGAAAGAATTATTGTTTATTTTTCCCATTTGTAGATTTTACAAATTTGTTTATAGAGCTATTAATATATGACGACTATATACTTCTATAAAACTAGGAACTTACCCTCCACATCCATGTTTCCTACGACAACCATATCCTCCATGAGGTCTATACGGTTTTTTTTTCTTATGTTTATGTAAGTGTCGACCCTCTGGTCCATCAGAGTAATCATCGTAATCATCGTTATGTAAATATTCATATTGTGGAGAACGTTGCACTCTTACAGCATCTAATAATCAAACGTTATTCAGTTAACATCAATTTACACGAAAATATTGAAATTAGCAGCTAAAATTAAAAAAAAAGTATTTAATTTTGACAACATTTATAAATGAGCCGTTCTCTGGATTAACGGCTTAAGTCGATTTAGGTCATTTTTAAAATTTATGCACTATTACATCTCGTTGTGCGCCTCCATTATGCGTATGTGAAGTCCGTTTTAATGTTTAGGGCAAAATATATATATTTGTATCCATAAAGTTGGTTTATTTGAAGATCAACAAAATCGAAAAGTTTTCCAACTATCTAGTTATCTACATCTAAATTTGCTCATATGGTAAGTATCATATTATGTCCTTAAAATACTATAATAAAATAAAACTGAGATATTGTTGATAATGAAAAAAGACATTGAAGAGTTTTTTTTGTCAACACCATACATCTGATAAAAAGAGGGAATTCTCAACGGGACAACATCCCGAAAAATGCAAATTTCTGGAAAATTTAAATTCCCGAGTACAAATAATATTACCGAAAATATTTAATACCGGAAATTTTAATTTCCCGAAAATATTAAACATGAACCCGACAATCATCCTCCTTTTTAAATATTATTAAAAATTATCGTACAAAACTTGTGCAAAATTTCCCTTAAATTTTTATCAATATATCAATTATTTTATATCTGAAAAAATATTTTTACAAAAATTTTGTACTGACATCTTTTCACCGATAAACCAAAATCCTGAATGTAAAAAAAAGGAAAAAAAATTACCGAACAAAATATTCATTTTAAAAAGCATAAAAAATTACCGAAATTCCAATTTCCCTAAAATACGAAACACCTGAACTCTCGAAATGCTCGAAAATTAAATTTTTTACCTAATATTAAAAAGTTTTCGTGCAAAACTTGTGTTGAGAATTTGATTTTCAGAATATTTCTCCAGAAATTTGTGCCGAATTTTTGGCTAACAGTTTATCAAAATTTTTTTTTTAAATTCATACATAAAATTTGATAAAAAATTTATCCAGCTTTTAAAAAATTTTGATTGTTGTTTGAAAATTGTGAAAAAATTGTGAACAAGTTTTGTACAAAAAGATTTAATATTGTGTGAAAAAAATATTTTTCTTCAGTTTTTGGAGATTGCGAATTTCCGGGTATTTTATATTTTCGCGAAACTGAAATGGTGAGAATTTGAAATATGGAAAATTGAAAATTTCGTTAATAAATATTTTCGATGTGTTTAAATTACGTTAATAAACAGTTTCGGTAATATCATTTATATTCGGGAAATTAAATTTTCGGTAATTATTTTTTCGTTATTTTTCCACAGTCGGAATTTTAGATATTCGGCAAGAAATATCTCTGGAGATTTGATGAAAATTGCGAAGCTTTTTTTCACATAAAACTAATACTTTCTCATGTGATGAGATTGTAAAAGTATATATATTTTTTAAATCGAAGGAAAAATTAATTTTTTCCAGCCGAATATTTGCAACAATCGATTCTAAAAATTGCGATATATCGTTTTTGATTTTTTAATAATCGCCCTTCTCTAGTAAAAGTTAGTAAACTTCCTGACTATAAAAATTCAATACAGGGTCAAATTTCACTCCCACACCTTAAAGAAAATGAAACAGAATGTAAGCAAAATATAACACAGCACTGTTTTCTTACTTCCTGGAGAAGGACGATAAATCGGTATATGTAAGAAGACAACTGGTTTGGCAACTGGCCCTTATTTTCTCGATAGTACCTGGGACGTACACCTTTGACCATCTGTCTTATACGGTACTTGTACATACCGTTAAAGACTTCCGCAGAATCAGGAACAATAGACTGACGATTAAAAACCACTAAATCAAAGATATTTTTCCTTTCCGCGGGCTTAGCGCAGCAAGCAATAACGAAAAGTATATTTATTGTTACGAAAAAGAATATCCAGCGAATGGCCATCTTAGGTGGAAAGCTGGAGACGCCTTAAAATGAGTCTTGGTGCACGTTTGCTTTTATATGAGACCCTTTCACCGATTTTAATCTCAAGGCACTAAATTTCAGTTTTCTTCATTCATAGTCGATTTTTTGTATAAAAAGATTGGTCATTCATATGATCATTATTGAAATCACTTTCCCATTGAGTTAGTGACCTTCCGGTCCAGGGACGGCGGGAAGTCGTTCAACTTGAAGACGATCTAAGAAGGCTAACATTGTGAAATTATTTAAACGCAAGATTATTTCTCATACTCTAAACTGTTAATTATTACATATTTATTTAAGTTTTTTGTATTTGTGTGTGTGTATAGATACACAAAGTGCATACAAGTTTTATATTATAATAATAAGAATTCAGATATTGTGACCACTTTATCATTTTATATATTATATGCAAAATACGGGCAGAGAATATATGGCGTAGGTTTCTTAAGAAAATAATCCACATCGATACAACAAGGTCACCTTGTTTCGGCTAAATATCCTTTATAGTCTTAATTGCTTTCATAATAACATTTTATTTAAATAAAAAGAAATATATATATATTTAGGTCATTCCATTTAAAATTTGCAACAAAATTTTCAATTTCGCTGAAACTTTTTTCCCTCGTTCTATGGAGGGTTTCCCCCCTTTTTGTCAAATGTCTACGTTTTGAGACCCCCTGAACCCAAAAAACATGTTTTTAAGTATTTCTGTTTGCCTGCCTGGATGCCTTTTGAAAAATCAAAAATAATTGTTAGGCTTATGAGATTTCGACAATTCAAAAAAAAAAAACGAACAAAAATTACAATATTACAATTTAAAGCCAAACAAGGCACGATATGAAAAAAAGTCAAGAGATGAAAAATGTTGCTTTTTAGACGCCCCCGTGCAGAAATCTGGACGAGTGGTTGACGAGGCATTAGCCAGTTCACTCTATCTTTAGTGTGGCACTGGCCAAAAAAACTGGAGAGAGTCTTACGAGGGTGTAACGCTTCGGCACACCAATACCTTATGTAGGGAAAACTCGTCAGTGCCTTGTACTTTTCTTTACCCTTATTTTTTCGTGTGGGTGAATGTGGTGTGGAGATCGAGTGATTATGTGCTAAAAATAATTTACTTTTATTTTAATAAATAGGTTAGGTAAGCACGAAGCTAATTTAAATGAAATTATTTACTGATCTTACATTTTTTCAAAATACTTTCATTCTGGACAGCTACTTTTATTTTATCTAATATTGGTCCAGAGTTTTTTTTCTCCATTATTATTCTTCGAGTTCAAATTCCCCTGAAGGTCCACATCAAAATCGCTTTGCTGGAGTAAATTTACCGATTTGTGATGAATTAGACACGCAGAAGAAGCTTCTGAAATCATTATTATATAGTAAGCAAAAAGCAAGAAGAATTAAACATGAAAAAGCTCTTGAAATATGAAAAGGTTGAAAAATTTTGAAACACATTGAAGTTAAGAAATGTACAGTACTAACCTTTGTCTGCATTTGTGCATGTAGGTGGTAAATTAATTTCAGACAATATGCTTTCAGCATTATTAAGAACTCTATTACATTCGTCTGAGTTTGTGGAACTATTCTCACTTCTATAAACACGCGTTTATTCTCCTTGTTAGATTTTGTGTGCTTCTTTTCTTTTACAGCAGGCTTCACAGAATTTTTTTACAAATTTTTCTTCTTTATTTTTTTTGTGGCCAAAGCTTTCAATTCTTTCTGCTCCCAAGAAATATCACCAACAGAATTTGTTGGATGAGATTTACATTCTATTGGAATCACATTTAGTAAATCAACCTCAAGTCGATTTCGGTTTAGCCTGTACTGTTGTTCGATTTTTTTAGCCTTGTCATCAGGGGTAAAATCAGAATCTTCAGTGTAGATTAAGCTTTTGCGAGACATTGCATGGAATAACTTCAACTTTTCTTCAGCCTCTTCAAAGTTCTCTGAAAAGAAAGATGTATAAAAATCTCCGCGTATTATGATATTTGAAATCCAGCTTTTTGAAATTAATGAGGAAATTTTAAATTATAATAACTTACTAGCCTGGCCTATTACTTTAATAGAATAACCTGGCCAACCAGATACAGGCGAAAACTCTACTGAAGCTTTTAATCGAATTAGAATATTCAGCGTCTTAAACGTAGAAGCATAGTAATAAGGTGGTGGTATGAATTTTGTCACCAACCTGCCTCGGGTTACATCAAATACACCCACCCATTTGGTATAAAATCGACAGAACCGCCTTCGAATTCAATCAACTGATAATCATACATCTCAATTGTTGATGAACCTAATATCACATTAAAGATGCAATGAATATTTTAAATAATAGCTCTGATAATAGCATAATATAGTGAAAAATATTTATATACGTAAAATGTTATATCTACTAGAATCAGTGCTAGGAGATCGCAGACCGGCAATCAGCCGGCTGCAGCCGGTTTCGTGTAAGCGTGTTTGGTAAACTAACCTCAAAATACATAAGAAAACTATACGATCCTGTCATGAGTTTACGCTAGATGGCGCAGCTTTCTGCCTTCTCCTTACAATTTACATCAGCCCTTTGACATATTGGTGCACTGTCATCCACTGTCATCAACTGATCCCACACATTTATGACATTTGGTGACATTTGTGACTGCTACTCTGTTAGTTTTTCTTGGAATAAAATTTAATTACGCTTTTGATAAAAAAAAGTAAGTATTTGATACGAAAATTAAACTGTGTTTAATATATGTGCTTAAAAATTTGGTTTCACTATTGACATTTTCAAAAAAATCAAATTATCTTATTAATATTAATTAGTAAACAATTTTATCTCTTCATGTTTCGAAGTGCCTTAATTATTATTACTAATTTACTTGTTAATTTATAAGGTTTGGTTTTCAAATCTAGCGTTTACCTTTTCAAATTAAGGGTCTATGAAGAAATTTATGAAGAAATTAATTATTCTTGTGAATTATTGATTTCTTCTGATTCATTGTTAATACAGGGGTAAGCGCATAATTTTAACTGATCTAAATGTACTATTTTGGTTTTGTAACAAAGTGGTTTTCCACCTATTATTTAATTTATCCCTGCGGACGCTTCAGTCAGCCAGGGTCAAGATTTAGGAATAAATTAAGAACTCGGTTTGTGTGAAATACATAAAATGACAAAGTTATATTTTCCTGTAAAGTACAAATCTTAACTATTGCTATATGTGAGAGTGTAAGAATGTACGCAATTACAAAATGTGATTATATGACTGTGTGTGACTCTAAGTATTTTAAATGTATGTGTACGTCAGAGCAAGAAAAAGAGATAGCGGTTACAAGATTTATGCGTTAATACGTCGGTACGTAATTGGTCGGTGTCGGACGTCGGTACGCGTATTGTCGGTGGACGAGTCGGAAGTCATCTCCTGAGCCCATCTCTCTCTAAAAGCGGTAAGTGGTACGGTGAAGAGAGAAAGGGGGTAAGTGACACTCTGATAGTCCTGTGATGACGCGGCGAGTCGGTTAGGTGATAGGTCTAGTCAGGTACGGTCAGGTCGGTCGGTATGGAGCCCCCCAGATTTGATCCAGGTTAGGTTGGGTGTGAAGTCAACGGACCCCTTTGCCCGATTCACAGCCATAGTTGAGCCATTTGGTTGTGGATCGGGTGGATCTCCCCTAGTCCCTGTCAAGGATGTTAAACGAGACAGGATGACTCCCAGAGGATGACTTCGGTCAGGTTACCCTGTACGACGTCGTCCTCTACCTAGTGAATCACGGCTGTAGTTGCTCCATTCAGTTGTGCTTCACGTCGGCGTCTCGACTCGATTTCCTGGTCGCCCTGGTATAGTTGCGCCATTTACCAGGGAGAGCAGTGAGTATCGCTGAGCTCTGCACTTCGACGGCTCGACCTAAGTCGGTTTGCAGCTCTCAGCGAACTGCCGGATAACGTGACTGAGTCTGAGTCTGAGAGACGCTAGGCTAGGCGAAGAACTCCTGCAAAGATGTATGCGTATGGAACGCTTTGACAATCCTACGTCATAGGACGACTTCTGATCTGACTCAGCTTTACTCACAGAAACAAGGGGATAAGGAACCTGCAATTGTCTTCCTCCAGAAAAAGATGCAGCTACATTAACGCCTGCCTTCTTGGAACTACTACCTTTGATGGCCTACATTAATGATTTTCAGCACTTATAAAGTATTTGAAATGATTTCAAAATATTTAAAGTGATTTTATAAAGTTCCAAAGGATTTGCAATGATTGAAAAAAAATGCCTGATGGAATTTTGTATTTCTTGTTATAAAAATAACTTACGTACATAACTGGAAGGTTTCAATAAAATGGCAGTTGCTTAGTTTCAGTTATATATTGTTCTAAAAATGTGGGCTACTTCGATTTCGATGAATCCATTTCTGTCGAGTTGACCATTGATTGCGAAAGCCGTAGAATAAATGCGGCACACATTTTACTTGGAGGTGGTAAAGTATGGCAAGGAACATTCCCAAACATCTGAAATATAGAAAAATCAATCCATTACTTGCTCCAGAACAAAAAATGTTCGTGAAAAATTAATTTAATTTAAAACAATACAACAGACCGGAGATATAAAAAAAATTTGCTTAAAAACTATAATAAAAAAAAACCTTGACTTGCAATCCAATAAACTTTACATCAAGAAATTGTAACGAGAGGTTACACACGTGTGCGTTCCCACACGTTTACAGGCGCCCGTCACTATGCCAGTCCTCCTTTCGGCAATTACCGTTCCGTACAATAGAGGGGAAGGCGGGATCCAAATATTGACCCTTATCATCCTTGCTAGATGATAAAGGTATATTAGATAAAAATTTGCGGATAGAAAGAAATAGAACTTTTCTACCTCTTTCAAGTAGGGGAGCGTACTTAAATTTCGTAATAGAGATTCCGGTACGGTTTGTTATGGCGGGGGAGGGGTATTTCATTCATGTACGTAATTTTTGGAAATTTGCAAATGAAACAAATAACTCCCAGTAATTTTCTTTTCTTCAGCAAATATTGAACTTGATGAGGCAAAAGAGGTAGAAGTTGGTCAGGAATGTGATGATGAAATGACACTCATTCCGATATCCTTGAAAGGAATAATGGTGAAAATGTTTTCGAATCAGATTTACCAGATCACCAGCGTTGTGCTAGTCACACTTTATGGTAAATCTTTTACCGAAGCAAGCCGAAATTTATTTCGAGATAACAGGCAAACATCCAACATCACCTTGCCCTACTCGTTGGATTGTTTGGAAGATCTTAAGCAGATGAAAGGCAAACTCAATGATGTGTGTGATGTCTTAAATTTACCTAAATTTAAGGAAAAGGAATTGGAATTTCTGATGGAGTATCTGGATATCTTAAAGCCTGTTTCAGAAGCTATTGACAAACTCCAGGGTTCTATGAACACGTTCTTCGGTAAACTAATTCCTCAATTATATAGAACAAAAAAGATATGAGAGTCTCTTTCACTAAAGCATTTAAAATTTTGTGAACCGTTACGGCAAACCCTTCTACAGAGTCTACAGACAAAAGGTTCTCACAGTATGGTACTTCACTATGCTTCCAAAGACAAATGATGCAATTTTCGCCACAATCACCCATCCTCATTTCAAACTTGAATGGGTTTCCAGATAAAAAAAAGTGACCCTAAACCAACTGCTTTTTCAGGAAATGCATAGCTTTTGCATAGACAATAAAGAGTCGTCAATCTCTAGAATTGCTAATGAGGGCAAGGAAGAAAGTCACGTCGATCACTATTACATATTCGATGAATTTGCATTCTCAAAATCAGAGAGTGGCTGACACTCTAAATACAAGCTTTGCAACAAACAAAAGTAGTTTGCAGTTAGAAGCACTGTAGTACCTGCAAGATGAAGACATGAGCTTCAGTTGCCGAAGTCGCTACCCAATTGCTAAATTACCTTTTAATTACATAAAATTTCATTAAATAATAAAAATACAACTTTTATCATTTTAATTATTATTTAATATTGAAGATAATACTTTTTTTCAATTCCATAAAGTAATGAGCCGGTACAGTAATGCTCGTTACAATTGGCTTTGCCTTGTTACGTAACTTATGTTTTCTCTCTTGGAAAAAAATCACATTTAGTAGATGCAGAAAACTTCTTCAACTTGAGTCTTCCATTGCCAATAGGTATAAAAGCATGATATTGAGCAGACCCATCGATTCTTACTACAGCATCGAATCTGCTCTTCAGTGTTCTCGCAATTGCAACATGATCCTCTTTGCAACTGAAAATTATTTCAGTTCCTTTACAATATTTCATGTTTCAAATTGTTAGATATGATTGCCATATTTTTATGTTCAAGTTTCCCATCTTTCATGTAGTAAATAACTATTCTGAATACAGTTGCTTGGTCATTATTGAAATGAAAAGCGTGTATGGCATCCTGGAGAATATATTTATAGTTCTCTGCAAAATCAAACGAAATAACGAATTCATTAAACTTCAAACTCATCTTCAAATCTTTGAAGAATATCGATTGCTCTTCGATTAGGAAGTCATGTGTTCTCAAGTTTAACAACCCGGTACACAGTTCTTTCACAAAATCATCAGCATTTAAGACCAGTGTTTTCAATGTGCATCTTTCAGACTGCAGCCAAGTTTCGAATTTGACTTCCTCCACATCTTCTCGATCAAAAGACTTAATCAAATTCTCTTCGATGAATGTGGTTCTCGGGCAATTTGAACATTCATCTAAGTGGCAAAAAGTTGTTGCATTAGGATACATAGTCAATTTCAAGCAATCACGGTAGTTATTCAAATTTTCTGGCGAATCATTTGTTATATATTCGAAATTGATTTCCTTTAACATCAACTTCACATTTTCATGGTAAATGCAAACGCATACTGTGTGTGTACCCCTGCTTCCTGCCAAAACACAATGTTTTGGCCTAAGTTGACTGAATTTTGTGAAGCCAATTTTGAGATCCTCATTTTCGGATTGAAAGGTTGCGAAAAACTCATTTAGATTGAAGAGAGTTATTCTCTTCTGTATTTGAACCTTCTCACCATCAATTCGTACCGACACCCAGTCTTTCATCCCTGGCATCAGGCGACTCATATCATCGCGCTGATAAAATTGAGTCACTAGAGCTTCAGTTTTACAATCTAAAGATTTTCTTTTTTTTTATGTTTGGAAACCCATGCTCTGCAACTAATTTTGTAGCAATCCTGACTTTTCGGTCAGACGTTCCAAACTCAGCCATTAGTTTTCTGCGACTCCAAGTCATTAGAGAAAGAGGAATTGAAATTTTTCCGCTCTACTCATTGATGTTTTGTATTTCTCTTTTATTTGATCAAGAACTTCTACTGCATCCTTATGGTATCTGTTTTTGCAATCAGTCTTTGAATTCATCTCATTTTCTGAAAAATTCGAACTATCGTCATCATCATCATTATCATCAAGAATTCTCTCATCATTTTCAGAATCATGAGCATCTCTATGTGGAATAACATCATCACAAGACTCGTTACTTTCAAATGCATTTGAAGTCGGTAATTTTTTCGTTTTACCGAGCTCTTTCCTACACTGTACACAAATTCTCAAATGTTTTGATAGTGTAGGGAATTTCGTTACTAAGTTGTCAGAAATACGTCGTGTATTTGCAGATCTGTGATTCTTTTTTTTTTTAAAGGATTAAAGCAAAAAGCAGTAAACAACACTTTTTCAGCAAGTTTAGCCCTTTTAGGAGCCATAGTCTTAAAGACAGGGAATGAAAAAAGAAAAAATGAGAATCGTTTTCAAAGTTCGAGAGCTGATTCTTTTGAATTTTATCCAATTATTCTCGAGAATAGATGTTCAGCATGAATAAATAAAAGTATAAAAATCCATATAGATTTAATAACATAGGCTGACAAAATTTGACAAAAATCAAAAGCCAGAAAGCAGACCAAACATTTCCGAAGGATTTTGATGCCCTGAATTCGAATCCGAACTCAAAATTGCTCCTATACGTCAGGTTTTCAAGATATCCTAATTTAAAAGTGCAAAAAACGCGTTTTTTAGCTTTAGGACAAGAAAAATGTCTACCACAAAAGTTAATATGGAATTTGAAAGTACTAATCTTCATCTTTCAAACCTACTTGGATTTATTATTATAGGATATTTTTATCTTTCACCAAAATATTGTAATTTGAAATTTTTTATTTTAGCGTTTTAACCCTTCGATGCACGAATTTTTCTGTTCAGTGAATTTACTTAAAAATTCTTAATCGGTGGTTTTTGGGGTCGCTGATTACAAATCTGAAGTGAGGATTTCGAAATTTTCAGTTCAAGATGGCGAATTCAAGATGGCGGTCTCAAAATTTTGAAAAAAGAGATGTACCAGCTTGAAAATCTCTACTCTGGAGTTTTTGGGGTCGCTGATTACGAATCTGAAGTCAGAATTTCGAAAGTTATTAAATTACTTTAAGTTACACAAAATATCGTTAAAATCTTTCAAATCCCATGAAATCTCATTACATACTTTTAAATACCAGAAAATTCAATGAAATTTCTTTAAATTCTATAAAACCCCAATAGCTGGTAAAATCCTTTCAAATTTCTAAAAATCACAATAAATTTCATAAAATTCCATAAAATAGTGTGATATCCTTTAATATTTCTAAAATTTCAATAAATTTTGTAATTAATAATAATATCAATATTAGAAACCGTATAATTCGCCAGAATATTAAATGATTCTGAATTGTAATGATTTTATGATAAAAAAATCCAAGCCAACAAAAAAAACGTTATCATCACTGCAGTGAAATACTTAGATCTTCTTGTAAAGAAGTTTGTATCCTGAAAGGAAGACTACGGAAATACGGGGGTGGGAGTGTGGTCGTTCGTGTTCGTTCCACACTATATTAGTTCATAGCGAGGCAAATCACACCCAGTCCTTCAACAAACGTTGAAGCATTTTATGTGATTTAAAAGTTAAATTAAAGATTTACCTAGAAGATAAAATAGAACTATACTTCAAATACTTCGAACTACTTCAATTTGTTTTCATAACTAGGACATTTCCTCAAACGCTGTTTAACATCTACGTCTTTAAAATCCCACTTGGTAACTATTTATCTTTACCTTCTGAGAATTCAAACATTTTAAGAAGGTGTCAATTTAAATCGTCGATATATAAAACACAGAACTAAAAGGAAGATTGAATTGAAAAGGCCTTTTCTAAAATGAGATTACACGCTTTGGAGTTGGCAGTGTGTTTGATTTTGATTATCTTCAGCTTCCTGGCCTTAACAATTAAGGGATTCCCGTCAGGTGACTCAGAAGCGGTAAGTTTCATTATTAGTCTTCTTTTATTAGTACCTAAAGTAGAAACGCATTTCAATGGAAACATTTCCTCTCTTCAGAATCACTCCATAAACAATATTTCGTTAATAATAAATCAACTATACAAAAAGAAATAAATTCTCTTTTTACATTTCAGTTATAAAACTTGAGGTGCAATTTAGTATTATTGAAAATGAAATTGAAACAATTGAAATTTAAAAAAATTCAAAGAATTTCATGGAATTTTGAGGGATTTTAAGAGGTTTATTCAAATTTTTAGAGATTTTTTAAAACAATTTTTAAATAATTTTTAAGTTTTTCTTCACATTTTAAAGAATTTTTAAACTTTAATTAAGGGATTGAAATTACTTAATATCTCAAAAAATAATTAATGATATAATTCAAAAAGGGGGAAATTAATCTGGAACTGAAATAGAATTCTTTCTTAATAACGAAATATGGTACGAAACTTTCGCTTGACTCTCTAAAATTATACATACATTAGATAATAAGATCCAAAAAAAGTGCCAATTCAAAAGTAACCTTTAACTTTGAAAGCAACTAAGAACAAAATTAACAAAATGACAAATCTAGGAAGAGACGAGTCACGTAAGTTAATGATTTCGAAAACAAAGCTGAGTAAAGTTAGACTCAATGCCACATTTAATTAAATCCTCTTTTTCCAATAAACAGAATTCTAGAAAATGTGCCAAAGACTCAATGGCTGCAATGATCTCGACAAGTCAGAGTTGTAACATTAGTATAATTATTAAATATTAATAATATAATTTTTATGAATTTTATAAGTTTTCCTGGAATTTTAAAGTTCATCGTGGAATTTTCAGGAATGTTAAGAAGTTCCTAAGAATATTACTGCATTAAAAAAGTTTTCAGATATTTTAAGACATTTTTATGATTTTTAAAGATTTTTTTTCTTTTGAAATTTTAGAGGGTTTAACAGAATTGTACGGAATTTTAAGACCTTTTGATGAATTTTAAATGATTTTATGAAATTTTAAAAGATTTTGATGGATTTTAAATAAAGAAATAAAGAATTTTAAAAAGTTAACTAAAAACTTTGGTGACTAATTTCAGATAAATGTAATGTTAAAGAAACATATACATTTCTACATACAATAATAGAAGATCTTACCCACGGTATGAAACGAGAACCTAACTTTGACAAACTGGGTCATTCGTTTTATAATATTATTCCTACTAGCAAGCAAGCTCTAGTGTTATTCGTTTGTATAGCGAAAGCATTGTGATAAATAATCGTATGGAGCTTGTAATTAAATCAATAGAATAAAACACAAAAAAGTTGCATGAAAGCAAGATTTCAATCTTCTATAATAAGTATAAAATAATAACAGGCGGGTTATTTATAATAACTTGAACTTCAGGAAAAAATTTACTATTTCTCCGTTTTCCCACCCGAAATTTAAATTTTGTACGATTTATTATATTATTATTATTTTTTTTAAAGAAAATAAAATTAAAAATTAAATTAAAATTTTTTAAAATTGTATTAAAATAAAATAAATTTTTTTTTAATATAATAAAAGCCTAAAAACTCGGGCAACGTCGGGTAAATTTTTTCTTTCGACTTTAAGGGACTTTAATGGATTTTTATGAATTGTCTGAAATTTTTAAGAATTTCATGAAATTTTACGGCATTTCAATGGATTTTTACACAAGGAATATTTAAAAGCAATCAAAAGACGCTCAAAGTGTTTAAAAGAAGCTTAAAATACGAAAGAATTCAGGAGAATTCAAAAGAAAAAAATTCTTTAATACACTTTAAAATATGTGGAAATGACTTGAAAATTCTTAGTCTGTTGAATGCTTTTGCTTTACCCTTGATATTTATTATAACAATATTTTTAAATTAATTACAACTTTTTTAAACCACTTGAAATATTTTGAAATATTCTCAAATTTATAGAAATTCCTTCATACCAATTAATCAGTCTTGAAATATCTTCAAAAACCCTAAAATCTTTGGGATGCTTTTTAAATCAGTTGGTTAAAATTTATTGATAAATCTTAAATAAATATATATAATAAAGTAAAAATCCATTGATATCCTTTGAAATTCATTAAAATCGGTCAAAGTCTTTTCAATCTTATGTAATTTCTTAGAATCACTCGAAACTTTTGGAACTTTCTCTCAAAACTTTTTTTGAAGTCTAAGGAAGTTTAAGGGATTTTTAGAGTTTATTTTCGGCTTTTCAGAGATTTAAAGATTTTTCTTCAAATTTTAAGGGATATCAATAGATTCTTGAAATTTTAAAGGACTTCGTGGATTTTTAAGGAACTTCAAGATTTACTATATATACTATTTTTCGAACTTTTTTCTATAGCGCAAAAGTCATTCAAAATTTCAAAAGTCTGACTTTTAAAACTATTATTATTATTTTAAAACAAATCGTTGACATTTTGGTGACATTAGATATTTCACTAAGCTGCAGATGATTAGAAAAATTGAAAATAAAAAAAATCGTCTTTTATAAACAACTCAAAAATCGGTTTTTTGGAATGTACTTTTTCTTGATTTTTCTGAAGTGAACCCCGTGGGTATTCCCAACAAACAGAGCCGTTGTAAAATCTTAAAGACTGACCTTTATAGAAGGTAAAAATAGTATATTGTGCATCAAGGGCATAAAGGAGGTTATTTTGGCGAGTGTGAAGTTAAATAACGAGGCAAAATATCCTTTCGACCTTGATAAACAGAATATTTTTTGTCCGACTCTCTCTGAAAATGCGACGTCAAGATTGGATTCGATAAAAATGTGCTAAATTGATTTCTCTAATTTTGGAGTAAAAAGAATTTAACGTGTTAACTATATCATGAACAGTTCATCTTTGTGAGTAGAGATTGCGCCAGGGAAAGTTCTTTATACCCACTGATCGTTACCGGACTGAAATTGGCAACTTCACGCTGGATAAACAGACACCAAAAGAAGTGCTTTTAGGGGGGTTTAGGAAAAAAAATGTTTCTCATATTTCCGAATTTTTTTGGCAATTTTCTGAAAGTTTTTTCAAATTTATCACTCGAATTATCCGATTCATTAATGGTTGGATGCAGTTGGAAGTTTCACTTGCTTCCATAAAGTTTGAAAAATAAAAAATATATAAAAAATATCGTTTTTTGTAAATAACTTGAGAATATTTTTGTGGATTTTAAATTTTCTTAATCTTTTTTTTACCTGACTTGTATTCCAAATACTCTGGTCCAATATCCGTTCAAATATCTCAAAACTCTGGCCTTTATTAAAGGACAAAACATTGTTTTTCTTTTTTCCAAAACATTGCCAATTATTGCAAAAAACTTTTTACAATTCAATGTCAAAAATACACAAATTTTTGATATTTCGACGAAATTAGATGTTTCATAAGGTTTGAAAATTGAAAAAATTTAAAAAAAATCGTTTTTAGGCTATAAGTTTTTTGGGTTTTGAGTTTCCTTGATTTTTCTGATCTTTTTGGATCTTAATTTTCCTTGATTTTTCTAAACCGGATTGATAACAAACTTAGATGACTGCTCTATAATAAATATCCTTAAGCCAAGAATTACGTTCATTTGTAGCGATCGCATGTAATAGTCAGGAAAGTCAATGAACTCTGGTGCAAGAGTAAATTCGTCATTAAGCACTTGGCTCTTGCATGGATTTTAGTAGACGTGTTATGATATTCGATGTATGTGAATGTCGACTTTATCTGGTAATTTCCAGTCAGTAGAAGATAGTGACATACTTGAGAAACTTAATTATTTTAGAATAAGAGACCAGGAAGAGCAGCTCTACAATATTTAAACAAGGCCTATGAATTTTGAAGATATATGTGCGGTATATAATTTTGAATTTTGATCTGGACCAACTATAGAATTGCGTCCGATTCAAAACTGTTGCAATTATTGCAATAATTGATAAATCAATATCAAAATTAAATAAGAAAAACTTTAACAACCATTTTTTAAAATTCTGAATTCTTCAGAAATTCTTAAAATTTAAAAATTTACAAGATATAGTAAATTATTTCAAATATCGTAAAATCACTTTATTAAATTAAAGATTAAAATTTCAATTTAAAATTTAAAAAATTTTCGTATAAAAATCCTATTAAATATTTTTAAACTATTCGAAGTACCTCGAAATCTTTTAAAATCTCCTGAAAATTGCGAGACTTTAGACTCGCGAAAAGAACAAAAGATTTTTATTTCTGGAAAATACTTTCCAAACTATAGAATCCTGACTTGTGAGCGCAACAAAAAAAAAAGATTTCAGTACTTTCCGGCCACATTTGCCCTTTCGCTCCATCGCACTATCTCTTTTGCACTTACAGGGGCAAAACTAGCCCAAACTTTCCAATGATGAAAAAACTTTCCAGAATCTTCTAGAAGATTTTGGGAAAAGTTGAAAGGGAAGCACACCTTCTACGACGACTATGTGGTGGTGTAAAGCCTATAAAAGGACGCGTTTGTCGAGCCCAGGGCCCAGGGCAGTCAAGAGTTGGAAAGACGGGGAAACAGCAGTTTTATTTCAATCTACGAGAACTACTTCTCGTTCCATTCGCCTCTCCACGGAAATATCCCCCTGTTCGCCATGGCAAATCTAACTGCAAATACCCCTCAAGAAGAAGATACCAATGGGACCAATGGGACCAATGGGACCAATGGGGCGATTCACAATTCGCTACCGTATACATGAAATCGAACCCAAAAGAACCCCCTGTGGTGGTGGCCAGCAAGCCCCCACCATCGGCGCATTTTACTCCTCCGCAACTGTCTCACTACTATTGCTATCACTAACTTGGGAAAGTTTTTCTTTCACATTTTTCAAGGTATTAAAACGGTAGGCCATTTAAAATTCTGGACTGATTGACATCCTGCTTTCCAGATGAAAAAATTATGTATAATAATAAATTAAACATAATTAATATATAAAATATATATGTAGGATAAATAGTTTATACATATTTTATGTATAATTTTTTCACTTGGATTTTCCAAGCTTAAGACTGGCAGCTGAGACTACATGGGCTCAAAATTGGGGTATTTAAAAAATTGCTCTCCTTTTATTTCACTGAGAATTTTTATTTGTAATTATATACGATAACATTTTAAAATATTTTAGTTTTTCGGTTTGAACATTATACTATTAATTTAAAAATATCACAAAA
The DNA here is from genome assembly GCA_032164275.1 of Synergus coniferae. Lineage (NCBI taxonomy): Eukaryota > Metazoa > Arthropoda > Insecta > Hymenoptera > Cynipidae > Synergus > Synergus coniferae. The sequence continues at coordinate 20,561,086 of JAUEJJ010000013.1, read as the reverse complement.
TAATTTTTTATTATGTGAACATTTATGCACATTGCAAAATTCTATAAACTTTCTCGGATTTTATTTGCTTAATAATATCGGCTTTATTAATTCAATTAGTCAGCATACAATATGGTTAATTGAGATGTGCACAAATCACATAATTCATTCAACTTGAATCAAATCATATTATTGTTTAGCAAGTAGAGCACGTGATAAGCGTTTTAAAAAAGAAACTTTTATTTATTATGCTTATCAGTAAATGGGTTTAAATTCATTAAGAGCAAAAATTTGACTAGTGGCGGAAAGAGCTAAAAATTTTCTCATAAAAAATGTAAGTTGCATCTCCGCATCAAATTGTCGAAAGTACCTGTCAGTTGTCACCTGTCAGTGACAACTGACAGGTAGTGATAGCAATAGTAGTAAGACATTTGGGGAGGAGTAAAATGCACCGATGGTGGGGGCTTGCTGGCCACCACCACAGGGGGTTCTTTTAAGTTCGATTTCAGGTATACGGTGGAGAGTCGTAGACTGCCCAGATTCTTTCCGCTCACACATAAAGAATCACATAACTTTACGGAATCGATCTCGAAATCGATCTTAGAAATTCGAGTTCGAGGGAACGACTTGGTAACGCCGCTAACGAACACAAGCAAATAAAACAAAGAGTGAAAATATCCGCTACACACACGTATGAGCCACACATTCGTAACCTTGCGTTACCACTAATCTCGAACTTAAGCATTATCGAATAGACATTTCTTATATAGGATTAGTAAAAAATAATTATAAGTAGAAATTAACAAAGATGCGCGGGGGTGGACGGGCGCATGACATTCTAGTTAGAGAAACGATTGAAACCTAGTTCTAACTTTGAATAGAATACTTGACTTGTGGTGTCAATGGCCCAGTTTAATTGAATCTGCATTTGTGTTGCAGGCAATTGAGAACATGAGGCAAATTCCGCAATGGCACTGTCTCCGTTACAGAAAATTTGACTTGGTTCGCCGATGCAGAAACTATCGTTTAGCAAGGAAGCATTGACAAATACAAACTTATCACATGTCACACCAATTCATCAATTCTTACACAAAGTTACGTCAACCAAAACCGAAACCGAAACTAATTCTGTATCAAAAATACTTTCACCGCACATTTAAAAAGACTTGATGTTGAGTTTTTCAATGTCTTAAAAATCTACTGTTAGTATTTATTTAATAAAAAATAGTTAACTTTTTTTTTGCAACATGTATTTACATCGTAATAATGCGATTGAGTTCCTAGCAATGTTTGTAATGTCAGAGATCAATAAAGAGGAGTTCAATCAATCCAATTTGGAGATAATAAATAATAAATAATTAAGTTTTAAAATTTAAGTTGTAAAAATGGGTAGGCAAACTCGTGTTAACTGCCAAAGAACGTGTCATTTGTCACGTAGACCAAACTTTTAGAGAAAATTGTTTAGATTTTCAAAAACATGATGGTCAACACGTGTTTGAACATAAAACGTTCTCTTGGTGGTTTTCAATTTGAGCCTTGGATCATAAAAAAATTTCTAAAATTTTTGGGGAAATTACCGAAAATATTATTGTAGGTGCCGTCCTATAGCAGCAGAAAACGCAAAGCAGAAAGCAGAAAATCATAAGAGTGAAAGAGAGAGCGAATCTGCCTGTCTCTTTCATTCTTGTAATTGCGTCTCTACGATATCGTTTTACCAATGGAGTTTGGTTGACGTATCAACTCTATTGCAATGTGTGCAGACAGTTTGTTGTTTTTCTACACTAAAATTTTTTTTAGTTTCCTCGGAACTTTTTGATTTGCGATCAGCATAAAGTGATCGAAATTCCAGAAGGTAAGTTTTTGTGTTTCGCTTTGGATAAGGCATTTAATTCATAGTGTCAATTAAATCTACGTTTATGGGTTTGATTGGTATAGAGCGTGAAAGTTAGAAAATCGCGCCACGTGTCCCTAATATCCCCGATGTCTGTCCCTAATTAACCCGGTAACGAGGCTATTAGGGACACATGACACTCATTGAGTGTTTCACACACACCCGACACTACTTCGAAGTTAGAGAGAATCTGTTTATAGCGTATCTTAGGAGAGGGTTCAAGCTTTTGAAAGATATGCATAATTTTCAAAAAAGCATTTTTGTGCATTCGCAATATTCAATAATAAAAAAAGTTGTAACGTGGTGACTTGCATCCACGTTAACAATCCTCTTCCCAGATCGATTTATTTACGTAAATAAAAAGACGACCAGCACCCCTTTTAATAGTCTTTACATATAAACTTTTGTCATTCTTCAAAACTATAATTGGGCTATGTTCCCATATGCAAAGCTTGCATTACTTATGTACATGCCTCAGAGCTGTCAAAATATAGGGCGCAGCCATATTGCTTATACTATGCAACGTGCGGCAACACCTCACGAACTGCCAGTCACGTGATTCGACTATGGGCGTGCTCGGGCAGGAAGACGGAGAGGGAGAGCTCAGTAATTCAGTTTTGTTCTGGCCGCTCCAAAGTGCTCCAAAGTTCGTTCGTGTTTTTGAAGTTTGTGGAGAATTACATTGCATAGAGCTTTACACGGAAAAAAGGTATGGTTGGCACAACGCAACCTATGGTTGGGGCAGCTATATTATGTTGAAATATTTGGCACATCCATATATCTATGGTTGCTGCATCCATAGGCATTGGTTGGCTTGAAAATGACTGTAGCAATAATCCCTTTAAATCCTTTGAAATACTTATTCGTTTGAAATCCATGTGTATTTAAAAAGTAAATAATATTACCCACCTCTTGAAAATAATCCTTTTCAGTGTTGTCACTTTCATGAATGAAAGGATCGAGTTTCTCCTTGCTAGAAGCTGTTTCTGCGGCTAAAATACGTGCGAAGGCAGTTGCTGGAATACCACCTCCTTTCTTCACTGATAAGCTTTCGAAAGATACTTTAGACTCCGCTTGCGATTCTAAAGTCAATAGTTCCTGAAAAAGGGTTTTAAAATCTATTAGAAAATTTTGTTTACGGCGTTGGATTCTACTTCCTTTCTTTACTAAACAAATATTATAATTATTAGATGCTTTTTCGTTCCATAATAGTTAATATTTCTTAAATACTTACAGTCGAGGGGCTGACAGTAATAGAGGACTCAAAAAATGATGGAAGTAATTATATGATTATTAAAATATACGCTATAATTTTAGTAGTACGAGTGTATGAGTGTATGAAAGTTTTGTGTGCGTGTGTGTATGTGTGTGGTTCTGTATACAATAAGGGCACATACAATTTTTTGGTTCGAGCGCGATGACTTCTCATCTCCTTTGAAAATTTTTTTGAACTTTCATTTTTTAACATTTATTTTAAGTAATTCCTTTGCTGTATAATATTCAAAAATATTTTAAAATTTTTAGTTTTTACATTGCTAGGATATGTTTGCGCTCGGACCAAAAAATGTTATGTGCCCTTATACGGTCGGGCGCCTCAATAAGCCATTTTACGGAGTTTGTAACGATGGAGCTAGCGGGGTAGAGAGAGAACGAGAGTGAAACGTATGTGACTCTAGAGACACCAGGTAAACTGGTGGTACGATAAAGCGGAAAGAGAAGTTAACGCGGAAACGGTTAGGGTGGGTACGTTTCAGTCGGTTCCCAGGTTTCCCCCAGGTTTCCCCCAGGTTAGTCTAGGTTAGGCTGGCTGTGAACCGGCATATCCTTTTGCTAAGTGTATGGCTATAGTTGCTATAGTCCCCGTGGGAGACGTCCAGGTTGGTGCGGTCAATCCCGATCGCTTTACTATGGTTACGTCCATAGTAGAGAGACCAGTCGATTCAATGAAGGCAGGTTGGCTGCTCCCGACGAACCGCGTGAAATATACTCTGAGAAAATCTTTGGTGAATAGTGTTCCCATGTGGGACGCTTGCAGTACCAAGCGCCGGAGTCCTGGCGCAACCACGAATTGGAGCACTCTCTTTCTCAGTTTGGTCGACCAGGAGCCCCAATTCGAGTGTGCTGCAGTGGCAACGCGTCGATATTTTGAAGTTAGTTTTGGAATTCTTCGTTTTAAGCAAAAAGTATTAAAAAATTTTCGCTCTATAGTCGTACTTCTACTTCGGAAAATAATTCCTCTAAAAAGCGATAATGTGTCTAATTCTAATAACTGTTTTAAAAAATGGAGAGATATAACTTCAATCCAACACTCTTAAGAGAGTAGTTTTAAAACTACCTTAACTTTAAACATTCAATAAAACCAATCAGATTTCTCACCTGATTTGAATCCAAGAAAAAAAGTTGCGACTTTCTCTGCCATTCATTCGATTTTGATATCTTTCTTTCATGTGGCAATGGAATAAAAGTTGTGCCTATTATGGAGTTGTCTTTTTCTACTACCTTCGACTTTGAGTAGACGTAACTCGGATTTTCTGGTGTAAAGACGAATACTAAGTAGAAAGGAAACAAAGTTGATAACTTAGAATTGAAAGTATAATTAAAAATATGTAATTTAGACATGAAATTAAGGACGTTAAGTCCAGCGCTCTTAACTTGAAATACTTACGTGAATTGTCAGTTGTAAAAGCAGCTATAAATATTGAATTAGGATCTGCAGTGATTGTGGCAAGGTTTAATGGAACACTCCAGATTATTCGAAGAGTTAAAATATCCCATACTGATATATGTTCTTTTGATCCTGTCACTACCAAGTGACATGCCTCTTGTTTGCCAAATTCTACGTGACTGAAAAATGTACAAATATAAATAAATATATATTTTAAATTATGCATCTCATTTATTTAGTTTCATTTAACTATATTTACTTTTATGATTTTTTAAAGACTTTGTAGGACTTCAAGGAATTTAATAAAAAATTGCAAAAGATTGGAACGAATTTGAAAACATGTCAAGATATTTCAAAAGTTTTAATGTGATGGTTACAAATTATTGCATTGTACCTAAAAATAATTGGAAATTCATTTAAATATCTTCTAAAATGTCTTCAAAATATTTTGTAATCCATTAAAAACCAAGAAACACCTGAAATTTATTCAAAATTCTTGATAACCCAAAAATTACTTGAAATTTTTGAAAATATTTCTAAATCAATATTTCTAAACATCTTAATAATTTCCTAAAATTACGCTGTAAATCTTTTGCAATCCCCCGAAAATCCTTTAAGTTTATAGAATTCTTTAAAAATCTCTTCATATACCTTAAAATCTTTCAAAGTCTGAAATCTGTATTGAATATTTGATTACAATCCCACTAATTATAAGTTGATAGAAAAGTTGCTACAAGGAAATCGAAAACTAACGTCTTTTGGATATTTGTTCAAAATAGCATATGCATCTTGGGAGGGAAGCATTTTTGTCGCACACGAAGTTCGCAACATTCGAAAAAAAAATGCCAATTCTCTCCCTTGAGGCATTATATACTATTTAATTCCTGTTTAATATGATAATAATAATAATAATAATTATTATTATTTTTAAAAAATTTGTTTGTTCAAACTTACGTTATTGTGTGAGGATAAAGAATGTAGGAAAGACTGCATTTTAATTTCATAGATTCTGGAGCCCATAAGGTCAAACTCGAACCAAAACCAACGCCTAGCAAGGATCCATCAATCGAAAAAGCTGCGTCAGTCGAAGAAAGTTGGCGATAAAAACCAACACTGTAACACTGCCAGTGTTTAGTTTGTTCTAAAAAAAAATTATGATATATTAATTACGGGAAAAGGGAGAAACAAAACTAATCATTAAAAATATAGGATCCAAGCTTCCATCGCACAATTCAGTTTCTTCATCTTACTCAAGAAATATTAGAATTATAATTATATGACTCGGAAATGGTCGGTCATAGTAGCTGAGCTACTAGAGTTCGGGGCATGATACAACCCATTGGATCATGGTTCGGGGTACCTGAGGGTCAAGTAGAGACACTTCTCACCCCACTTCTCGACTCCAGTGCTCCCAAACTTGGTTGCTTACGCAAATTTGATTCTGAATCGCGCGCCAGATTACAGCCAATAGCAGGATTTCTTCAGAGGGAAGCGAACGCGAACTGTTCGCGCAGGGATTTAACTTCAGGAGTAATGCTTGAATCCCTTATCATAAATTGCGCGCCGCTGAACGCCAGCTTAAATTCTAAGGATAAAACACCAGAAAGACATACAGTCAAAGTTGAGTGTAGATAAATATATGGGGCAAAATTTTCCAAATTTACCCGCCTAAAAATTTTTGTCTTCAATCTTTTTGAAACTCCGCTGAATTGTAGTCCCAGTGGACTTCCTTTAATCCCCCAAAGGAGATAGTTCTAGTGGGACTGGTTGTCAACATACAAGGGCTAAAATTTTTGACGTTTCAACACGCGCGCCGTTATTCAATCAATCAATCACAACTTGTACTAAAGTGTCCTAAAATAAAGGTCAGGTTCGTTAGCCAGCCATTTTGGATAAAAATTCAGAGTTGGAGCATTTTAAAAATTTTTGAAACTTATGACATTTCGAAAATTAAAAAAAAAAAACCGAAAAAAAATCACAATTTGAAACCAAACAACGCACGATATGAAAAAAAGTCAAGAAATCAAAAATGTTTCTGTTTGAACGCTTTACAGGAATGGCATACAAAATTTCTGAATTTTTTTTTTTAAATCGAGCGCGAAGGGCGAGTGTCCTGATAAGAATGTGATCCTTAAGGTCGATAGAACTTTAAGTGAATACTCCTTTTCGTTTAAAACTAAAATAATTAAAACAAAAGTATATAGCATCAGTAAAGGTAGTTAAGCGCTCGAGCATCCTGAAGGGCGCAAGCGCCGCGAAGCGTGCAAGCGCTCAAGCGTTCCGAAGGGCGTAAGCGCGCGGAGCGCGCAACACAGAGCGCGAAGCGCAGCGTGTTATGAGAATGTGCCCGCGAAGCGAGCAGATTTTTTTTTTTCAAAATGCGGCCCCTTGAATTTTCCTTTAATTTTTTTTCAATAAAAAGCATCATTCTTTCCTTTCAAAATCATCGAAGCTAGAAAGTGGGATTAAAACTGCTATTTATCTTAAAAAAGGATTCCTGCGCTTGGCTACGACGTCGCGGGCCGCTATAGTGTAAGTAAGCACTTTGTAGATCTTACTGTAACATTAATATTATTATATTTTAACTACAGTTATTGTACATCTCTTAAACATGTTTTCTAAATTTTTACAAACAATGCCTGGAACACAAAAGTACCACTCTTTCACGCCTTGTCCTGATTAAACTCTAAAATTGAGAAAATACATATTCATTGTCTCTCACAAAACACTTATTTATCGTCCCCAGGTTAGATTCGCTAGTTAAAAATATTGTCGATGACTGTCAGGTTGGCCCGAATAATATATTCCCTATTCATCTCTGGAGGGTCAAAAGAAGAGAGGCGACTCGATCATATCAGAAGGTTAACTCGATTATCTCAGCCGGTCGAATCGATCCTCTCAGAGGGTCAACTTGCTCATTTTATGGGGTCTTCATCTAAGAGTATTAAAATCTAATATATGGAATGGTAAACACTATGATAGCTTGAATTATCCTAAGTACAAAGACACGAAAGAGTTTTAACGAAAAACTAAAGTACCAAATTAAAAAAAAAGATTTCAAAGTTTTATTATATATGTATTGTAAATTGATATTTAATACCCGTAAAAAATAAACTATAAAATACTTAATTTTCTTAAATTAACTTTGAAAATAAGTCGAGTACGGACTCATATTTTTTAACTTCGATTGGGTGGCAATTGTCATATTGACCAATCTTATTTCTCTGTTTCTGATTAGATTCTATAGGGCCGGCTGGCCCTATCATTAAAATAGAAGGATGATTTTATCACTGGTCGTCTGTTCTTCCACTTGGCATGACCAAATACACAACCGTTAAGTTTTTATAACAGTTTTTCGACTGGGGTACAAAAAACCCCAGTGTGTCAAGTACGTCACACAGCGGAAATGTGTGAAGTAAGGGTTAAAAAAATAGCGCATAGACACAAATGTTTTTACGTTTTCGTACGATTCTATAACGGATCGTTGAGAGAATCTACCTGTAATTTTGCGTTGTCTGATGTACTTAACAATATGGTTTCTGTTTAAAAAAAAAAAGGTTTGTTCCAAATCTCATATAGTGCTTGAAACAACTACATATCTGATCTCTTCGGAAGAGACGTACTTGCATAATTTTGATTGAACTTCACTTACGGTAAGTTCTTTTAATCGTTTAATTTTGTCCCATACGTACCTTTTCGCTCTGAAATATAATATTATAGAATATGTACTCTTACCCGAGATTGTAGTAGCATGAAAATAGAGCGAATACAACTTTTACTTTTATTAATACTTTTTGCGCAAAATGAAGAGTTCGAAATGAAAATGAAGATATTCTTACTGTATGTTGATTCTGGATTGACGAGGTTCCACAACTTGAATTTATTGTCTTTTCCGGAAGTTACAGCGAAATGATTGCATCCAGTTGAAGAAATATTTGGTTGAAACTTGAGGGCATTAATTCCATTCTCGTGAGGAAATTCTATCGACGTGTTTAATACGAAGCTGGAAAAAAAAAGAATAATAATTAGATTCTGTTAAAGGATATAACAGTCTACTGATTTTTACCTAAATTCCTGGTTTATTCTTTCTTGAAATCTAGTGTACAATCACTCAAATCTCAATCTTCTCAAATCCCTTGAAATCTGTCCCCTCCGCGGGCACATTCTCATCGCGCGCTTTGCGTTTGTTATTATATATTCTTCAGACAGACAGTGACAGACAAACAGAGACAGAGAGAGGGGGGAGGGAGAGAGAGACATTAGTAAAGACATGTTTTTTGAGTTCAGGAGGTCACAAAACGTGGACATTTAACAAAAATACATTCTCTCTGATGTGAATGTAAAAAAACCTTTAAGAGCTTCGCGGTCAGAACTTTTATTTCCTCTATTTGTTTATTAATAATTTTGTATGCTTTAATTGTTAATAACAATGGTCATTGTTATCTTTTTAATTATTTTTGTGATTAAATGTCATTCCTACATTAATAAGAAGCACTTTTAGCGAAAAGAAAAATTTTTTACAGATAATAAGGCTATTTACCAATTTTTTCATAACATTTGTGTAAAACAATTACACCGAATAATAAGCAAATTATTTGTATTTTGTAAGACCCCTAACATTCATTTAAGACAGTATAAAGTTTATTTAAACAGTTATTAAAACGAAAAAAAATTATTTAAAAAATTTCAGTTTTTTCATATTTTGAGTAAAAAAGTTATTCATAAACTAATAGAGAAGACAAAAGTTTCGGCCGCAAAGTTCTTCAGAAATTAATGCACTTTAATTAAAAATAATAATAATAATAAGAAAAATCGGATTATAATCGAAGGCTGTGGAAAATTTTGGAATGAAAAAAGTGCATTTTCTCCCAATCTGTGAAAGGTCGCCTTAAATTCCAAATGTAACGATATTCTTTATATTTTAAGACACTTTATATTGTTAAATTTAAATTTAAACGGAAGCGCGTCAAAACACTAGTGGCGCACTCTTTACGTTAACACGAGCGTTCTCGTTCAATCCCAAAAAAGGAGGGAGCTGGGAGAGTGGGAGATCGAGTTAGAACATGCAACATGGCTTCAACGGCTTCAGTAATCAGTTCGGTCTGCGCGTCTCGAATTACGTGTGTAACGTTTTCTAAAATAATAAATTGTTCAGTTTCTTTTGAAGGTCCTTGTGAGTCATTTACGCGGGTTAACCCATCTCTAATATTCTCCTTTTTACACAATGAATTTTCTTAAAATCCCATAAAATACCTTAAAATTACACTAAAACCTTTGAAACTTCTCAAAATCTTTTGGAATCTTGCTTTTCAAAAAATAAAGGGTTCAAAAAAATTTCAAATTATTAGGTCTACAAATTAATTTGGTGCCTTTTTTGTTCAATTTAAAAATTGGATATGAAACAAACAAATCGGTCTTTAACCCTCAGTCGACAAAGTCCAAGCGGTTAAACTCAGTCGGTTAGTGCGTGCGTTTAGGATGTTAAAAGAAATTCTTTTTGTAAATTTTTCATTATATTGCATTGTTAAAACAGATAAGGATCCAACCGGGTAGTCTGCCCGGATTCTGGATACAATCAGGACAACCCGGTCGGGATCCGGCCCGAATCCTATCACAATTTCTACACTGGTTAAAGTATTCGTTATAGTTTTGAGAATGTTTCCTAAAAATTTCAGAGTAGACAATTGGGTATTTTTTAAACTAATTATTTAGAGTCGAGTCAGCTTCAAGCGTGTGATGTGATTTTTTTTTCTCAGAATAGACGAACTTAATTATGTTATTGGGCAAGAGAATCAATGTTTGCACTCATAAGGAACATATATAGTTAGTTCGAGTTTGAGACTAATTGTTATAAACAAATTATATAAACAAATACATGCCAATAATCAATCCGCGGAATCAGGTAAAAATTCAGGCATATTTATCGTTTGACGAGCTCTTCGAGGGTGGTACATATAGGCTGCCGAGGGACGCTGCGGGGACGGAACAACCGTGTACACGGCCAAGAACATCAGCTCTTGAGTGTATTTTAAAAATATTGGCAAATGTAACGACTACAAAGCTTCCTCTATGAGGAAACAAAATAAATAGATATCAAAATTAGATGAGTAAAAACTTACATTTGATTTTTCGTATCGAAGTTCCAGAACTTCAACCTGACTTCTGTAAACGAGACTTCATCTTCTCGCTCTTCAACAGTTGCCATCCAAGTTCCATCGTAATTTAGAGCAATTTTTGTAACCTCCGTATTTACGATCACAGCGTTTCGTTCTTGAGATATTAAATTTTGCGAAGTAATGTTGACCTGTAATTTCAATTACATATGAGGCATTCCATGCCAAAGCGACCACTTTTGACCCCGACCCCTTTCGATTTGGCTGAAACTTTTTTATCTTTTTCTGCCCTATTGAAAACATTTTTCAGATTTTTTAAAAAATTTTTTACCTAATCCAAAAAAGTTATGGATTTTTTTAAAAATTGCTTTTTTTGAAAAACCTGTAACTTTTTTGGGTTAGGGAAGAAAAAGATAAAAAAGTTTCAGCCACATCGAAAAGAGTCGGGATCAAAAGTAGTCGATGTGGCATGGAATGGCCCATATACAATATACATAGTACATACATATGTAACAATATCACTGCAACGAGTAATATTTAATATTTGTAGTGAAAATATAATGTAAATTTTCAATATAATAAAACTTACGTTGTATACAAGGTTTTTAGTCTGTACGTCATAAAATTGAACGAAGCCAGTTCGACTATTCAATACGAGACATCCGGTTCGAGGGTCAACAATTAAACCCGCAGGAAATAAATTTTTCGATGAACTTACAATTCCCCAGGTAAATTTTTGGATCACACATGTTAATTTTAATTGAGGATTTACAACCGAAATACCTATGGAATTGAAAAATAAGGTTTACTCTTCAAAATCATTGTTATAAATAAATAAATAAATAATAATAATAATTTAAAAAGTGCGATAGATTCATTCTTCAATTCATACTAATTTTTAAAAAGTTTGAATAGAATTGATAGGTTACACAAAATTGAAAAGGATTTGTAATCCATACATCTCGTCATTCAACCAATGGAGCATATTCTGATTCATGATGATACTCCTCAAGTCGAAGTCGAATCTCGCGTACCAAAACCCCATAATATTTGGATTCAAGGTTATATACCTTGTGGAATTTGTTGTAAACTGAACATATTGTGATTTTATATTTCATTTTTTCTCATTTCATCCATAGTTTCAATAATGTAAATATTTTCACCTTTGAATTAGCGTGGTTTGGATTAGCGTGGTATCTTACGATACCTGGCGCCTAATTAGAACATATAAGTTGGGTTCCAGAATTTCAATAGCACTTGAAGCTCTGAATTCCCTATAAAGCGGATATTGCCACCAAACCAAAATTTTAAAAGTGGTATGCACGCGGGAAGTTAGCACCCCAAATTTGAAAAACCGATATTTTTTTAAAATTTCGACCATCAAATGTTCAAATTGGATAAATGAAATTTAGGTTAAATGCAATTTAGGGAAAATAAAATTATGACAAATGGAAATTCGGATAAGTGAAATTTAGGTTAAATGCAATTTAGGTCAAATAAAAAATATGACAAATGGAAATTCGGGTAAATAAAAATTATATCAAATAGAAATTCGGTCAGATAAAAGTTAGTTTATATACCTAGAAATTAGGACAAATGAAAATTATGTCGAATGGAAATTCGGTGAACTGAAAATAAGGTTATACAAAAATTAGAACAAATAAGAATTATGACAAATAGATATTCGGCTAAATCAAAATTATGACAAATGATATTTCGGATATATAAAATTTGGGTTAAATGGAAATTAGGGTATTTAAAAATTATGTCAAATGGAATTTCGGATAAATAAAATTTATGTTAAATGGAAATTATGGTATTTAAAAATTATGTCAAATGGAATTTCGGATAAATTAAATTTAGTTTAAATGCAATTTTAGTAGAGTAAATGAAAATTATGACAAATGCTTATTCGAGTAAATAGAATTTAGACTAAATATAATATAAACAGAATATAAATTAGGATTAATAAAAATTATGGTGAATGGCTTTTAGGTAACTTCATTTTCATTCTAAAAGCCCTGGACTTTTTCTTTGTAATTCTTGAAACCATTTAAAATCTTTTTTAATTTTTGCAATTTTTCAAAATCGTTGAAAGAAAAATGAAATCTTAATAATGATATAAAAAAGAAGTAAAAAAAATATTCAGATAAGCAAAAAGAGACGAATCTTTATTTGAGTACTTACTACTTATTATTACTATTACTATTACTATTATTATTATTTATTTATTATTTTATTAAGAAATAAAATATAAGGTAGTTAAAAAAATATTTACCATTATCCAAAGTAGAAACAGCAATGTAAATGTTTTCTGGAGCAACAGTAATGTGTTTAATAGGTGCTGGTAATCGAGGTAAATATGCCTTATTTTGCGGATTGGAAAGAGTCCATTTTACTAAAACACATTCTCCACCTCCAGTGTACATATGACCACCTATCGAAAATTCATTAATAATTAATGAAATAAGTAATTTCAATATTTCTGCTATGTATCAGGAACAGAAATATTATAATCATTACCTGATTTACTGAAAGCCATAATAGTAACCGGTAAAGTGTGCCAATGAAAAACAGTCTCAACTGGTCTATGGTACAAATTCTTGAATAAAAGAACTCGACCACTTGAATCACCTACTGCAACACATTGGTCATCTGGATGCCCAGCGATACATGTAATCGTTCTACTAATTTTGTGCCTGTCACAAAAAAAAAAAATAAATAACATGATATGTATATTAGTCTTGATTGAAAATACATCACGGTACCTATTTTCATTTAAAAAAAAAAGGTGTTAAGGTGATTTTTATATTATTTTTTTTTTAAATAAAAACAGATGGGAAATATATGACAACAAATTTAAACAAACTTATTGTTAAACCAATAGAATGGAGATATGTAATATTATAAAAAAATCGCTCCGTGTTGCTCGGCGCCCTTCGGGGCGTTATTGTTTTAATTATTTTTGTTTTTAATGAAGAGAACTCATTTACTTAAAGTTCTATCGACCTTAAGGAACACATTCTCATCAGGACACTCGCGATTCGCGCTTGGCCCTGTTCCCCGTACAATAGGTCCTATTATATATATATAATTATAAATTATATATTTATATATTTATAAAGATAAAAAGATAAAAAGATCATGGCAAAAAAGGTCGAATATCGTAACGCCTTTTCCGTAATCCTGATTTGTTGACTCGATAGTAGCTTTCTACAATCGATACTATAGTGATTTTCGACAATCGATACTTGCCTCTCGGAAATTTCCCGCGCTCATTATGTTCAGGGTTGGGAAGTGACGC
>JAUEJJ010000013.1:20533021-20547034 GCA_032164275.1 Synergus coniferae | reverse complement strand
GAAATGGTCATTCAAATTTTTCACGCGCTTTTCAATGCTGCCACTGGCTGCCACCTACATATTATATTTAGTTTTGCAGTGCATGTGTGTGACTGTGTATTTTGTAAGAGTGTTGAGTGTTGATCAGTGTCAATCAGTGTGATGTAATTTATGTAAACACGTTCAAGTTAAAAATAGTTTCTTCAAATTTTAATTATTAAAACGCAAAAATAATTAAAAATGTCGGACCCTGAATTAGAAGCGCTTCTTAAACAGCGTATGGCTCAAGTGCAGTCGCAATATAAAGTAAGTAAATGCAAGAAAATGTTTATTCTTTCAAATATTTTCAGCCTCTTTTTCAAATGTCAAATACTTAATTAAAATTTAACTATTCTCGCTTGGATTAATTACATTATTGAACTTTTTACTATTTTTTGACTTTTAGTAACACTAACTTTTACTTTATCTACTTTAAGACTTTGTTACAAAAGGTGTTATTTATCGAACCCAACTTTTGAGGTTAAAACGTGTGGGCGATTATTTTATATATATATATATATCGGTTTCATCATTTCGTTTTTGACTATAAATGGAGTGCAAACCTTTTTTTTAATTCACTTCTGATCACCCTGTTAAGGGAGGAGATGTTGGAAATCAACAAGCAAATGAAGAAAAAAGACAGCAAGTGGAGGATATGAAACATTTGCGATTCTTTCTCAGGTTCTAGATCAATCTGCAAGAGCAAGATGTAAGTGATACCTTATTTTTCAGTTGTATTAACCACGTGTAGAGATTTTTCCTGACTCAAATAACATATAGCCCTAAAAATGCTTCATTAAAGATTGAAGATTATTAATTTTTTTAAATTTGTTTCACTCTAGTAAGTACTCTGTCCCTGGGGAAACCAGAAAAAGGAAAGATGGTTTTGACAAGAGTTAATCGGCCTTCTCGAAAGTGTTAATCAACAAACAAAAAAGACAACAACAGTCAAAGTTAGTATCAAATCGCTCATTATGATAAATGATATAATATCTGATAAATAACTAACCCTCCGCCGTCCTTGTACAGTTTGCGTTAAAAAAATAATTTGAATATTTTAAGTTATTGTTCAGATCCTCTACTTTATCATTCAATTGTTTTTGAATATTCAAAAAATTTTTTTCCTGTTTTAAATAAACAAAATAGTCAAAAAAACAAGGAAAAGGTGGAAATTTCATTAAAATTATATAACTATTTAAATAATTAATTAAAAAAAAAAGGTTTTATGGTTTTATTTGTCGGACTAAGCTCTCTTATAAAAAAATAACTTACCTTTGTTGGCTTTCAAAAACATTTATTTTGAAATATCTTCATAGATTTTAACACTGAACATAAGTATATCATGAATTACTCTTATCAATATTTTTGCTAATGCAAAAACTTAAAACCAACTGTCTGATTTAAAGTCTAATTTTTTATACTAGAGCTGATATACACATCATGTTTTGGATTTCTAAACCTTTGCTGTTTTTTTACATTAAATATTTTTGTCGATTTCTGAGGTAATTACAAAACTTTTATAAGTATTATTTTTTAATGGGTAGTTTTATATAGCCAAAACCTGGATGTAATTAAATATAACATATAAGGAATTAAATGTGTTCAGTTAATGCTTGTTTTCAATATTATTACTAATAATAAATTATTGTTCTATATGTTAAATTGCTTAATTTATTTCATTAACAAAAAATCTTCCCAGTCCCAATATTTATAAATGATTCTACATTTATAAAATATTTTAACTTTTAGTTCAGCTCAAGTTTAGGCTAAATTTATTAATCATTAATGACAATTTTTCCATGAAAATACACCACTAAAATTTTTTAATTTGCTCTTGTAGATGACCTTGTAATTTTATAATAATATACTTCGTGTATAAACAAATTTTCTTAAGTTTAGGGCACCAACAATTTTTGACCCAGCACTGGCCGTTTCTCACAAGTACAAAAAGTTTCCTCAATTACTATGTGAGGAATCTTCAAACTCTTCCTCTCAGCGTGATTTGCGAGCGATGTATTATATGTCATATGTTTGTGTGTGCGTACTATGTATATAAGTTAAGGTTAAATTAGTTACCTCTGCGAACGCGCGATCGAACATGAATTACAAATCGAAAGACTGAAAAATGAAATTTTTAACTATGTAGACACTAAAAATGACAAAAAAGAATAATTTTATGGTCGAACGATGTGAAATACGAAAAAATGTTATAAGGAAAAGTTATTGATCTATAAGCAAGCAGAACTGAGCGCGAAGTGCGAATGCCCTGATTAGAACTTAAGTAAATTAGGTTTCCTTTTCATTTAACTCTAAAATTGTTAAAATAAAATTATATAGTAGCGATGAGGGTTCGTCACCATTAGAAAACTTTCTCTATAAGGAAATGAAATGAATTATTGTAGATAAAAAATTATTTGGATGATTTAAAAAGATATTTATTAATTTTAACTACGAAAAATGTGTGGAATTGCGATTATTATTTCCTAATTTTATTAATTTTTGATTGTCCTTTTTTTTTTCATTAATTTATTAAAATCTAGCAAATGCTAATCTAAATCTATCCGAGTTAATCCGATCCAATCCGTAACCAAAACCAGAATTCTTATATCTAAATCAATTGTAGTTCGGATTAGCTTCGGATTCATTCAGATTGATTCGAATGAAAAAGTTTGTCCGGATTAGATACGGATTCATTTGGATTGATTCGAATTGAAAAGTTCGTTTGGATTAACTCAGATTCATCACGGATTAAGGTGGTGGAAGTATGAAGTTTAATTTTTTTTTTATATTTATGTAATTTTTTTAGTTTATAAAAATAGCAAGTCGTTATATAAACTTGAAAAAATAATAAAGTGGCGCCAGAATAACCGACAGAATAACCTACGTAGCTTGAAATAAACAACATAAGGCATTTCTGAATAAGGAAACTTGATTGCTGAGATGATGAAACTCATTAATTATTATACATATAGAACTCAAAGAACGGGATTATGTGTCCAGGAAAACCCGGTACACGTCCTTTTGTTATTATTTTTACTTTCAATTAAAATTGTTGACTTTGAAAAGCCATACGTGGATAAAAAAAAATAATAAATGTATATTTTAATAAATTTTACTACATTTAATTAAAATATGGTATATTTTGATTTTTTTTTAAATTTTTGTAAATAACTATGGATACTTCAAATTTTACAATTTTTCCGTGCAAGTTTGAGTATAATAATTTTTAAAATATCTGAACAGCGTACACAAAAGTTATGAAAATTTATTTTTGAAATGAGACCAAGGGGTTTTAAAAATAATAAATATTTTCGGAGTTATTAACATTTTTGAAAATATTGAAATTTGAGATTTTTTTGGCAATATCTTTTTGATAAAATACAGATTTTAACTTTCTCTTTAGCTTATTAGACGCAGAATTTTATTAGCTTTCGTACTGTTTTGGCGAAAAAATTTTCAATTAAATATTAGAAAAATTAGAAAATTTTAAGCAACTCCTAAAAAAAAGACGTATCGACAATTTCCGACGATATTGTACACACAAATCTCAATAACGGCAACTTCACTAATGGCAAAATCTCCATTACGGCAACTGGAAAATCTCAAGAATTGCAACAAATGAACAAATTATTTGTTTATTGTGGCAACATACTGCGCATGCGTTGCACTCTCGGCATCTGATTTGTTGCAATTGGCGCGCAGTTTAAAATTCTAAAGTGACGCAATGCGCATGTACATACGTCAGAGTAGGTTAGGAAATGAATTTTGCAGGAGAAATGAATTTTGTTGCCGTAATACAAAATTCTCTGGGCAAAACTTGTAATAACGAAAAATAATTATTTTTTGATACGTACGAAAGCTAATATTTTATGGCAGAGAATAATTGCGTGCAACACTAAGAACTGTTTGAGGCAGTTCTTAGGGTTGCACGCAATTATTGAGGGTTATTGAGAAATTCAATAAAATAACCATAATAATTCAAAAATACGATAGATTTTTGATGATACTTTTTTCAATTGATGCTCAGAGGTCAGACATAAAGTTTCATCCGTATATATATATAATATGGAACCTACCCCACACACTCCTAAATATTTAAAAATTCAATAAAATCAAGCTGATTCAAAAATACATGGCGTGTATTTTTGAATTAGGCCGATTTTATTAAATTTTTCAATATTTAGGTAAAGTGAATTTTACATGAGAGATGGTGTTAGTTTCCGGCTCAAGGAAATATTATATTTTTTCCGAAAAATTCATTCATTCGCAAAAATGGACATGAAAAATCTTTAAAATATGAAAAAGTTACAGTCTAAAACTTCTAGATGGCGAGAACCTCGGAAAAGGAATAAAAAATACCGAGTTTCCATAAGACTTAATGAGGGGTTTTAGCCCGTTTTAGACGCTAGGTACTTCTGGGGTTACCTGATTCGCTAATTTTGATAATTTTTTATAAAAAAACTAAAATGAATTTTTGATTTTTTTCAAGACCTATAGACGAGGATTTTGTCAGAGAATTAAAAAAAGTGAAAAAGTGCATTTCGAAAATTTTGAGGGTTAGCCTGTTTTGGACGCCGCCCATTCATTTATTGACCCCCTTTCCAACATGTGACATATATTATACCCGTTATGACTCTTCCTCGAATATGTACCATACGCCCTTCATGACTCCTCCTCGAACACGTGAGATACGCACTTATATTGATACCCCATAGATCACGTGATCCCCTTCAACTATATGGTATATATGCTCTTATTGTCTCCCCCTCGATTATGTAACATACGCCCTTATTGACCCTTCCATTGATCAGGTGATTACTATTTAACCAATTTCAATGAAATTAAGGTCAATCATTGCATATATTTTTGTTCTAATATTTTAATTTATTTTAAAATAAGAACTGAAAGTAATAGGGATCGTAATATTAATAATAATATTAATATTAGAAACCTTAGAATTCATCAGAATCTTAACTGATGGGTATTTATGTAGATTAAATGAGAAATCTATCCAAATTACGTTGGAATCACTATTCCTTCTCTTGTAAAAAACGACTAAAACGATTCGTTCCGGTACTTCAAGGTCAGGTTCAACGACTGAAGAGCGGTCGTATACCCATCACCTACACATATGCATATATAAGAATTCCACATTCGTATATCTAACTACGGAGCATTTTTCGATGTTAGAAAAAAGGACACAGCAAATAATTTTTTATAACACCTTTATAGTTTTACATGTTTTCACGCCTATGAAGCGGAGCTAACTGCTAAAGTTCTACTTTTCACTCGCTTCAGAGTACAGAAGAGAACAGATTTTGCTGTGGTTACGAAAATACTTTGAATCTATTATAATTTTTTATGAAACAAAGTACTTTTTATTCTTTAAAATAAACTCTAAAAATAAACTATTTTTATCCCTAAGGACTAAAAGGTACTATAAACTCCTTACGAAATAATAAAAAGTACTTTTTAGTCCATACCTTTTAATCCTAGGAATTAAAAAGTATATTTAACACTGTAGAAAGTTAAAGCTAAGAATTAACAAGTAGTTTTTACGCCCTAGTAAGTTAAAAATACTTTTTGCTTTGTGTTAAAGTTCTAATTCTCTCTCCCTGGAGAGTAAAAACTAATACTTTTTATATAACAAAGTGAACAACAAAAAATACTATTATTTATCCCTATGAAGTAAAAATAGGTATTATAATTTTAGGTCACTAGAGAATAAAAAAGTACTTTTAGTCTTTTGGGGATTAAAGAGTACTTTTTGATCTCTGTGAGGAAGAAAAGTAAAAGTTTATTTCTGCTTCATAGGTTTGTAGAATGCCTAAAATAGTGTATATATTAATTATAAAAGATATCGCATAAGTCATGGGGACTTATACAATATTTTTCGACTCGTGTATTATTCTTAACTTGCTGCATGATATACACTCTATTATTTTGCATGTATAATATTTAAGCCTTGGGAAACTGGATTCCCTTGATGATGAGTCTCCGAAATAAAGACATTCCATATTTATCTTTTAATCGTTTCTCAAATGACCAAAGAAAAAAAAAACCATAATTAATAATTTTCGGAAATCCCCCTTATTTTGTGGAAATCTCCTAAACAGTTACGATAGAGCCGGACTGGGAAATTTCATTGATTCGTTCACAAGGTTATCTCATTACATATGACCTTTTATTTATGCATCAACACATCAGTAATTATGTCTAGTGCAAAACTGCACTTCATTCATTAAATTTCTACATTTTCATTAATCATGATATCATGATTATCATGATTCTTTATCATATTTCCTCAACCTGATGAGTTTCGTAAAAAAAAAATCTGTCAGTTTAAATACATTTCATTCCGAAGTCTGCAGTATATCCATGCAAGAGAACCGGTTTCATTATTCTGAGAGAATCCGTGAAAAACCAAGCATCCTATTCAAATCAATCCGAGCTAATCCGAATTCAAATTGAAAGTTTAGATTGATTCGGATTAAAAAGTATTTTTCGGATTTATTCGAAATGATTGCACGAATTAATTCCAATAAAAATGTTTGTCAGGTATAGATGCGGATTCATTTAGATTGATTCTGAATAAACAGTTGGTTCGGATTAGTCTCTGACTCATTCGGATTGAAAAGTTGATTCAAAGAGCCTTGGAAATGTTCGAAATCATTTGGATTGATATTTCGCATTCATTCGGATTAAAAAGTTGTTATGGATTAGCCTCAGATTCATTCGAATTGATTCGGTTTAAACAAATTTTTTTCCAATGTTATTAGAGTTTATTGTTCTATGTAATTAACTAAAATTAATTCAGATTCGCTCGGATGCACTTCGGAATGACTCAGATTCATTCAGATACGATTTCTATCCCAACCTTCCGCCAGGGCTGAAATCTTCGTAGAAAGATATAAGAAACACTTAATTAGTTACTTAATTAATTAAATTATTAATTATGGAATCCCCTATCATTTTCTATATTTTTATGTTAAAATGAATTACAATATTAGAACTAAAATATATGTAATGGTTGATCTTAATTTCATTGAAATTATTTTACGAAATCGACGGGAGTCACATGATATCGATGGGGAGGTCAATAAAGGCGTATCTCACGTGGGTTTCAAGAAGGGCATAATATATCATGTGATCAACATAGAGGTTAAGAAGAGCGTAAGTCACTTGATGGTCGAAAAGGGCGTGAGTCACTTGATGGACCAGAAGAGCGAATGGTACATGAACGTAAAGAAGGATGTATGTCACGTGGGGGTCAAAAAGAGCGTCTGTCACATGAGCGAGATTCTTAACACAGCCGTTGCAAAGTCTTTTTATATTATAGAAAAAAAATATGTTGTATGATGACTATTATAATGTATATAAGAAAAATGAAAAAATTTTGTTGAATCATATGCAGCATTAATCAGCCGTAAATATTTTTCAGAATTCTTTTTCATTACCGTATATTATCACGGGAAACATGATTTAAATTTCGAATAAAAATATTTTCTGAATGAGAAAAAAAAAAACAGGTTTTAAAGCAACTAATAATGCAATTACAAACGGTTGTCTCACAATCACATTTTTATGAGTTTGCAATTTTTTTCAACTTCAACACCTTGCGGTTTTCCCAATGGTATTTTTCTAAAGAAAAATTTAATAATACTTTTTTTAATATAATGATGTAGAAACGATTTTCGTCATTAATCTTCATAGAAAATAATAAATCATTTAAATGAATGGATAAAAATGCAAAATGATTTGATGAAAATATTTGTTGATTGTAAACTATTTTATGTAATCATGCATTACGATATCAATGACTTTACTAAAATAGAATATCGCAATTACGAAGAATTGAAATCATGATCTTATGATTTCATTCTGGAATTTCTCAATGAAAGGACTTCTCTATTTCCGAGAAAATGTAAATTTTACTACAAAATATTTAATATCAATATTAATATTAATTTACCACAAAATTTTTAATATTAATATTTTTAATATCACTTCGAAAAAGTGAACGGGACGTGACCCTCAGAACATCTCAGCGATAGTTTTGTCAATTCTGTAAAATAGAAGTTTTAAAATAATCTTCAATACTCTAGAATACCTCTGCTTTGAAAAATTATTTGAAAATCAATTAAAAATATTTAAAAATTTGAATAAGATAAAATTTTTAATTGAAATTTTGTAAAAGTTTATCGATTTCGAGAAGAAGTGAGGTGTTCATTACTTTTCCATTCTGTACGTCATACGTGAATCGTATATAAGTTCTTGATAAGACAGAGAACTCCAGTCTCCTTTGATTCTTCGATCATACATACACTAATCGGAAGTAAAAAAGGGAAATCATTTTTTTTTTAAATTTTAAATCAGAATTATGGCATCGGTTAAGTGCTTAGTGTCATTGTGTCTGTTACTGTTGGTTAAATACTCCACTGAACATGGTAGTGTGTTATATTTTATTTTGATTTAATATATTTTTCATTACTTTAAATATTTCGACTTTTAGTACTAAATATGTGTATGTATCAGTATGTATGTATTTTCAAAAATTTTTTCAAAATTTTTGTGAATTTGAAAAAATTAAAAAAACTTGTTTAAAAATTAAAACAAGGATTTAAAATAATTCGAATATATTTAAATTGTTTTTAAAATTATTAATTATTTTTAAAATCTCTCAAAAATATCAGTCCTTAAAAATTTCTTAAAATATTTTTAAAACCCTTTAAATTATTTTTAATCCCTGGAAGTATATCATAACATTTTTAAAGAATTTAAAAATATCTATAGAAATCTATTTAAAATCCTTAAAATCGCACAAAACTTTTGAAATCAATTATATTTTTATCATATTACCTAGCAGATTATAGTTTATTTGAAAGATCTTAGAAGATTTTCCCCAATTTTCGAGGGTTTTATTAAATTGCTTCCTCATAGAGGAAGACAAGTGGTGCCAAAATCCAATTTCTAAAAAAAGGTTTGTTTTGAACATATTTCAAGGAGAATAGGTCTAACATGATGTCCTGAAAAATTTTCCGGATGTGTGTAGGTATATGTATGCATGGGTGTATGTGTATAATATGTATGTTACGATCTTACAATATCTCGCGAAAGCGTATAGATAAATTGTTGAAATTTTGTATATCTGGTATAGTTATATTCCACTATATACCAAGTTGAATTCCTTAAAAGGATTTAACAAAATATTTAATTTTACAAGTTCTATGTACTTTTATAATTTTCGTAAAATTGATTTTTCGACTATATAACTTCTCAAGTAATCAAAATTCAAAGCAGATGTAATTCCTTGTGTCGAGGCGAATCGATTGACCTTTAAGATTAATGCATTTAATTGAAAAGTAAAGAATTCTTGGTTATTTTCAATTTTTAAAAATGAATTTTTCAACAGTAACTTTAAAAATTATATTTCAAAGCTGATGTACTACGGAAAATAACCATTTTTTGTGTTGACAATTTGATTAATTATTTTATGCTTCCTCTATGAGGAAGCAAATCATATATTTGCTTGCAGGAAGCAAAGTGATCATTGAATGAGCACAAAAGTTAATACAACTTCACAGCTATAGTTTTAAAGTTCAAATTATGGAATTTGAAGAAATGTTTTTGCGAATTTTAAGGGAATTTGGCTAATTAAAAAATTTATTGTGGAATTTTGTCAAAGGATTTCAAAATATACTCATAATTTTTTTAAATTTCGTAAATTTTAAGATAGGTTTTAAGAGATTTTCATAATTTTAAAAGGATTTCAAGAATTTAAAAGATTTCATAGAATTTAACAAATTTAAAGGTATTTTTAAGTTTATAGAGAAATTTAAAAATAATTTTTATCCAATCCCCCCTGCAAACACGAGGGGCGTTTTACTCGAAAATTCAACGTCAAAAACGCTAGAAATCAAAGTGAACTATACGTTATACCAAATCCACCGAAACCGTTTACTGGAACGCAAAATTCGGAAATTTTATTCCGAATTCATGAATTACTGTAAGCGTTCGTTAGAGATGTAAAAAGTTTGAAAACAATTAACGTTCGAATTTCTAAAAATCTTAGCAATCATTGCATGAATTAACCTGCACGAATTCAGACGATAACAAAAAAGAATGGTGCAAAAAATACTATAGAGAGAGTGGGCGAAACTTACATATGTCAAAATTGTTCAACAGGTTAAAAAATTGATAATTTTAGTGTAAAATCATGCAATATAAACTCAAAAACTTTAATCCGATTGAAAAATGTCTAAAAAGAATGAAAAAATCTCTGTTAAAAAACTACATATTACCTAAATTTTGGAAGCTGATTGAAATACATTATTTCGATTCAGAAAAACGACTGCTAAATTATACGCATTCTTACACTCTAAAAACAGTCTATTGACTGTCAAACGATTCCTTTTACTGTTAAAGGATTTTCCTTTCAAATGTCAAAATTACAAAAAATAATATAAGTTAGACTTTCCAAAGAAAGGACCGTTGTAATTAGGTATATTGTTGAAGATAAAAGCTTAAATTTGTTCGTTATTATGTTGATAAAACGTGAAAACTGAGTTCGGCGCCTCAAATTCCGTGAAAAAATACGATACTGAGCGACAAATTGCTGCTCTAAAACTTTTTGTTTGAGATTAAATTACTTTCTTTGTAGTAATACAACAGGTCTTAAAAATCTGTAACTATATAACTATGAACTATAACTACGAGTATAACTCTAACTTATAATCTATAACTGACTAATATTTTTGAAATGGTTTTTAATTAAACTTTCCTCTGTTGATAAATGTTTAATAAACCGTTTTAATCAATTTTCCGGATTTATAAGTATACATGTTTTTAGAAATATATATGTGAGTTTTATGTGGCTGTCATTTTTTTTTAAATTTTCAAGTTATCATTTATCATTTATTTTAATGTTGTTATTAGATAATTGTAAAAGTTATAAATTAAAATGTAAAAAACCGTTTCATATTAGGTATCTTGAGTGGAATCCTAAAGGACCATCGTGAACGTCATCGGGATCACCTCTCGATTTTGGACCCTCTTGGTATCCTTGGTGGAAGGGGAAATGGTGATAATGATGGAGGTGCACAAGCTTCAGCTAACTCCCAGAGTTTGGGAACCAGCTTCAACCTCGGTCCAATCGGCTTTAGTACTAGTTTAACATCTGCTTCAGCAAATGCTAAAGCGGGAGCTGGTGGATCTGCGAATGCAAATGCAAATGCAAATGCTAATGCTCAGACAGGAGGGCAGGGAGATTACGGACGTCTAGGCGGTTACGCTGGAGGCAACTCCAACGCTCAAGCTTCCGCCAATGCAGGAGCTCAAGGTAATCAAAAACTTAATTCAAAATTAGAAATTTATTTTAAAATTAAAATAACTTTATTCGTATCATCCTGTTTGCACTTTTCGCACCGCAATTCATCTAGCGACTATTGAGCACGAATTAGAACACGAATCAAAAATAGGCTGGAGTGATAGCTGCTTATTACTTTTAGATGAAACAGATAGCCTCCTACTCATAGATTTATGTGACCATCAACTTGCTACGTAGTCAGGTGTTCTTGAAAAGAAATACCTGTATATAGTTTTGAGTGCTGATATGACATTTTGGTAATAATGTGAAATATTCTGATGAATATTTTGGAAGGAAGAAATTTTTCGATAGAGAAGAATGTGGTGTGATTTACAGGATATGATAATTTACCAGGAGTTTATAGTCCTGGAACAAGAGGGTTGATAGTTCAACAGTTAACGGATGAAGGATTGGCTCTAGGCCTACCAAGTGGATCTGGTGGATTTGATGGGAATAATAAATATGGTGGGTTCGGCGGATATGGTGCATCTTCTACTGGAACTGCCACTGCAAGCTCAAATTCTAATGCTAATACTAGAGGAGGATACCAAACACTTTCCAATAGTAATGCAATTGCTAATGCGAATTCGCATACTGGGGGACAATACCAACCAGCTATCTCAAATTCTCCTCAATACTCGACTTCTTCAGGATCTAGTGCTCCTATCAGTGCCAATTCTAATGCTAATGCTGCTGCAAGTGCTAATGTGAATTCATATGCTGTAGGACAGTATCAATCAGATGTCCAAATTCCTTTTCCACCACCACCACCTCTTCAAGAACCTCAGTATATACCAGCTCAACCACCACCACCACCACTTCCTCAAAAACCTCAGTATGTTCCAGCTCCACCACCACCAACTCCCCCTCCACAACAACCGCAATATGTTCAAGCTCCACCATCATTTCCTCCTCCTCCTCTTTCTCAAGAACCTCAGTATGTTCCAGTTCCACCATCACCTCCTCCTCCTTCTCTAGAACCTCAGTATTTTCCAGTTCCACCACTACTTCCTCCTCCTCCTCCTCAAGAACCTCAGTATGTTTCAGATCTACCACTACCACCTCCTCAATATGCTGCTCCCCAAGGATCTACTGGCAACACAAATACAAACGCCGATGCTGATTCAAATGCAAATGTTGGAGGACAATACCAACTGTCTGTCCCAATTTCTCAATATTCGACTTCTCCAGGATCTACTGCTAATATTAATGCAATCTCTAATGCAAATGCAAATTCAAATGCACATGTAAATTCAAATGCAAATGCAAATTCAAATGCAAATTCAAATGCAAATGCTAATTCAAATGCAAATGCTCATTCAAATGTCAATACTGGAGAATCTTACAGATACGTATTTCCTCTTCAGCAAGAAACTATTCCATTTGGTTCTGGAATATCTTATGGAAATGGAAAGGGTTCTCCTAGAGTGACTGTAACCTATAGTATGGGACCTTCAAGAGGAAACGCTGGATCAATAGCTGGTTCGAATGCTGATTCAAATTCGAATGCTAATATAAATTCATATGCAATGACAACTTCACACGCAAATGCGAATGCAAATGCAGGAAGTAATGGCTTTGTAACGGCAGGTAGTTATGGACCTGTTAAAGAAGCTAATGTTCCAAATTATCCTGGAAATCAAAGACCCGTTGATTCGATCAGGATTATCGTGAAAGAGGTTCCCGTGCAAGAAACTGGTCGTCACTATCCCGGTGATAGATATAGTGGTGATATATTTCCTGATGATAGATATTTTGATGATCGACGTCATCGAAATCATCATCATCATCATCATCAACATCAACATCATCATCATCATAATTATCCACCTCCTCCTCAGGAAGAATATAGACTTTACAGACCACCACCACCACAACAACCTCCTCTGCAAGAACCACAGTATGTTCCACCACCATCACCTCCTCAAAACACTGATATTTCAGCTCAAACACCACCGCCTCCCTTTCTTCAACAACCGGAATATGTTTCAGCTCCACCACAACCTCCTCCTCAAGAACATCAGTATGTTCCGTTTCCACCACCATCTCCTCAAGAACCACAATATGTACATTATCAACCACCACCACCTCCTCCCCCTCCTCAACAACCGGAATATGTTCCACCTCCTCCACCTCCACAAGAAGGGAAAAAAACTATTCATCCACAAGGTAAGTAACAAAAGTTTATAGTTTATATTCATATTTTTATTCAATAATACTGGAAATGCTGGAACAAAACTTTATTAGAAATTTCTTTCCAAAATAAAATCGTAATAAAACCCTCATTCTATTAGGTTTCTATTAAATTTTTAATACTTAGGCATTTTTAGCATGGAGAGTTGTAAATATATTCAAATGACGAGATGAATTGGTGAGAAAAGAGCAATCAGATGCGAATTCACATACTACATTTTTTTTTAAGACTATAGATTTACCCAGTAAGAAGTTTTGAATGGAACTCAATCAAAATATGTTCTAATTGCATCGAATTGGAACCGCTTTGAATACCTAAACCTAATTAATCTCGTTTTCGAAACGTTTCTACTCCTTTTATTGTAATAACATTGTGTCTCATTCTAATTTTACTAGAATATTATACAATTTATTTTTGTTCGATTACGTTCATTCAG
>JAUEJJ010000013.1:20511869-20532921 GCA_032164275.1 Synergus coniferae | reverse complement strand
TTTTGATTGGCTAATCTTCAATTGCTAATTACTCGGTAATTATCCATTTCATCAAATTTTTTTATTGATCATTTTCTATTCAGTTTTTCACAAAGAATCAGAAAATATAAATATGTACCTTGAATACTGGGACACCCTCTGTATAGGATCTAAGGATACAAATTTTGAGAAATTTTTCGAATCAATATAACAATGCTATCTTATATAACTGAAAAAGAGATATCACATTTGAAGGAAACTTATCAAGGTGAGAAGGGAGAGAAGGAGTAGAATTAAAATTTATTACACGAAAAGACTTTCTTTCTCAATAAATGATAAAAATGTATGAAACTTTAATATACTCTGTATCAAAATACTGAAAAATGTGAAATTTTGATAATTATTGATATTACAGTACGGAAATTTAAAATTTTGTACCAAAAATTAGTATTTGGAATACGAAATATATTATGAATCTGTACTTGAAAAATTTATCATACTAAAAAACGACATGGTGCTTACTAATTTTTCAAAACATAATTTGAATATGAGAAAAAATGAATATCATAATCTGGTATAACTTATTCGAGAAGTTGACATTATGAATATGGAACATGCCATCAGGAACCAGCGATCTATTGTTATAGAAATGTTGATTTTTCGTATAGTGTCGTTTCACTTTGTATGTATACATATACGAGTGGACTTTTTTCTCAAAGTAGTATTATATTTTACGTTACTATAAAAGCGATATTCAGATGAACTCAGTTATGTATTATTTGACGTGCTCGTTGACGTGCGAGCGTTTATATGTATATGTATACGTTAAAATAGGCGCCTTAGGTTTAAGTATTGCGTGGTATCTTTGCGTCGTATGCATATGTGAGTCAGGATTGTCCCGAGTGTCTGCGTCGTGTTTACTTTTTTCCTCCATGCGATTCTTTCTAACGATGAGTCATAATTTTTCGTATAGTCGATTTCAGATTTTCATATTCTTATATTTATCATCTTGCGCTCGGTTACTTTGATATTGTGAATATTAAATATTCACATTTTTATATCACTTATTGTAACAAAACTATCAAACTCTCCGATTGAAAACACTATATCAATTTTTGAAACAAAGTCACATTTTTCCGTGTTTTGATATTTTAGAATACTAAAGTTTCATATATTTTTATCATTTTTTGAAAAAGAAAGTCTAGCATGATTAAATTGATTAGATATTCTTTCCAATTGAAAACATATTTTGTATAAATAAATATTTATCATGAACATTTCAAGAAATGTTCTTTTACAATTTCTAAGCTAGATAATACTTTAATAAATTCGATTACTAATTTAAAAAAAATTAAATATAACTTTAGATAGGAAGGTTCTATTGTTGTGAAATGTTGCAGGAAATGTTTTTATCATGAAAAATTTGCCTATTTTTTATGTTAAACAGAAATATTTTTCCAAATTAAAAAATCTGCCCGCTTCGCGGGCACATTCTCATTACGCGTCACGCTTCGCGACGCTTACGCCCTTCGGGGCGTTATTATTTTAATTATTTTTGTTTTTAAAGAAGAGAACTCATTTACTTAAAGTTCTATGCCAATCTGTAAAAAATTTTTTTGTGTGGTGGAACGTAGTTAGAAAAATCAATGTAATGAAAATATTTGAAGTGATTTTAAGGATGTACTAGGGATTTGATGGGATATTAAATTGCTTTTTTAATTTTTCAAAAACATTCAGAAAATTTTTAAAATTTTTTAAAACTGCAAGTTTCAAATAAAAATATTTGTAGTCCTAAAAGATTGACTTTCTTTACTATTTTCATTATACGGAAAAGTTTTTTCAAACCAGAAAGGATTGGAAATTATCTTATGATTCCATTGCCATTAATTTTTCGTATGATTCTTTCATAAAATAATGTTACCGAAATTGTTTATAAATCAAATTTAAATATACTGATAGTATTTATTAAATAAAGTAAACAATTACTGAAATTTCAAATTCTAATTTCTCAATAATATAAAATATCCAAATTTTAAAATTCGCAAAGGAAATTTTTTTTTAATGTTAAAAACTTTTATCTAAAATTTCTCGAGAAGTTTTGAACAATTTTGAAGAAAAGTTTTGGGAAGACATTTTTGAACAATATTCAACAAAATTTTGAAGAGAAATTTTGAACAAAAATTTTTTACGAAAGTTTTAAACATTTTGTGAAGAAATTTTTTTTCTTTCGGAAATTAGAAATTTTTTAAGATTCAAGTATTTCATATTTACGGAAATAAAAATCTCTTGAATTTATCAGAATACCTGGATGCCCTTTAGAAGTTCGTAGTCACAAGTAATCGATTTTGAAAATTAGGAACACTTACCCCACCAATTGCAAAAACAAAGACAATTCTCGGATTTCCCAGTAGACATTTACCTATTTCACACTAGACACCCTGTAATTTTTTGAATCTGAATCTGAATGTACAATTTTTAATATTAAATTTTTAATTCAAATTATTCTAAAAGTGTTTTATCACATTGACTTAAAAAGAAACAAGAACACATTTAAACACTGACACACAAGCAATACATTCGTCTAATCTAAACTAATATTATAAAACTATAATATAATTTTTAAAATTTTAATATTAAAAATCTAATACTTGCAATTAATTGCAAAAAATTTCAACACTATAGTTCTTTCCACAGTAAAAAGGGTTGCACCAAAGAAGAAAAAAGAATTTAATTTAAACCACTTTTTTTTATTCTACTTTTTTGTTCATTAGACAGTTGATATCCAATATTCATAAAATTCGTGTATACAAAATTTATAACCATTCCAGCAACAACTTTTCTGTTCGCTATGAACATAAAAAGTAAACATTCTCAAATACAGATACAAAAATATCACTATACAGCATCAAGTTAAACCTTTGGCTTGTCGGATAAGATGCTAAATTACAATTAGAGTTACATCAAAAGTGTGCGACCATTTTTTAAATACTGAACTGAGAAAGCCAATCAGTAAATTTTTAGTGCCTGGAAAAATGTCAACATAATTAAAATAAATTGAAATATTACTTCATTTATTTATACCTTTTATGGATAATTTTTTCATTATATCAAGAACAATGGTCACAGATATATTTTTTTAAATACGGTTACCAGCTTTTACCCTGATTAGCAAAAAAAGAAAAAAAAACTGACGTTTTCACTTGATTCCAAAAATCCTAGCAATGTAGTTCCAAGGGCTGAAACCTTTGGCCCCGATTAAATTCGCAGTCATCTCG
Source organism: Synergus coniferae (assembly GCA_032164275.1). Taxonomy (NCBI): domain Eukaryota; kingdom Metazoa; phylum Arthropoda; class Insecta; order Hymenoptera; family Cynipidae; genus Synergus; species Synergus coniferae. The sequence continues at coordinate 20,529,667 of JAUEJJ010000013.1, read as the reverse complement.
AGTTATTTTGGAGATATGAAAAAATCCCGGGTAGTATCAGTTCTCGAATCCTATCACATTTCTTTGTGATTAATACTACGATTGTATGAGTAGATTATTCTAGACATTTAGAAAATCTCTATGTGTCATCGGTTTTCTTAAGGGTGTTGGATCCAAAACCCTTAATTCATGATGATTACATTGCTCACATTCAACAGCGTAGAGGTGAGTAATGTTAAATATTACACACACACACACACACACACACACACAAACGCGCGCGCGCGCATACACACTAATCATAACTGAGATAAATAACTTTTCTTTCTTTTTCATTTAGCTGAAGTTTGCAACATTTGCAATGAAAAATTAATTTTTTTTTTTGTCGTAAAAGTTGCGAATTCCAGTTTCATTCTTTCTCTGCAAAATGCACAGCGTAAATTCGCAAGGATCACATTTCCAACCTTTGAAACTAACTAAATGTAGAAACTATCATTCTGAATCATTTCTCCTGAATTTCATGACGTAGAAATCATAATTTATATTATAAATTTGTAATAAAATAAAACTATATAATATAATAAACTGACAAAATTTAACCAACTCTATCTAGAAGTCTGAATAATTTAAACAACTGACGGCTAACTCTTAACAAGATTTCATACTTCCGTGACAAGATTATTGTGTCACGATAAACATTTCTGAAAATTCGTGACCATTGTTATAAATCTTATTCCGTTGTATGTAACTGCAAAAATATGCGCTGTATTGAGCAAGAATTACACGAGTGCTTTGTGTAAATACAAAATACAGCGAAGATTTAAGTAATACACAATTCTCGCGAGATGTTCTCTTACAAAAACCTCCACCTGCCAAATCCACTACTAGAATTCCAAACATTGAAGAAATTTCAAATAGCCAATTCAAATTGACTGAATTTTGTGTGAAAGAGTTGAATAAGGGTTAAATTCACATCGCCAAAAATAAACACAGAATTATATTCGTTTTGAACAGGGAAACAGATCCAAATTAATGAAAATTTCGCTCATAATGATCGCTTAAAATTAGATATTAAGATTTCTAGCTTCTTTCCAAAGGCTACAATTAACCAAAGCTTTTTTGACATTTTCAGTCAATTTTGCAGAAGTCTGACTCAAATCGATCAACACGCTTCAAAGTATTAGACCACCTGCAAATTTCCCATCTAGGAAATTAGATTTATTAAGATAGGTATGCAGTTTATAGTTAAGAAGTTTTTAACTCTCTGTCGGCATTTGCTAAAGTTAGTGCTCCTACAAGGGCGACGAGAGTGCGATCCAGCCAGGTTATTGGGTTGGGATAGAGAAGGCCTCCTTCGTAGAATCCAAGGTGACCACCATGAGCCAATTCGATATACAAAACACTTGTTTTATGAGCTGTAATTTTAAAAGTAATTGGTGAAAAAACCAACCTTGATCTCCAATTCGTGTAAGTCAAATTTAAATGAAAAATTCAAGAGAAATTCAAAGGATTCTAGTATCTACAACTTTGCATTTATTCATATTAAATTAAATGAAATTAATCTTACCAGCGAAATCTCTAATGGGTCTCAGCAATGCCTCAGGAACAATAGGATCATCAACGGCGTTAATAAACACCATCGGTGTCGCGATATTCTCAAGATAAAATGCAGAACTGCTCCACTTGTAGAGATCCTTTACTGATCTAAAATTGTGCACCTTTAAAAAAATACAAAATACGAAATAAAATAAAGTATTTAACAAAATATCATTAATCTTGGAATTGATATTCGTATGATTTAAATTTACTTCTATCTCTTTCAATCTCCAGTTCTCTAACCCTTTCTATTTTCATATCAATCCACGCCTATATCTTTCAATCCGCACTTCTATCTATCCCTTTCTATCTCTCGCCTATTGCAGTTTATTTCCTTCTACCTCCTTGTCAATCATAGTTTGATCCTATCTTTTTTAATCCCCACTTTATATTCTGTACTACGGATGTTTAATTGTAATTTTGATTTTTAAAACAATTACCGCATTTATAATGCAGTATTATTTGAAAAACCACTTAATTAATGATTAAATTAATTTATTAAAGTGTCATAATAAATTAAGTAATTGTTTATTTTAAATATTACTATAAAAATGCTTTTTTAAAATCACGATTTTTGATTATGAAATAAGATTATGAAATACATTTTCGAGAAAGATTTAATGATTCCTAAAACTTAAAATTCATAGAAAAGAGAAAAATTCCCAAGTTGACATTAGATCTATTTTTTAATATGGACAATAATTTAATTTTTAAAAATTATGTAACTGAAAATAGTGATGAAGAGTAATTTTTACTTTACTAAAAATTTCAAGATCTACTAATAAATTTGGGCGAACGCATAGAAAATACGTGTTTTAGAGAAGTTGTCATCTAAAAACAAAGAAATGATGAGTTAAAAAAATGTTGGACGGCCATCTTGAATTTTTTCCAAATTTTGAATTGATTTTGTTATTAATTGTGGAAATTTTAATTTTCGTTCAAAGATAGGGATCCGCCATTTTTTAAATTGTAAAAAAAAATGTTTCGTCTAGGTATACTTTTTCTACACACACTAAAGATCATAATTGTACAGAGCCAAAGGACACCCAAGAAACATCAAAAATTATTTGCATTTGAAATTTTAGGATACATTTCCCGATGTTAATTGCATGAGGAATTTTCAGTGCTTTGGGGCACAATTTAATAATAACCGATTTCGTTCAAGTTTGGTAGAGATAACTTTTTTGGTTATTAAAATAAAATACGGGGGGAATTGATGGGAATCCCTTTATTCTATGAAACTTTTGAAACCATATTTGTTTCAACAAAACAAAAGCGCCACCTAACGATTGAAATTAATAATTAATTATTAAATTTATTAAATTCTTAATTAATTAATCACGTAATTAAATTTTTTTAACAATTACGGGAATCCCAAATGAGGTTGGTGGTGACGATAGATAAGGTAGGAAATGTAAGGTATATCCCTCACATTTCGACCGAGGCTTAACCGCTGGCAGGAATTTGAATTACCGACCAAAAGTAATAAAAGGGCTAAAAGGGTAATTTAGCATGGAACAGAACCATCCTCGATCGGTAAATATCACAATCTCTCTTAGTTATACTACTCAAGAAGAATCAAAATTCGAAAAATAAGGACCACTCTAGCTAGTGATCAGTGTAAGTATGATATTAAGTTAAGATCGAAAATTCCAAAAATGCGAAATTAAAAAGATTCAAGCAGAAGTACAAACCTTTCTTGTATAAGCTTCGTCTAATTCTGGCAAGGTTGCAGCCGAAACAATATCTTTTTCTATCAATCCATGCCTCTGTTTCACATCCTCAGATAGAAGCACATATTTATGCCTCAGTATGATATTTTTAACAGACTCCGTCATTATGTAGAGGTAGAAACGTCTGAAGTTCTGCCAGTTTAAGAGAAACTTTGTCCCTCTGAAAAATAGGTTTAAAATGAAGTAAAATCGAATATTTAAACGCTCTTCGCGCACTTGCCCAGAAAAAAAATAATAACTTTTTTTCATAACAAAAAAGATTCAACTTTAATTACTCTACACGTTTAAATATAGTTTAATACGTAACTCCTTAACTTTTTAAGTTAAAAGTCCCAGTAGTATCTGATTTAGAGCGAGTTGAAGTTAGAAAATTCGAAAATTTTACGCTATGAAAAAATCGTATTTTTGTCAATTATTTCAAAAGGGAAGTAAGTTATAATACAACTTTTTTCCACTGGAAAAAAAAGATGCGCAATCCAATTTCCCATAAGGATAAGTAATTCAAAAATTAAAATTCAACAATGTTTTAAAAACCTATCAGGGGCCCTCCCACTCCTCGCAAAATATTTTATATCTCGTTCTTCAATGCGGCGGTTCAAATTCTTAGAAATTCTGTAAAATCACTTGAAATCCTTTAAAGTCTTATTAAAATCACTTTAAAAATCTTGTAAATCATTAAAATTTCCGAAAATATAGGGAAATCTCTTTAAATATTCTTAAAATCTTTTGAGTTGTATCTCAAAACTCTTTTTGAAATTCCGAGAAATCAATTGAAATGTATTGAAATGCTTTGAAATCAATTGGTGTAACTTACTTCGAGACTTGAATTTAATTTTTAATACGATTTTAAAGAAGCATACATATTTGATGTACATAATTGCAACCACTTTTGTGATTAGATTTGGTACTTACTCAATGGCATTATAGCCCTGACAAATTGAGATGCCACCTATGATGTTAGACATCTTATCCTTCCCTCGTTCTCCCATGTATTTGGTTACTAGATTTCCTCCTAGACTAAATCCTACACATACTATCCTCGTTTGTGGATGCTTTTCTACTAGACTCTGTAGCATTACATGGTAATCTTCTGTGTGTCCTGTTAAATAAAATAAATTAGGAAAGACCTCATTTCAAAATTTTTTAAATTAGGACATATTGCCTTTGAATTAAGGGTGTAGTTCTGATTTCATTGAGGCTCTCTGCTGAAAGTAAACGGATTCAAACGGATAGAAATTTTGTGAAACAAATACACTATTTTTTAGTTTTGACCTTGAAGATATTTTTTGTTCTTCATGGTAATTTTCGTAATCAGCATGTCAAAAATACGTAAATATTTGTAGCCTCTACGAAATCAGAGGTAACGTCCTTTCAGAAGATTATCCTGTAATTATTTACTTACCGTATGTAAATATTCTTGGTGCAGTGACTTTTACACTAGAGAGAGCTCCAACGTGATTAAGAACAGCACATCTGTAACCGTGACATTGGACAAAATGCACAAATGTTCTGATGTAGACACTTTCTGAACTGTTTCCAATTCCTGGACAAATTGCTATCGTCACATCATCTGAAAGAGAAGTTTTCAACATAATTAATGATTCACGATTATATTATATTTCCTTAATAGTTTACTTCATAGCTTTAAATTCCCTAGGAAATAGCATTCTAACAGGATGTTTTTAATTAAAAACGTTCCTAATGACGGAATTACAATTTAAATTAGTTAAACAAAATTTTTGAAACTATTTTCGTTAGTATACAAAAGAAAATGTTTTTAAATAAATCGAGAATGTTGGACCAAATTTTTCACGTCCAAATTCGATTTCTTCATTTTACTTGCTTTTACTTTTCATTATATAATATTGAAAAGGAGAGTTTCGGTTCAAAGAGAAAGAGGTTTTGGTTGGAAAAAAAGGAAGGGAATAGTTCAGAGTGGTCACTCAAATTATTATAGGAAAAAGATCTCCGGCTATTTCCCAGTTTCCTCGTTAAAAATTGTATTTTATTGTATTGTATTTTAATAAGATTCAATTTTTCAATTTCCCTGACTTTTCCCTCTTTCAGACAAATTTCCCTGAAATTTTTCAAAAATCTCGCTTAATATCATCAGATATCATTTTAAGTCTAAAAAAAAAATCCTAGAAACATCTCTTGATATTTTTTAATGGCATGTGGAAATTACCACATACCTTAAAAAGTAGCTGAAATTTTTTAAATTCCACGAAAATATTTTAAATCCCTTAAGGGTTTCTTCTTCTCATGTAATACCTTATTTTCGAGCCCTGTTTTTAAAAAATGATGAGAAAATTATGAATGACTTTTAGATGCGGTTTCGATTAATGTACTCGTTTATTCTTAAACTTTGAACACTACTTTTTTCTATAAAAAGTTCACATTCGTGACTTTAATTTTTCCTTGACTAAGTCCTTGTTTTTTAAGGTGGGATGAACGTTTTTGAACAAGCCGTTGCACTTATCGAGTCAATTTATTATTATTTTTCTTTTTCAGGAAAAAAGTCGTTATGATTAGACACAAGCTTTCTCAAAAATGAAAAACATGTACAAAACTGTATATTTAAAAAAAAAATAATAATTTTTAATTCAACCCCTCAGAATGCAATTTTTGTGAATAAAAATAGTCGATTTAAATTTTTAAGTGTAACAAACCTTCGTGACTATTAGTCAGGGGCTCGTAAAGATCGTAGGTAAGTGTAGTTTCGTCTGGGAGACGAATATAAACACGTTCTCCTATAGGCCATGGACATCGAACTCTTCCAATTATGCTGTGGATAATTGTTTGAACATGTCCACTGAAACCCCACAATCTTGTTGGCTTATACCTGAGAATAAAACAATATTTCAATATTTGCTCTATTTATACCTTCCAATTAATATATTTTCAATTGTTTATCAATTCCTGATCGATATTAATGAGATATCAGATATTCGATTTTAATACTCTTAGATGATGACCCCATAAGATGATCGACTTGATCATCTTATCAGAGTCGACTTGACCCTCTGAGAGGATCGATTCGATCGGCTGAGATAATCGAGTCGACTCGCTTATTTTGACCCTCCAGAGATGATCAGTTTGACTATCTAGAAGGCTGTCCTATAGTTTACCCTCAAATATAATCAGTCTGACCCTCAAGATAATCAGATTGACTCTCCATTTTTCTCCATGTATAGGTCATAGTTTTAAAAAAGAGATTGAATAAGAAAGAGTAGGGACAAATTGGGATAAAGCTCTTGTGGATGAGTGATATCGGTTTTGATATACCATATACCCATGCGGATAAATCAAACGACATTGCTGATTCGGAAAGCCATTTAAATAAATTTTAAGTAACCCTCGAACCCCCCTAATGTCAACTACTCCAAACTTGAGGCCCCAACAAATTTCAACTCAACCCTTCCAAATTCCCTCCCACAAATCTCATCTATCACCTAACTTATACTGACTTATGCACATACGCATTGCCAGAGATGAGGCATTACATATTGCGTTTTAGAATTTGAAACTTCACGCCAATTAGATGCCGAGAGCGCACCGCATGCGCAGTTGAGTAAGGAGACTTTTGTGAAGGATGCAATGGGGATGAAGTTAACATATGTGGGGGGAATTTGTTGACGTACGAGGGGGGTTTGCAGGGTTGACATATGCGGGGTTCGAGTGTAAGACTATAAATAAAATCGCTTATGGGAAAGGAAAATAATAATATCTTTGCTTACACTAGACGACTAGACTCCCGCGGTACCGCCGTAGAGCCGTAGAGGGAACCTCTACGGTAGAGCTACGGTACCGCTAGGTTTGGTTGGTCATTCGTTATCGCGAATGAATTGGAAAACGTAAACAAGTCAGGGATGTGTATGTACCAGTGTTACCAACATAAGAAACGCAATAACCGCTTACGGTAGTCCCGAACTTGCTGATACGGTATACTGCTGAGCCCTCGATGCGTCTCGTCTCAGTTGTCTCTCTGGCCCACGGAACCGCTCACCAACTATATATATTAGCGACAATTCTAAGAAGCAATAACACGAATTGCGTTACCTCGGGAGTCTAGTGTACACCACTGGTGCAACGGGCAACCAGGACCCAGGTGTAACGTTACAATGTGAAAAGAGTAGGAGACGATAATACATGAATGGGTTGCGCGCGCAACCAATTTCTCCTTTTATCGTCTCTTACTCTTTTCACACGGACAGCACGGACATAAACTTGTAATAGAATTGGAGTGAATGCCGTTTCAGATCTGAGTTCACTGAGCAGCCTGAGCAGCGAGCGGGGATGTGATATTGTGATCAGCACATGATCAGCAGCGATAGAGAAAATTCAACTCGCGCATCTCCCACCATTCAGCTATGCTCTCAAACGCGGCTTCACACGCAGCCCTTGACCCCTTAACCCCTTGGCTGGGCAGTGATCAGTGATGACCAGTGATGACTGAACACTGAACATGGGATTTTTCGGCCCCCACTATGTTTCCATCTGGGAGGAATGCATGCAAACACAGCGTGTCGGTGAGTCGGTAGTGTTACACGCTGCGTACACTGGCCGAAAATGCACTAAGTACTTGTCGAAACTCGAACTCACTCGATTTGATGATTCAGTTCTTTGGCCATCTTTGGCTTTCAAAAGTTTTAATATGAGTTTCGAGCTGATTTTCTGTTTTACGAAACGAGACCGAACGCGCGCAGCACAAAAATTGCGTATTTTTTCAAAATAAGCTAAGTTTGGCGTTTTTTTTTTTCACAAGGGTCCGATCGAGTAACACCAAAAGTATATGTATTTTTGGAAGCCTTATATTGTTAAACATTATAAAAAAAATTAGAATGATCTTGATAATAAACTTTAAAAAATGTGATTCAGAGGACCGATAAAGGGCCTTATCGAAACCCCTCCTTTTTTGATAATTTTATTTTTGTCCTCTTTCCTTCTTCGCCATTTTTATCTATAAAATAAAAGCAATATAGGAAAGAAAATGACAAAACATAAAGTGATACGTGACATTATTATTAATTAATTAACGAAACAAAATTCAAATGAGCGCGCGGAATTTTCGACCAGCAAGTATCGATTGTCGAAAATTACAATCGATACCTACACGACGAATCGATGGTACGGAAAAGCGGTTACGATCTTTCGACTTAGACTCGATGGATAGTCATCTTTTTAGAATAGGATTGAGATATCGAGTTGAAAATCGCTAAAATTAAATTAAATGAACCAAATGAACTAAGGTACGGTTATCTTGTTCTAAATATTTACATTTTACAAAAAATTATTTGACAAATTTTTTTTATTGATATCTGAATAAATGTAAAAATGGCATTTCTGGAAAACATGAAAGCCGGTAAGGTAGGAATTAGAAACTTTCGTCTCTAATTTATTTTCTAGTTTAATCTTCAATTATTTACTCTAGACGTAATATGTAAAAAACGATGATGTTGAAAACGTGTTGAGTATATAATTTTATGTACAGAACGAATTAATATACAAATCACGCAAACTTGGTCGAACTTAATCGATGGAAACTTGTTTCAACCAAGGCAAGGTCTAGGTCAGCTGAAGTGATCAATCTTTAGACTTGAATGTATGTTCCTATTACTCGCAAATTATCTGCACACATACTTTCACAAACGTCATATGTTCATCTACACACCATGTCAATAGTTTATAGACACATAACTGTCACCTTAAAGTATATTAGAAAATTTACGAGACTAGTACATGAAATCGATTCAGAACCTATGCAGTAACGTATGTAAGTTTTTAAATTAAAGGAATTTAAGACCATGTAACAGTTATTTGATCCCTGCTTTAAAACGATTTTCATCATTTAATATCATTTTGAAGATATTTGAAAACAACATTTTTTTGCTGAAAATTTAAAATCCCAAGTGGAAAAATACCAAAAAAATAATTACGGAAAATTCAAATTCCTGAAATTTTAATTTTCCGAAAATATAAAATACCCGAAATTTCAAATTCCAGAAAGTTGAAACTGCCGAAAACTTCAAATTACTGAAAATTCAAATTTCGAAAAAATCAAATTCACAAAAATATTTTCTTTAAATATATAAAAAAATTTCATACAAAACTTGTTCAAAATTTCTCCAAAATTTTCCAAAATTACTGAGGATAAAGATATTTTAACGTAAAATTTTGAAAAATATCATAATTATAAAGTAATGACAAAGGCACGAAATAAGTCTCCGTGAGGAAAAATGTATGTGAAAGAAATGGAATGTGCTGCTTCTGAAAGTTCACTATCCCAAAACATTCAATGACTCGGTCAATGACCTTTAACTGATTGGTTTGATTTCTTTAAAGTGTCGGAAGTTTGCGATGATAAAAACTAGTCCATTATGTTCGTCATCTGTTACACAAGAGTGTCCGTGCAAAAAAAATATTGTTTCCAAATTTGTATGTTCAGATCTTTTGCAAGTGATTCGCGAATTATTGCATCCGATTTCAATGAAAAATGTGCTTAACTCAGTCATCATAGTATCTATAGTCATTAAAAAAGAAGAAAAGGAGACTTGTTTTATAAAATTAGGTCAGACATCGGTAGCAAACAATTGAAACAAACTTGAATCCACAAAAAGTGGATACTACAAATTTGTCTAAAACAAAAAAGACTTGACCTCCAATCAAAATCATACAAGTTAAACTAAGAATACCGGAAAATTTTTAAAGAATTTAAGCGAATTGACGAAGTCAAATGCATCTAAAAGAATTCTAAAGAAATCAAAAGGACTTTGAACAAATCAAGGCAAATTGAAAACAATTCATTATCATGATGAATTCGAAGAACTTGAAATGATTAAAAAAAAATTCTTTTGCTCGAGAGACTTAATACGAATTAAAACGTTTCTCGAAAATATTAAGGGAATTGAAGGTATTTAAAAATTATTACAAATATTCTAAAAATTTTAACTAATTTTAAATAATTTAAAGGCATTTCAAGAGATTTTAAGTGATTTAAAGAAATTTCAAAGAATTTAAAAAGATTTCAATTCATTTGAAGGAATTAGAAGGAACTCGAAAGGATACCTTTTTTTAAAGATTTCGAAAGAATCGAAGAGTATTAAAAAATTGCAATTTTCAAATAAAAAATACTTTTAGCATTAAAAGCTTTACTTTCCTTATTATTTTAATTATCTGGAAAATATTTTTCAAATCGGAAATGACCCCGAATTAGTCTATAATTTTAATATCCATAATTTTTCATATGATTCAATTATCGACTGGAAAAGGGAAAAAAGGTGTTAAATTCCCAAAATAAGTGAAATAATCGAAAAAATTGAAAAAAGGTGATAGTATAGGTAATAATCCTATTCTAAAAAGATGATTGAGTTCTTAGTCGAAATACATATCGTAACGCCTATTCCCGCACTCCTGATTAGTCGGATATGTATCGATTGTGATTTTCGACAATCGATACTTGTCGGTTGGAAATTTCGCGCGCTCATTTTATCACGAGACAGAATTGTTAATTAGCCAAGTAATTGTTTAATTAAAACATAATAATGTTACCGGTCTACACCTTTTTAATGTTTTTATTGTTGAAATAGGTTAATAGGTTATTTCATAAAATATAATTCATATTTTTTATATAATATAATTCATAAAATATAACATTAAAAAAAGAGACTACAACGTGCGCACGAAAGTACGGGTTCGATTTCATATTTAGATATCGTAAGTTATATAAAATAGTTAATACAGCAACTTTGTTACTATCTCTCAGATAAAAAAAATTGTTAAATGTTCTTACCTTGTATGAGAGTTTTGCCCAGTGGGTAAATCTTTTACCGATTTCAAGAAAAAAAATTTTTGACAAAGTTATGAGTTATTGAATTTAAAAAAATGATCAACTGGCAACATTATCCAAAAATGTTTCAAAATATTTCTGTAGAGTGTGATATTTTATAAAATAAACTTTCTGATTTTAGGATATAAATTTTCCGACAGTTTTCGAAAAAAAAAGAGAAGTTCTATCAAAATCAGAAAGAAGAAGATAAATATCTATATTATAAATTATTATAATATTACCTGCTGATATTTTTTATAACGTAAAACACATTTAGTATCTTTTATTAAAAAATGAATTATTATAATCAATAAAACCACCCTAATTAAAAAAAAATTAACAGCAAAACCCTGGTGTATTATTGAGTTAGGGTGCTTTTATTGAATTTTTCAATTTTTAAGGGTGAGTGGGTGAAGTGAGTTCCACATGCACTGAGGGGCTGAAACTGTTTAAGGCAGTTCTTAGGATTGTATAAACTATATTCTGTCATAAAAAAGCAGCTTTAGTACGTTTGAAAAACAAAATTATTTTTCGTTATTCGTTAACATTAGAAACTATAGACTCATTCAATATAAGACTCTTCACTTGCTATATTACAAACTAAATATAGTTGGATCGATAATATTGTTGACGATGTAATACATTAATCAATTTTAATGAACTAGAGTTAAGAATGTTATCTCTCATTAAAAAGTAAGTTTTAGAACTTTGAACATAGACGGACATTGGTGTGATTAAGATATATATGGGTCATTACATTTCAAATTTACAACCAAATTTTTGATAACGTTGAAACTTTTTTCCCTCGTTCTATAGACGAAAAAAAAGTACACGTATTTTTTTTTTACATTCTCATCAGAGAGAATGTATTAGATTTGTGTAAAATTTGACCCCACCCCTCTCCGTTTTTGTCAAATGTCTAGGTTTTAAGACCCCCTGAACCCAAAAAACATGTTTTTAAGAATGTGTGTCTGTCTGTTTGTAGATTTTTAGTTTGTGTGCACGATAACTTTCGAAAAAATTGACCGTTTGGATTGGCCTTTGGTATACTCTTTTAGTGCCCTAAAATAAAGGTTAAGTTCGTTAGCCAGCCATTTTGGATAAAAATTCAAAAAGTTGGAGCATTTTGAAAAATTTTGAAACGAGTTTTTTTTTAATTTACAAATTCTCTGTATCGCCGTTCGTAGTACTCGAAAAGTAGAACAATTTTCCTTATGACTTTTTTCGATAAAAAAATAATTGTCAGACTTATGACATATTGTCTTTCACGAATAAGGGTGATTTTTAAACATGAGTCCCCCTTTATTTTTATATTAATATGTTATTGCAAATTTTTCATACTTAATATTTTTTTAGATGCTGTTCTGGAAGCACATGGAGGTGAAAGTAATTTACTAGGTCAGGTGCTAGAGATTGAGAAGCAGGTGCATAGAAGCGACGAAGAATAATTAGACTTAAGATTAAATATATCAATTTGTTATTTTTTATAACATAAAACAGGTGTAGTATTTATTTAGTTTTCAAAATTGAAGGAACAATTTTTTATAAATACATACTTTTTTCAGGAAAGTTGGTTGAGTTTTTAAAATTCATATCATATAATTCTGATATAACTGTTAGTCTTATAAAATTGCAATTTTAAAAATAAAATCTTTCCATTACAACATCTGATAGACAATCTAAGCTTTTGCTTCCAAATGGATCATTTTTGCTGACTTCTCAAATCTTGCCGACGAAGGAATAGGGAGATGAGAAATGAGAGATAAAAGCTCATAGATCATAATAAGAAAAGAGCACACTTAGCACTTAATATATTTATCAAATTCAACTCTTGTATGTACTTTATATTCTGTTTATATACTTAAGAGATTTTAAAAAGTCTAACCACTTATTCGCGGCGATCGCGCCCTTCAGTATGCTCGAGCGCTTTCTCGATGCTATATACTTTTGTTTTAATTATTTTAGTTTTAAACGAAAAGGAGAACTCATTTACTTTCTTTTCGTTCATTTTTTTAATTTTCGAATTGTCATAAGTTTGACAATTATTTTTTTAACGAAAACAGTCATAAGGATAAATTGTTACTACGAACATCCATACATAGAATGTGTATATTAAAAAAAATTGGTTTCAAAAATTTTCAAAATGCTCCAACTTTTTGAACTTTTATTCAAAATGACTGGCTAACGAACTTGACCTTCATCCAAACGGTCAATTCTTTTGAAAGTTATCATGCACACAAACTACAAATCTACAGACAGACACACAGACACACAGACAGACAGGCACATTCTTAAAAACATATTTTTTGGGTTCAGGGGGTCTCAAAACGTGGACATTTAACAAAAAAAAAGGGGGGGGGGTCAAATTGTACACAAATCTAATACATTCTATCTGATGAGAATGTAAAAAGAATAAAAGTCTTCAAGAAAAAGTAGGTATTTCCATACTTCAACGTCCATAAAATCTATCTTATAGTTAAATATTTTTATGACAACAATTATACCACTTTTATAATTAGTTAAGAAATTTCTAGAGTAAAACTTTTCCTAGAAACTTGGTTACGAATGTATATAACTTTGGTTCCTGCAATGGAACTAGGTAATTTATTTAATTGTAAAAAAAAAAAGAAAATGTTAAAACAAGATAGGTAGCCACCCCAAAAATAATTTAAAGGATTTTAGAAAACTTTAAGTGACATCGAAAAGACCTTAAAAGATTTCAAGGCATATAAAAATATTTTTAATAATTTAGAAAAATATGAAGGAATTTATTATTTATATTATAAGTTTTTAACCGACTTAAAAGTTTTGGAATCTTTTGAAATCCTTAAGAATAATTTTTGAAATTTTACAAGGAATTTCATAAAAAAATGTTCAATTCTTTTAAATACTTTTGAAATCCCTTAAAGTACGAGTATATCAAAATTTCTCTAAAGTTTAAATTCTTACAAGCTTCTCAAAAACCTTTACAATTCCACAAGGAAGTTTAGAATAACTTAAATTTTTTTAAATTTTCTAAACTTTCTTAAAAATCCCTTCAAATTTCATGAAATCCTATAACATTCCATGAAGTTTTTTAAATATTATAAAAATCTCTTTTAACCCCTTAAAATTCCTAGAAACCTCTTAAAGTCTCTTAAAATCATTGAAAATTTCTTGACATGTTTTGAAACTTGTAGAAACTCAAAGAATGCCTGGAAATTCTTTATAATTCTTTGAAATTCCTTAAAATCTGTTAAGCAAACTACAATGTATTATTATTATTATTAATAGATAAATTTCTATTTTCTCTGACAGCTACTAGCATTTTGTTTACAAATTTTTTTCTCTGACATGAGGCCACCCTGTTAAAGTGAAAGTTAAAAATTCTAGAACTTATTTGCATAAAAATGAATTACACAACAAGAAATTTCAATGTCGAGTCATCTCGAACCACCTCACAAGAGTTGAAATCCCAAAAAGGTGCAAAAAGATTCAGCTCACCATAAACTACAAAATGTCGAAAATTCTTCTAAGTTCTTGCGTTATATTAAGAAAAAGACATTACAATGTTTAGATTAGTGTGCAGAGCATGAGGAAAATTCAATCCAAAGCTTTAAAGAGTGGAAAGATTCAAACGGCACAGCAGATAAGTTTTTTATCTTAAAGCGTGAGCCGGCAAACTCTAAATACGTTAGAGTATTACGACTAATTTTCGGAGAATTATTGAACACTTACAGCGCAAAAAGCTGCAATTGAAAGTTGAAACTAGCTTTGAATGTGACACCTTTCAAAACCTAGAATTATTATTAAAAAATTATAAAACGACGCAGAAAAAAATATGAAAAATATTTTAAAACAAATGTAATTGTTATATAAGGCCGAAAATTACATTATTTCAATCAAGATAACTTTTGTCCTTGTTTTGGAAACACGACGACAATTAGCTCGTTATTTTTGCAAGATCCTAAATCTAACTGAAAATTTATTCCAAACAAATCCGAAAGCTTCCGAATCATTTTGGAATTCGAATTGACCGGATTCATTCGGATTGATTCAGATTGAAAACTTCATCCAAATTAATTCCGGGCCCATTAAAAATCAATTCGAACTTTTAATCCGAATAAATCAGAATGAATCCAGTCGATCCAAATTAATAAAAAATAACGTAAATTTTCAATCTGAAAGATTTCGGCCAAATCAAATCAATACGAACCAACTTTCAATCCTAAAAATAATCCGGTCAATCCGAATGATTCCAAAAAATGCCGAAAATTCAAATTCCCGAAATTTCAATTTCCCGAAAACTCAAATTCCTAATAATTAAAAAAAAATATTTTTTAAAAAAATGTACAAAATTTTCGTAAAAAACTTGTTCAAAAAGACCCAGCACCAAATGTACAGAAAAAGGTCTTTTGTTAAAAATTTTAAATATAATTTTTTTTTGCATTTTAAAACCTATAGATTAAAAATAAAATTCGAAAGGAAAAAGTAAGAAAAGTGGACAGTTTTTAGACAAACACTTGTTAAAGTTTCAATTTTTATGCATACGTATTTTAATGGCAAAATGTTTATTTTAGTGACATATTTTTCTCAAAAACTCTTTGATAGATTTGGTCAAAAGTTTTACGTTTTACATTTTGACAATCAGATTTACCGAAAGTGCAGATTCGAAAATAAAAAAAAAATTATATTTAAAATTTAAAAAAAAGGCCATTTTCTGTACATTTAGTGCAGGGGGTCCTTTGTCCAAATTGTTGTTCATTATATAAATTTTTGACAAAAATTCTCGACACATCTTTTTGCCGAAAACTAAAACTCCGAACGTAAACAAATACCGAAAAAAATAATTTCCGAAAGTTTAAATTCCCAAATAAAAAAAAATGTTACCGAAAATTCTTATTAATGAAAATTAGTTACATATTTAAAATTAAAATATTTATATATTAAAACGTATATTTAAATTTCGTTAGTGAACATTTTCAGTACATATATGTACTTAATATTATTTTGATTTGGGAGTTTGAAATATCCAGAACTATCATTTTTTGAGAATTTGAATTTTCCAAAATTACTGTTTGGAAATATATACATATTATATTAATCAAAAATTGTGGAAAAATTTTGAGCAAGTATTAGTTTTACTCGGAAATTTGCATTTTTCAGAAATTGGAATTTTCGGGAATTATTTTTTCGGTAATCATTTATTTACATTCCGGATTTTGGTTTATCGACAAAAATAAGCGATGTCAGTCCTCGGATTTATACGGATTAATTTATGAATCGGTTTAAATCGGAATGATGACACTGGTTCAAATAGAAATTTCGAAATGATCGAATTTCAATCCAAAGCTTTCGCCAGGGATATATTATGTACATAAAAATTTTGATTTTTATGCATTTTTTGTGATAATGAAACTTACGTCTCTGTGATGACAGGTGCAATTTTGAGAATTGTGGTGAGAAAGTTTTGATCCTTGCATATTAAAGCTGGTTTTTGTGGAGCACTGTTAACATTTAAGATCCTAAAGAGAATACAGAGGATAACTGCAAAAAGGGCGAGAAGAGCTGTTGACATCTTGCAGGCAGACGACTATCCTCCTTTTTTTTTCACGGCTGGATCGATTTCCTAGCTCCGATTTTCGAATGAACACGAGACGATATTGACACCGTTATTTCCGCAGATTTCTGGAAATATATATATGTACAATAATTCACTTCCGGCAAACCGCTGGGCGCGGTGCACGTTTTTGTTGTCGTCGTCGCCGTTTTACCTTTTCGAAATCTTCTCCAGAATCGAAACAACTCTAACTCACTCACTAAATTCGTTTTCTTGCCATACACTTTATCATCCACTCTGCCCTTCTTTGCTGACCCTTTCAGTTGGAAGGATAGATTCTATACGTACATCTATATCTAGTACACCTATTAAGTTGAAAATATGTATTTTGCGTTCTCCGGTCCGGTTTCTACTCGTGCTTCGCGATCGAAACTTTGCATTCGACATTCGACCACATTCGACTCCATTCGCATCCGCCGCGCGCTCGCATCGGAATGACGCATACCATACCAAATATGCTATCTTCTTACTAATGTTACCTGTCACCTGATGTTACTAATAAACATGCACATGTTTACGTACATATATATTTATACACACACACACATATATATATATATATATATAATCAGATATTAGCATCTGTTAGATGCTTTGCTGTAGTACCATTGGTACCATAATATATAATATATATAGGGTTAGGGACTTGGGAGGCATTGGAAAATTCTCGCTCATATAAAATTTGGTAATATTACCGAGAATATTCTCCTTCTAGAGAATATTACACTCAACTCTCAGAAATCTTAACCAGTCTTAACCGTGGTCAGACTGTCAGAGATGCCGTGGTCTTAACTAATTTGTGCCAGAGACTCTCAAAAACCTTAACAAAATTCCTCTCTGATTTCTAAACTATGACCCAACCTAAACTGACGTATGTACATGCGCATTCGGTATGTACCAGTATGTACTACCTCTGGTACTACACTCAACTCACAAAAATCTTAATCTCACAATTCTTAATTTCTCCCAAATCTTAACTATTAATTCTATAAAATCTTAACTGCAACTCTCTCGTATCTTAACTTACTCAACTGCGCATGCGTTGAGCTCTCGACATCTGATTGGT
>JAUEJJ010000013.1:20486860-20497239 GCA_032164275.1 Synergus coniferae | reverse complement strand
AAAAGTGAACCTTTCTCTTACTTCTACCAATCAATCCACAATCCAGCAATTCTAGTTCGGGTACTAGCTCGAACAGTAAGCAATAGTTTAACGAATGTTGGGCAAATACATATTTGAAAACAACTGAATAATTATATGGTAAGCAAAAGAGCAAGCAATTATCAAAAGAAAGTCAGGGAATAATATATTTAAAAATATTGGAACATACATATTATAAAATTCTGAGAATAAATGGCATTTCGCAAGAATAAATTACAATAGCAATATTCAAATAACATGATTTCAGGTATTTAGATAATAAGTTCGAGATAAAAGATAAGCGAGATATTATACAAACAAACAGCAATAAAAATAAAATACTCAAATGATTTAGCTTTAGGCATTTCGACATTCCAGAATATTAAATAAATTATTCAGACATATTATTTTAAAGAAATAAGCGATAAAATCCAAATAAATTCAATAAAACAAGTCAAAAATCAATAAGATCAATAAATAAAAATCAATAAAATAAAAGATGGTTTAGCCAAGGAGTTTCTTTTTCAACAAATCCAAAACAGGTAAAAATGTTAAAAGGTAAAACGGAAACAAAATCGATAAAAACTTATCCAAACCATCAGTAAGAATCGAATCCTACCACAAAAACGATGAACGGCAAATAACAGCAAACAAAACTTCAAATAGTAGCATAGAGACAGCTCAATTAATTGAAGAAAAGATAATTTTGTCGGTTCGTGCTCACGCGTCGAATTTACAAACGAAAGGAGAGAGTTCGCGCGCTCGCTACCGTATTTGTAGAGCTTGAGGAATTACGATTTGTGGAAGGGCTGATGCGTGTTAGATTAATTTCCATAACTGCCTATGGTCGAGAGAAGGATAGCCGATGAGATTCGCTTCTTGATTTGTCCATCTATATCCTTTCTTCTTGTTCTTCCTTAGTTCTTATCAGCCGCCGTTGAATGAGAGAAAAATTACAAACATCTTCATATGAGAGGGAGTTAGAGACAAAAATTCTCCTCAATGATGACTTCAGGCCCGGCTGTACTTTCGCGATAAAAGTGGAGAACAAGGAATCCTTTTTCCTCGATACTCCCGATAAAAAGGTAAGCAAAAAGGCATTAAAAGCCAAAATATACATGTTCCATGAACTAAAAGAAATAGAGATTAATTGCAGGCGAAATTACCTATTCGTACTCGAATTTTATGGTAACTTCCACGGTCAATCCATGCCAGGAATGTGCCTAGGACCCAGGAAGATCAAACCAATCCATTGTGTCTCTTATTGGTAGAATTGACAGCTCTGGTTTGGACGTCAAAAGGGATGGCAAGATAAGAAATAAGAGATAAACCATGTAGAAACTAAGCTTGCGAAGATTCGATGAAGGTGAAGGCGATGGTGGTGTGAATTCATGTTATAGGTGGCTGGAACCTGGGTGGCTTCCGCTCAAGATCACGGAATTAGGAAAGTTTACAAAAAGATAAATAAAAATGAAAACAAAAACAGCCCTAAAATCCTTAAAATATAAAAAGAGCTGAAATTCCTAAAATAAAAATATAAAATAGAATAAGATAAAAATAGTACATAGAAAAATAAAATAAAACAAAGAGGACTGCCGAATTTATCTTCTGCTAGAGTACGAATCTTTCTATTGACATTTTTAGGATTTTGTGAGTTGCAGAAATCTGCAACATCACAATTCTCACATCTGACCCACTCATTTCTAGCGTGCGTAAATTACCCCGTAAAAAATTCAATTCGTTGCTACCAGAAGCAGCTACAATGTAAATTGCGCCTGTTGTCGAAATCACGGAGACATTCTCTCATGAAAATAGCAAATGTTCAGACATTGAATCTGAATCTTCTGATGATGAATATTGAAAATTGTCATTTTTTATGTATCTCTTAGTTTTAAGTCTTTTAATAAATATATTTTAATAATTTAGATTTTGCATTTGTATTCAGTAACCTCACAAAACCCCTCATATCGAATAATATTAGAATTAAATATTATTTTAGGTAACCAGTCCTCCATATTGGTTCCGCCATTTTGTTTTTGAAATTTTTGATACCGGATTCGTAACAGCGACCTCTAAAACCCCCTTACACCAATTTTGAAAAAAATCAAAACGTTATTTAGCATACTCGTCCACCATATTGGATCCGCCATTTTGTTTCTGAAATTTTTGACACCGAATTAGTAATCAGCGACCCCAAAAACCTCCGAATACGAAAATTTGACCCATTTTATGAACATTTTATAGTTTGTTCAGCTTTTCGGGATTTGGTCCCACTGTGCGTCGCCCACACAATCAGTTCGAGCGGAGAGCGGCTCTCCGAGTGTTCGGGAAGCTTCTAACAAACAAGAACTCAGATTCTCTTCCTATCAATAGGCGCTGCTATGGTAAACAGAGATATCAGATGTAGACCGTAAGGAGTAGGCGCTCCTACCGTTGCGATCTTTCTTAGCTCTCCTTCGTCGAGAGTTGTCAATGCTCAGGCGCGCCTGACGTTGCTGTGCGATTTCTATAGTTAATGGCGCTCCCATGGTTATAAAAATCGCTGGTGAATAGCAAATCTTAGGCGCTCCTAAACTTGTTATTTACCACAGGGGACTGACATTACCGACCCATAGGAACACCGTAACCGAATCTTTCTTTGTATCGTACATTCTCCGTCCGAAACCCGATTCTCTCCATACTTATTTCTTCGACCGAATAGCGATTTCTCTCATTCCGTCAAACCTGAAAATGAATCATAAAGTAGGGCGATTATTTTGCAACTCTTAGGCGCTTTTGAGGATGCAAAATTGACCGATATAAATATCAACATTAGATTTAATGTTTAGGGAAAATAAAGGTGCAGTTACATGTCAACAGAAAACGTGGACGTAAAGCAGAAACTCATGAGAGTGAAAGAGACAAGCAGCTTTGTCTAACTCCGTTACTGTCATGAATTTCTGCTTTACGCTGACGTTTTCTGCCTACATGGGAATGCACCTTAATAATTACGACAAGCTGTAATTTCGGTGAAATAGCAATTAGGTTATATTGACATTTGGATAAGTGGTAATTGTGATGAATAGAAATTCGAAGAAATAAAAATTAGACTATATGAATGTTAGAACACATAAAAATTATGTTAAATGAAAATTAGGACAGTTAAAGATTATATAAAATCGCAATTCGGTAAAATAAAAGTTAGGTTATATGAAAATTACGGCAATATAAAATTGTTTCCAAAGAGAATCATAGTTGTGCGTACTGTACGCGAACATCTAGCAGGCGTCCGTTGCCTAGCCTTGCGTCTGACGGCCTGCTACCCGACTCTCTCTCCCCACCACAATTCTAGTATCTACCATTGCAGCCCGAATCTTTAAAACCAGGTGCACAACGCCCCCTCAGTCAGTTCAAGCCGGAAGTAGCTCTCCTAGACTTCCGAGAGATCGGGAAGCTCCCGTTCGGCAAGAACTCAGCTTCTCTTCCTATCAATAGAGGCTCCTATGGTAGGCAGAGAAATCAGATGCAGACCGTAAGGAGTAGGAGCTCCTACTCTTGCGATCTTTCGTAGCTCACCTCCGCAGAGGGTTGTCAATGCTTAGGCACTCTTGACATTGCCATCTCGCGGTCGTGAGAATAACAATTACTAGGCGCTTCTAGAATTATTATTCCACGCAAATCTGATCCCATCTTCGCTGAGCGATTTCTATAATTAATAGACGCTCCCATGCTTATAAAAATCGAAGGTAAGTAATAAATATTAGGCGCTTCGAAGTTTATTATTTACCACGGAAGACTGACATTACCGACCCATAGGAACACCGTAATCGAAACTTCCTTTGTCCGTTCTCCGACCAAAAACCGATTCTCTCCGTACTTATTTCTCCGACTGAATACCGATTTCTCTCATTCCGTCAAACCTGAAAACGAATCATAAAATAATAGAATTATTTTGCACCTCACAGGCGCTTCTGAGGATGCAAATTGACCGACATAAATATTAACCGATAGGCGCTCCTTTGATTGATATTTATTTTACTAGAGATATACAGTATACACAGCCGAGCCTTGCATATTCTTTCCGATGGTTAGTTTCTCTAATCGCCTTACCGTTCTTACCACAAGGAGGAGACTGAAATTTCGAGTATGTAATCCGACAACTTCGTCTGTATGTCTAGTCCGTTTCCGAATTTTGTTATTTGACATTCCAGCGCGTACATTAAATTGTAATTACAGGACGGCTGAGTAAGAGAGAGGTAAGTATACTTTCCTTCCGCCTCCGTTCAAGCTTTAAACATTCAAACCGTTCAAACACTGACATTCTGGTAGTTCTAATCAGCGCCGGCGGATCCCTCGTTCACTTTCTTTTTCTCACTAACAGAAACGCGTAAGAGTGAGAAAAGGAAAGTAGACGAGGGATCCGCCGGCGATGGTTTTCATTTAGTTTTGTAACTTATAGGAAAATATACTATCTTATCATTTTGTCACTAGAACAAATATATGTTATAATTTATCTTTAAAATCCCCATCCCTGGGCGACTAAGGCATCCGGTGAAATGCCATAAATTCTAACGGGGGAGAAACAGATCGTTACGTACGCTTTTTTCCCTCCTCTGATTGCGCCCTAGCGATAGCTTCGGATTGAAATCATTCCGGAATTTGTATCCGAACCAAACAGTTTCACTCCGATCTAATCCGAAGGAAGTTTTCAATCCGAGTCAATCTGAGGCACATTCAAAATCAATCACTGGATTGACTGGATTGACCAGATTCAATCTGATTGAAAGTTCGGTTTGATTCGGACTGATCGGAATCATTCGGATTGGAAGTTCGGTTTAATTCTGATGAATTCGGATTGAAAACTTTTTTCAGATTAGATCGGAATAAACCTTTGGCTAGGGCGACTAACCCCTTACGATCGTCCCGACACAGCTGTACTACTTGATTTCTATTTATATTATATGAAAAATAATTTAACCTCACCCTGTAGCCCATTTGAAGGATAAGTGTACAAAGCCAACGATCTTCACCCTGATCGTATTGAATATAATGTCTCGCTTCGGTAGATTCTGTTGCATATTTTCTCATGACATTATAATCCATAAGGGCTTTTGCTCGAAAAAGTGAAAAACATCCAGGACTACAAAGAACACAGCCAATCGTATGCTCCGTTGATTTTTGAAGCCAGTGACCTATCGCATACTCAAACTTTTGGAACCAAACTACTGGACCTAAAAGATAAAAAGAAGTTGCAAATTTTTAATACTTTGTGTCTAAAACGAATAATTTTAAATCTAGTTTAAAAATTCCGTTTTTTAATTCCATAAAACAAGTATTCAAATTAAACATTTTTTCACTCTCTCTGCATATTTCTATGTAATGATATTTTTGCCAAAAACCAAAACCCAAAATTTTCAGGAATTTTAATTTTACGTTATTTGAAAATTCGGGTATTTTATATTTTTGGGAAAATGAAATTTTGGTACTTTTATACTTTCGTTAATAAATAATTTCAGTTGTAAAACGGAGGTTACGTAGGTCCTCTCCCATGCCGATACTGGGCCAAGTATTGATCGGCCGGATGCCCTATCAATGACTGGAGGACCCGAAGGTCCCCGAACCGCAATACTCAAGTCACGGAGCGATTCGCTGCTGCTCTGTCAGTCGTAGTCTGCCAATAGTCGTCTAGAAGTCGTCGTCGTCTACTTGTCTCGATTGACAAAAGTCCCTTGCTGCCGAGTCTTAGAGCTAGCTACTCAGGTAGTCGCAATTCGCAGCCCGTTCGTGTCAGTCTCCGTTTTGCTAACGCGATACGCTTTTGTGCCACCACTGTTACGAGCCAACCCCTAGGAAACGTTTTTCTTATTTTCAATCATAATTCATTTGTAAGAATTAAACCAAGGAAATTAATTTTGAAATATTGCGAATCAATATATCTTGAAATAACTCTTCGAGTATTGCTAACTGCTACAATTTTGCAATCTATAACACCTCTAATTAAATTCTCATTTTTTCTGAAGCAACAAGCCGATAAAATCGCATCAATTGCAGATTCAACAAATTACTGCACTCAAGCATAGAAGCAAAAGTTATTGCCCCAAGTTTTCGTAAGACAGACCATCGACCTGCAATTCCTGACTCCTCAAAATTTCCCACCAATTTTGACATACAAAACCAAATAATCAGTCTTCATTCCGCAATTCGACGAGCTTTACCGGATAAGAAGCATCTAGATCGAAATTGATCTAAAAATCGACGCCCGTCTTTAATAGTGGTCAGTTAATTACGTGCGTTAATTTCAACTTCGATACTGTGTTCGCTAATCATCTGAAAGGGTAAGACGACAAGAATCGCTCCCGTGATACGACGTCAGATCAAATATATTGAATAGTGTTTACGTGCCGAGTTCTTGGGGGACGTAAAACCCTTCTTTTTCTAAATTTCATCCGCTAAGTCTAAAACAGAAACAAGTCGGATTAGTTAATCCTCGGAACACAAATAAATTGGTGAGCCAAGTGTTCGATGGTGAATTAGTAAGTTGTTTATTTGTGAGATTCTCGTAAAATTAAGTGGAAAAGGTTCGAATCGACTGAAGCTCGAGACACAAATCAATTGGTGAGCCAAGTGTTCGATGTTGGCTCAGAGGTTCGTTCGCGTTTCACTTAATCCATTGTTCGGAATTGTTTTATTTTAAAATTCACTATAGATACCAATTCAGACTCGAATCTCAAAACGAGTAGGAATTGGTAATCTAAAACACAAATCGCCGGATTCTCGGGAAAATTCATAAGAGGAGACGTTAGGATTTAATTGCCTTCGTACTTCTCGGTTCAAAGACTAGAGTGGCGAATCATCTCCACGAAAATTGTTAACGTACAGCCCACAAGAGACGAACCAGACTTGCTCAGCGCCTTCTGTTTCATCCTTTATGGTATTCTAAGTGACCTCGTAGGGTAAGCTGAACAAACGTATCGTTCTGATTTACAAACACCTATACATATACACTTGTTTTTCCACATGTACATGGGGGTTTCAGAATATAAGTTCTTGTTTTTATTGCACAATATACCTGGTTCTATTTATTTACTCTTCACTTACTAAGATGCATTTCACCCTTGGATGAGGGAGAGGAGATTATTAATCCCGCACAAATAATTAAAACAATCGACTTCTTCGATTCTTTCCTTTTTTCGCTCTCCGAGCAGCTACAGGAAAAATCCGAAGGACATGTTTTTTTACTAGACTCGTTTAAATATTTCTTGCTTGGTGCTTTTCTTGGTTCGTGACACAACATCCATTTTCTGCCAATCGGCTACATCACAACATTGTCGAGGACAACGGCATCTGCGCCTCTGGCTACAGCTTTTCTCGGGGATAATCTTTGTTGGACCAAGGTTCCAGTTTTTTACAACAGGCCAACTGGCTATTTGGGCCTATGTGTTATCTGAACTTCTGTAAGAAAACCGAATAAACCCGATAGTACTTTAACTGTGCATTGGTTTCTTCAACCTTTTTCAGCGGCTTTCCTGACTCGAAGTCCCTCCCGTCCTTGAAATAGTACTCTTACTATACCTGGCACCCAACACAAAAAACCACCAAATTTTCCTAAGCCGTAAAGGGGTTGGAAGACCACGATTCTCCAGCAAGCCGGTGTGAAGAACCCAACATTTGGAGAAATCCTGTGTGCCTCTTAGGGGTAAGTAAAGTTAAAATTCCAAAGGAAGAAACTTCCAGAATCAAATTGATTCCTTTGTGCAATATTATTTTCAGGAAATGTGCATGCAATTTTTAATTTTATAGTGCTGAAATGGTTTACTTGTTTCGCGAGGAAGCGTTGTGCGAAGGATAATTGAGAACTCTGATCCGAAAATCGAGAATCGTGACAGTTTTGTTAAAATAAATAAGTGATGAGAAAATCGCGAAAGTAGAAGTTTCGTGGGAAAGTAATTCCTCCAACAAAGTACGAGCTGAAAAGCACGGAACCGAAAAAGTGGAAAATTCGAAAAATTAGAGTTGGGTACGGGATAAAGTGTCCGTTAAAATTCGAAATTGGAAGTTTCGAGAAGCATTCGCACAAATAAGAGTGCTGACGTGGCCAGATAGGAATTCGACTGCTGTACGCGTTCAGCGGGGTCAAGCGTGTGACTCATCGCCTAGTTCGATTCGCGAAATATTGGTTCCTCGACGATCTGAACGAATTTCACGAGTTTCAGTCGTTAATAATTTTAGAATTCAAAATTTAGAAAGCTTTTAATACAGGGTGGCAAATAGAATAGGATCAGAAGTGCAAGAACGAAGCAGAGTGTCTAGAAGTCAGTTCGCGTGGGGAATGAGATTGAGGTCTGGTAGTGGAACCGATAATGTAGCAGAATCTGTGCCGAGACTCACAAAGAAACTCACACGGAAGCTCACACGGATACTCAGACCAGGTTAATAATGCACAAAGAGCAGGGGTTAACTCTTTTTCCATGGAAATATGTAACAGATATCTCATGTTTATAGGGAAATTTGACGCCCTAAAGCTTGAGGGATATAATTCGCGTAAAGAGAGATTGAGACTGGTAATAATGAGAGAAACCTACGCGAGAATATTAGGGTCGTTGAAAACCAAGACAATTTGGTTAAAGGACGCTCAATTAGTGCAAAAGTGCAGGGATTTCGTGTATAGGAAAAATCAGTTCCCATGTAAAGAGCTTGAAACGCTTAGGAAAATTATAGGTGACCATACGAGGCAGAATAGGTTAGGAAAATCGGAGGTCAGATTGGAGGACTGTAAGAACGTAGAGTGTTTTCGGGAAGTGCAATCTGATTTGATGGATTCTAGCGAAAGTGACAGTGATATTGAAGTTAGTATAGATTCAGTAAGCGAGGGGCGGAGCAGGCCATCGGAAAACAAGATGTTAGAGCAGATCGCGGAGAAAAGGAAAAGACCTCGCTAGGGTTGTGAAAAGAAATGAGAACGACGGTAGATGAATGACGTGTCGAAGGGTAAACAAATTGAGGTTAAAACTGACGGTTATGGAGAGCAGTCAGTAGACTGAATTCGAAGTAAGCAAAAGTGATGATGAAATTTCGCGAAGCGATAAGAAGAGTTTAGGGTGTGTAACCGAGAAACGGATTAGGTAGTTAAAAATACAGGGTGCTAGGTAAATTAGCGAAAAGGAAGTAATCGAGGAAAACGAAATTGAAGGCAGATTTGACGATGCCAAATCAAATGTTAGTGACACGCCGGAAATTAAATATGCGTTGTCTGGAAATGATTTAAAGTCAGAACCAAACAGGCGGGTGACAGGTGAGCAGCTCCCTGTTATCGGACCGCCTGAATTTTTAAATGCGGATATCGGATAAGAAGAAGATACGCGATTCTTCATTACGGTCGATCTTGAAGGCGAACTTTTCCGAATGATGGTTGACATGGGAGCAACACATTCAAAATGATGGATAGTATCGTGAAGACAGGAATTCAGGTAGCGGAACCATCTACGCGTTGTCTCGTTCTAGCCAACAGGGAAACAGTGCGGATCACAGGGTAGGTTTCGACCCCATTGTTCGTTGGCAGAGAGTTGAGAGGAGTAAGGTAAGAATGTTTCCGGACCTGAAGTCCAAAGGAATCTTGGGAATAGACGCAATGAGAGCTCTGGGAATGACGGTAGATTTCGACAGTGAGACAAGACTATTTAGAGGGTTACCAAGTAACTCTCTAATTAGGATACTTGGTAACCCTCTAAATAGGTTTAGGATGGAATCTCAACCTAGTCAGAAAGCTCGAAACGGTACAATAGGTGGTGCGAAAGCGAAATCTGGGGGTAATGGTGCGAAGAAAACCTTAAATTTAGCAATGCTTTCTTATTAATTACCCAGATAACAATCATGCGACGCACGCGTGAACTCACTCATATAAACAGATGCGTCATCATATGTGATGCATATCGCTCGCACACCATGAGAATCTCACGCTTACCGGTCAAATGCGAGTAAAATGCGAGAATTTAAAATGCCTTTTAAATAATAAAATATATTTTTACGCAATGAAGAAGTACGTATTTTTTAAATATGAACGGAAATTGTTGCATTCTACCTCCTCGCACGTGACCCCCTATAATGTGCGAACGATATACGTCGCATATGATGACACATATGTTTGCATCAGGGACTTCATGTGTGCGAAATAAATCCGCACGCGTGCGAGTAATATGCGTAGCATATAATGATAAATATTTAAACTACCTACTTGTTATAGTCATCGGACTTTCCCCCACCTACGTCTCAGATAGGGTCTATGCATTTTCCGAGTGGCCTCTCCTCTCGGAAAACGCCAGTTCCTTACGTGCTCTCTAAGGTTACGGTTAGCACCCTAAACTTGTAGTGAAAATAATAAAGAT
>JAUEJJ010000013.1:20419049-20435916 GCA_032164275.1 Synergus coniferae | reverse complement strand
ATGTTTATAAGAATAGAAAAAATACTGGCAAGTGTGTGTTTCGAAGTACATATTGTACGTGAATTGACAATTAAAATTATACATGGGGCTGACATGGACAACATCACTTTGAAAAATGGATAGTTAAGTCAACTGAGTCAATAAACTATACTAATTTTATTACATAATCGTATCAACGATTTTTTTAGCTAAAGTTACTATTACGTTTATTATTTATACAATATAGTTATAGTAAAATCAACATAATTAAATGGCTGACACGATTAATAAATTAGCAGTACCATAGTTTAATAACTTGTTCGTTGACCCAACTATCAATTTTTTTTTTCAGTGTAAATTTAATGTAAAACTGTCAACGTGATATATATGATGATAGTATTTATATAGTATACGGAGAAAAATGGATATTCAAACTTAACATCTAAATAGTCAAAAAATTGAAGTACAAATATATAGTCATCATAAATATCGTAGATATTCATCTTAAATATCTAGATATTCATCCTTATTGTCGCGTTTTTCAAACTTAGTGTCTATAGATATTTAGATTGAATATCTAAGATAGTTGGTCACCTATATTTGAGTATCTGTAAAGTTATTGAGGCCGAATATCTAGATACTTTTAGAGTAAATATATGTTAGATGACTGATTAAGGTTGAATATTTGAGGGAAAATATTCTTTCCTGGGAAGAATGTTGGATGATTTTTATAGAGTTTTTCTTTAATTAAGAATTATATATTTTATAGATAAAAGAAGACACATTATATATTTAGATAGAAACCAATTATTAGAGCCCGGTGTAAATTGAAGAATCGGGAGAAAGCGCGAAATGAAAATATTGCAATGTGAAAATATATAAAATACATGATAAAGTGAGAAAAGTAAGAAAAACTATACGTATAAATGACTCCCTATAAAAAATAGCACTCTGCGAATTAGTTAATACCACATAACTAAAATTTTCTTCACAATGGTTTCGTTTTTAACAATTCTTATGTTGGTAACCAGGTATTGAAGAACAATAAAACCTACCTAAATTCAAATTAATTTATTAAAGACACTCGAAAGACAGACTTTTTTAATCGAAAGTTTAGTAGCAATCGAGGTATCAATAAAAGGAAAGAATCGCAATTGAAAGCTTGTAAAATTAAAGCCTTGTAAAAAAAATTAAAGCCTTGTAAAAAGGATAGCATTGAAGTGGATTATATAACATTGAAAAAATTGTACACTTCAATGCCTGTAAATCCAAACAAATTCCGTTTATATCTGGTCAGAAAAAGCGGAATTTATTTGATTTATTTAGTAATTCAACAGCATTAAATGGCATTGGTTTCATTCCAGCATACTTCTGCTCATAGAAAGCATTGTATGGCATTCAACTAATATGGTCATTCAATGGCATTTAATGGCATTCAATCAATGTCATGATAAAGAAGCCACTTTAATGCCGTATTTTTTTTGTGGATTCAAAATGACACAAACGGAAACAGTCGAACGCCAAGAAGCGCATTCAGACAAAAATGGAATTTGATGTTTGGATTTATATTGGCATTAAAGTGTACAATTTTTTCAATGCCATATAATCCACTTCAATGCTCTCCTTTTTACAGAGCGTATACATGAAGCTGTAGTTTTAAACAACTAAAGTTTAAACTAAACAACTAAAGAGAAAGTCAGACCTCTCGGAAAATTCTTGAATTATTTTCTAAGCGCTACACAAGGTCTGGCAAGCGTTGAATACGGATACATCGTAGAAGCTTTAAAATGGTAACCACAGGTTCGTCGCAGCTTCCGGAATCAAATGCGCGGTGAGAGAGGAATAGTAGAAAGGAAGGCGGTTGACCGGGCTGCGGGTTATGGATGGAGGGTGGGCGGGTGCAAAGGGGACGGGAGATCGAACACTAAAATTTACGTGAGCTTGCCGCAGAACAGGGATCCTAGATACCCCCGTCAGTGCGTGTCGGCGTGTGTGACGGTCATAATCCAGGTAGAGAGGCGAGAACACCTCTCAGGGTGCCAGGGGGCTTCTTATGGGCTCGGTCTCGTCCTGCTACGCCTCGCGGACACCATAATGGACTCTGGTGCACCAATCCTCTGCCAGGACGTCACGCGGAATTGGTGGGAAACAGGCTCTTCGACCAATGGCTGTCGCTTCCATCTCGACTGGGGGCGGAGGTGAGGGTAGCGCTGTAGCGGCAGTTTCAAGAAGCGTATGGTCGAGTTCGGGGAGAGGCTCGAGCTTCATTATGTATCATTATACCGATCCGCGCCGCGCGGTGTGCACTGCAGTTACTGGGTAAGGCGCGCGTGTGTGATTCCCTGTCTTCTTCGTCGTTATATCCGTGCTAACCAGTTGGTTTCGCGATGACACCGCGTGCGTGAAAAAAAATTACCGATACGTGTTGAAAAAAAAAGATCGGCTACCATTGTGCTAAATGCCTTGCCTTGGATTTATACATGATAGCGAAAACGTATCAGTGTGCTCTACTAACCCTAGTTACTGTGGATTTCATGGTCAAGCATATTCTCCGTCGGATAATAGTGATTACACATCCACCATTCAAGACAGTTATGCTGATTGATTGTCTTACGTTCATCATCAAAGACCTGTGATTTATAGCTCTATAGAGTCGAATATTATTAGGACTTGTCTACTAGCAACAATATTCAAGGAAACCAATGTCTGCAGGTGTATCGTCGAAAAAACCATGCTGACAAACCAGTCCGCTGATTCAAATACTCTATTGGTTGAAACGCGTTTTGCAAGTAGCTGACGCTGATGATAAGACACTGGCGGATATATATAAAGTTTCTTGATCAACAATTGGAAGTACGGGCAGTTGAGTGTTTCGGGATCATAGTTGATGCTCTAGGGTCCGACGCGTGTGAAGTGGACGGTGTTTGAAGTGACCTGAGCTGTCTTGTCTTGCATACCCAGATAGTCCCGCTCGGTTTAGTGGTTTCATAGACGGATGCTTAACAAGTGTATCACTGTGAAATTATTGTTGAGTCTTAAGTAGTTTGGATAACGGACACCGACTGCAGTACCAAGTGTTCTTCGAGAAGAAATAAGTGTGTCGGATCGTAGTTGTTTGTTTGGGCCAGAAAGCCCATATGTTGTCATCAGAAGCTAAGAGCCCGCTAGCCTAAGCGGATACTAGCCCCAAAATTCGGGCCCCGTGGCGCGTAGAGGACTTTGGTGGTGAGGCGCGGGCGGCTGGGTGCGACTTTGTCGCCTCTAAAGTGGAGCGTCCGGGCAGCACGACGACGCTCAACTTCACGGACCTGGGGAGCCCATTCGGGGCGGGCGACCCCTGTCCGTCGAGTACCCCGACCCCGAATAGTATGTCGGGTGGTGGTCCGTCGGGTGGAGGAGGCGGCGGCACTGGTGGCGGAGGTGGCGGTGGTGGAGGCGGTGGCGGTGGATCCGACATGGAGCAGCACCTTCATCATAGCGGACTGGGTTCGGTGACACCTGGTCCACCCGGCGGCAACGGAGGTGATAGCGCCTCCAGCACCCCAGTTTCCCAAAGCGGCAAGTCCGCCTTCATTGAACTCCAGCACAATAACCTCTACAATCCCGCCAGCCTCCGTGGCGGATATCCCGGCAGCCACAATGTCCCCAGCGCGCATCAGTTCTCTCACCAAGTCGGTTCTCTCGGACATCAGGGCTCGGGACCCGGCAGCGGCAATCAGCAACATGCTGATGCCGGATTCCCCAGTCCCAGGTCGGCCCTAGCCGGATATCCGTTCGCGCCCATGCATCAGCACAACGCCTATGGATATCACCTGGGATCATACGCACCCCAATGTCCCTCGCCGCCCAAGGACGGTGAGTACCCCAACTGTATGTATTCAAAGCTTTTTCTACTTATTCTCTAGTATTTAGTATAGTTTTAAGTTCAGCTCTGATCTGACGACATATCAACTGTGAAACCTAACAAGTACGTTAAGAATCGGATTGCTCAAGTATTCCAATTCAAATTAGACACTAAAATCAAAGAAACCAGTAGGAAACTTTCGTTTGAAGTGGATTGTGTCTATTTTGAATAAACAAACCGAAACTTTTAATACAACATGAAATAAGTTATCCGACTCACTTCAAATGGATTAGTTATGCTAATATAAAAACTCCAGAGAAGAAAGAAATGGATTATAACACTTTATTGATAAGCAAACCAAATTTCTTTATATTCCAAGAAGATGATGATGATACTAATGTTGATGCTTGAAATTTTACAACTCAACATTTTTAACAGAATAGTAACTAGAATCGGTTTGTATTTTAATGATTTATGACGATTTTTATACATGAAAATATTCAAACATAATTTATTTGAGCAATTTCAATTTGACTGATAAGACGTTCATTATCGAGCATATTATTAACGTATAGTTATTATAATTAAAAATATACTATGATACTACTATCTTATGAAATATTAACAATACAGCACTGATAAATCCAATTACATGATTATGAAATGAGAGTGTAATCTTTATTTTTCGTGTAACTTGTTAGTCGAGCATTGGTTGATATGTCGTTACATTTTAAGGAAACGAAAAAACAGGATGTTTATTGAATCTTACAGCTCATTTTGTCTTCTAGAAACTTCTAAAAACTTGTTTGTACAATAGACAAACTTTTGTCACTTTTTGTTAAATTTTTTGTTAAAATTGTTAAACTTTAAATTGT
This sequence comes from Synergus coniferae, assembly GCA_032164275.1. Classification (NCBI taxonomy): domain Eukaryota; kingdom Metazoa; phylum Arthropoda; class Insecta; order Hymenoptera; family Cynipidae; genus Synergus; species Synergus coniferae. The sequence goes on along the minus strand of JAUEJJ010000013.1, from coordinate 20,431,218 downwards.
TAAATTTAGCCTTCAAATCTCTCAACACTGTTTTTTCGAATTCCCAAATTAATACGCATACGTTATGTAGATATTTTCAATAAATTTGCCGAGTTTCACAAACAGAAACAAAGTGTAATTTTATTGATAGTTATTCTCGAATCATTTGTTGTTGATTCGAAGTTAAGTGTTAAGCTACTGATCCTCAGGTAGATTGTTTATATTAACAAATGGAATAACAGGATTACCTTCAAGGTTATCATGTATACAAAATTCACAATGTTTAAATAATACTGCTCTTACGATCAGAATATGATTCTCACAACTAAAAACTTCCTGCAACAAACTACGCTTGTTGTATAATTTTCAAACGTATTTAAAAAGACACCCTAATAACAAGAAAGGGTGCAGGTTTTTACAAGAAGTGTTATGTGAATAATACATTGGATGAGTAATGCATTGCATGTTTACAAGGTGTGACTATACTCCAAGTATTTTACACTTAATAATAGAGAACTGAGAGTGAATTGAAATTAATACTAAGGCACAGAAAAATACATCTCGTTGCAGATCAAATAGAACACGATATTTAAATTTATACATTTTCAAAACTTAATATGACATGTGAGATTTTCTACAGAATTAATTACAAACAATAATCATTTCTGTAAATCGTATTTTTTATAAAATGAAGCAAACTGCGTGATAAATTGCTGAATTAAATACTTAGTTCTGTGCACTTTGCGGCTGCTTATTTCGATTAGATTGAGACAAAAGCTGTAAGCCGGATAAGGGAAAAGTTTTTTCAAGAAAGCCCTCACGTCGTTCGGTGACAGCGTGTCTGACGGTACCAAGGCATTTGGTCCGTTTATACAACGTCTTAAGATCGATACACTGCGACTATAAGCAATGTCCGTGCTTTAAGAAATTCTTTATATTCATCGTTTTGCGTTTGCATTCGACCTTCGAGAAATCAGATTTTCCATTAAAATGAGATATAGATCCAATAGAGTAGGAAATAACACGTTTATTGATTTTAAACTTTGTGGTTTTTAAATAAATCATCTAAGTCTATTAATACTCATTTTGACTCTCGTTTTGACTGCATAGTCTGAGGAAAGGAATTAATTATCACTGGATATAAAAATCAATTTTAGGATCTTTAACAGCTTACTGTCAAAGGCAATAATTTCATCTGCGTGGCACCTGTATTTTGTTACGCGAGCTTTGAGATGAGGCAATAAATTTTTATCGCTTCCTCTATGCTAATTTGAAGGTGACAGGTCTAAGAGGCCGAAGAGTCCAAAGAAAATAGAAAACGGAATCTGGAGTAGCAGGTAGTAGCGAGTGTCGGTCGTCGGCCAGGTCCGCAAGGTAGAATGCTTTGATGAAAGTAAGATATACGAGGCTTGGTCCAGGATCTCGTAAAAGTCCCGCAATACTATGAATGGTGTAATTAAAACTGAAATTGACGAACCACAAATTCCTCTTTTGGCTTCCCACTGTTTGACTCTTCAGGGGTAAAAAAAGGAAAAAGTGAAACTATACATCAGACTCAAACCTTAGAGACTTGTAGAGGTACATCTGAATAACGTGACGTGTTTTTTATTTAATTTTCTTACTACATACTCTATTGAGATTTAAAAACTTCTTTGTTCAGTGAATGCAATAATGTAAGTTGTGAAAATAAAGAAAATTGTGTACCGTAATAAGTTTCATGAACAAAAAACTAAAACGATTTACTCTTATTTTGCAAAATTGAGAACTTACGTATAATGGATGCGTTGCGTAAACTTTTACTCCCCTAAGTTGCAACCCTTGCACGATTGTGAATCCATAATGATTCTCAGAGATTATTCCTCAGGTGGCTTCCATATTTCTTGTTGGTGAAATTATTGCCTTTGAAGTTGCTCTGAGGGTTGATGTTTCGTTCGATGAATCGAAGTTGTTGCTATATGAAATCTGCATAAAGTATGAAAAGTTTTCCTTAGTGATTGGAACTTTACTTAAGTGTTTAGTGGAGAAAATCTCTTTCGAAAGGGTTGTTTTGAAATTTGTTTCTAGAAGTTGTTTGGTCTTATATTTATGTTATTATTTTTCTGACATATGCAATAATGTTTTAAGCTTTTCTAAGATGTTATCTAGAATCCTGAATATATATAGATCAAAGTTCAAAAGGCACAGATATCCATTAATAGCTGGATATTTTATTTCAATATCAAGGTGGCTATTGCAAAGTTTAAATATATTATCCCCCACAATCAATTTTCCCCATAGATAGCAGAGGTACGACAAGCTATTTACATAGTTAGAAGAACGATATAGTATATAACTATTTGTCAGCTTTAGCAATTTATTATAATGAGGTAATTGTGACTATAGAAGCATGAAAGAAAAAAAACGAGATTAGAGCAAGAGTTACGAGGTCTAGAGACAAAAATCGATTGCTAACTATATTGCACCCGGTCATTCTCTAAAGGTAATAAAGTCATCAGCACCTACGTATTCGGTTGTTAATTAATTAAATAATAAATATCGCGTTATGATCGTAATTCGCTTAATTGCTACCAAACACGCCATTGTTTGCGTATCCTTTCTGTTATATATCCGTGCTTGCTCGTCATTATTTTGCTGCCACAAGTACCTCTCATAAACGTTTGTACAGGAAAAGTGATATGATTTTCAGTACAAAAAGTATATCGCTCTTTCGCTGCATTTTAAGCTTTAATTAAACATTTTCTAAATGATTTATTGAGACGAAAAAGTATTCTAAATTCAAGTATCAGAGATTTTTGTTTATTTATACTTGTCCAGTTTGTCGCTTTTGTAATTATTAGAAAAACATTGAAACTAAAAATATGTCAGGGTAAAATAATCAGAACACATATGTTTAATGACCGAAACTCAGAAAACTATTAATAAATTTATTGAGCAGATAGGCATTTGGGCAGTACTTAAAGTACTTCAATATTCAATCAATAAACTATGTATATGTCCGTACTGTCGTATAACTAGGGGAACTGGCTTTTTTTGGTGTATTAACATTAGAACCAATAGAAAGGGAATTCATCTATTAGTATTTCCTAATGCGCAAAAGGGTGTAGCACTCCTAATGACAATGTCAATACTTTAGTACAGCTACACTCGACGTGATCGAGTCAATAAAAGTAAATATCGTGAACTTTGCAGATTTCTAAGCTTCTGTTGTTTCAAATAAAGTATTTTTTTATATGGAGAGGATGTATGTAAACAATATTAAATCATTACCAATAATATTATTCATTAATGCGTTTACACGTATAGCTTGTAAAGAACATGCTAGATGTACAAGAACTACTTTAGAAAAATTAGTTTTTGACATGTTAATTGTTACTGTCAGAAAGATAACGCGTTTTGCCTTGCTGTTAATTTTTTAAATTAAATATTAATATATTATTTTAATATCCCAAGAATCTTAGGAATTTGGTATATTTTATTCAAAGCTGAAAGACTGAAGCTCGGAATGAAGACTTTCCATAAATTAAACTTCATATATTTTGTCAACTGGTAGTTTATAGTGCCAGTTTGTCGAAAAGATCTACGCTCATGCGATATCCTCTGTTCAAAAAGATCAATTCGGCTCTACTGAACAATCGCTCAACAACTCAATTTAATATTTAATTTTTATAAAGTAACTTTTCCGGTAATGCGTTTTACTGTTAATTACTGAAGAAATCCCTTTCTTGTTAACTGTATAAGATCTTTGATTAGAAGGCGCAGAAAGTTTACGAGCTAATCACCACGACTCAGTGTAGAGACTAAAACTTGGGTTTTAAAAATTCTTGCTACAAAAAAGTTAAATCGGTACCAGAACGAAATGTCTGGCGATGCTTTGAGGGAAATGTCGTTGAAACACGAAAGGTGCGCCTCGTCTTTATAGTGAGATTTATTAATGGTAAAAAAATGAAGGGTCCTATCTATAGCGCGCTCATTTCGTGTTGATGAGTCGTTAGATTCGTCCTGTAGTAACCTGTTTCCAACGATTGTCAAATTCAGTGGCACCAAAGGTGGTATATCGGTGGCCAATCTTATCGTCGCGACAAACAAGGCGTTTAATATCGGCACGTTCTTGTTCATCGCTAACGTGAAACGATTCGAATCAGAGTCGCGGAAGAGAATCCAATTAGCAGGTACCTTAGGTCCTGGTCAGAAGCAGCAGGACATTAGTCACTGAGCTGCCGGGCCAGTGCCGGTGAGAAACTGGCGAAAGACAATGTTACCCCAGTCCTCTCGTATCCCGCTGTGATGGATTAGGTATTAAATGGTTGTTTTCACAAGGATTAGGTTCTCCGCGACGTTTAAAGCACTCCCCGTTTCAAAAATCTCAAATCTTGATGGAATCTTAAGTCGGATCGAATCTGAGTACAGGATTTGTCCGGAAGTCGTGTTTCTTTCAAGATAGGATTCTGGATAAAAAATTTTGTTTTTGCATGGAACCAGGTAATTCTTCCGCTTGGAGAATTAAGGGGAAATTCCCCAACAGATCTCCATTTTAAGAAGTGCTCCTCTTTAATAGACACACTTTATTTTCTGCATTCTTATTATAGGATTAAGGCAATGCCAATAATTACGAGCCTTGAAACCTTGATCTGGCAGTGAACGCCAAATAAAATTCATTGTATTAGGTAATATAATCATGTTATAATGTGCACCCTGCCTAACTCTTGACTTACGACAATAATGTCATACATTTAAGAGTAAGTGTAATGACGGTGGCTCTAATGACACAGTATAATGTTTATAGTGACTTCCCGCGTGATGGTGAGTTATTATGCTTTCCGGTCAGATATATTGACGTTCTAACTCCAAGTACGATCCGCGTAACGGCAATAATTATAAGTGTATCGTTTACACGGATTAGCTTCACGTTGATTTTAAAGACAAATTTCGATCAATTTTTAGAATGTTAGTTTATTGATGGAACAAGCTTACTTCACCGTTGGGAGTTAAATGGTACAACGTTATAATTTCAGTAATTGCTCTGGGTAATGTCACGATGAGCGGTGATTAATTAGTGAGTCAATTAAATCACGTAGAAACTATGACGTATGTAGCCTCAAGTGTGAAAGTACGTAATAAATGTTGAAGCTGAGGATTTAAGTGCACATAACTCAAACGTGTATATGAAAAAACTACGTAAGGAACTTGTGTAAAGTGTATGCATGAATATATGTAGGAAGAAAGTGTAGAATATAGAATTGTTTCTTGACAAGAGAGAAGTTGAGATTCAATTGATATTTAAAGTAACGCACATATGCAGATGTACATAAGTAATTCTTATGATGTGTTTGACATTCACACAGGAAGTCTAATTTGATTTAATCTTCAAAGAGTAGCAAAGAATTTTGAAACATGGGGCTACTTATTTCTTTGATTCCCGAATTTCCGCATCATCATTATATATAGTGGAAGTAATACTAATCCTAAATTATAATCATTTTTTAATTGGTTTCGAAGCAGTCGATAAAGATTTTATACTCTCAATCCGACATAGAAAACACGTAACAGGTTTAATTATAAGATCATGAACCATAGTTAACATGATACCTGTAATTAATTAGTATATAACGCGACATTCTTATCGCACAAAAGTAAATGTTCAGGGGTCACATGAATTACGATACTTAGGATGTTCCACTGACATTATTAAACAGAATAGTCAAGATCGACTTGATAAAACTGCGATTAAAATTCAAATATCATCCAAATTGAAAAAATATTACAAGTCTATATAATTACAAAGCATTCGGCTTGTGTGAGTATTTAAAGATTGTTAGCAACTCTCTTCTTATTCCTATTAAGACTAATTTACTTTTATTTTACAGCATATACTGCAAAATTAAAAATGACATATAAATGCAGTAGGAAAGAAAGAAAAAGTTATTTTTATTTAGTTCTATTCCGTTTTTCGAATTAGGTTTTAGTTATTTTCTCCTTAGTTCTTTCATTCTCGGTGAAGAGGATTTTGAAAGTTGATGTTAGGGTGGTGTATGTTCACAGACCTCTCACCATTGGGTGATAAAGGCGGTAGCCTCGTCGACGAACTAGGCGGCGGAGGTGGCGGTTCCCTCAGGAATGGCAAGGGGAAGAAAATGAGGAAACCTAGGACCATCTACAGCAGTCTTCAGCTTCAGCAGCTAAATAGGCGATTCCAAAGAACGCAGTATTTGGCGTTACCTGAGCGAGCAGAACTCGCAGCCAGTTTGGGGCTGACGCAAACACAGGTAAGTTTCAATTTTCGATTATTTAGTATTTTCGAAAATACTGAAAAAAAGTTACTGAAATTTTAAGAAAAAGCGGTTTAAGAACCAAGCGAAGTTCATCAGAGTTTATGAGATAGTAAACTACCTTTTATGATCCGGGCTTACGAAAATTCATTTTGTCCGTTTTGCCAATGTTGATCAAATCATCTTGGCTGAAATTTAATCAAAACCATCTAAAGCGTTTCGTTAGCCGCGCGTTATTATGCGTTTTCGGCTAGTGCGATTTTTAAAACACTTTATTAAGAAAAAACTTTCTAGTAGATTTTCAGTGACTGTATCTTATTCAAAATTCTGTCTCAGAGATCATAAAGCCCTTATGTTTTACATTTTGAGCGACGGGTCTTATGTATATTTTATTTGGCTTTCTCTCGTATTCATGCGACACAAAGTCTCTGAGTTTTTAGCGACTGTTTTTTCCCTGTATCATTGAGAACTTGTTCGTTTTCTTCAGTTTTTGATACCGTTTGATCACGTTGTGCAATTTCTATTATAAAAAAAACATACGGAACTCAAAGGGACATACATCATTGGCGACATCGCGTTGGTCGAAACACGAGTCTAAAGGTGATCCGATTACGTACGTACATGGTTTCGCGTACGGTTGGTCCACGGTAACCGGATCCCCGATGGACGGCATCTGTCAGTTTTATCGGCACAAATGACTTTACTAAATCACTGATCTACCACGCCCTGGACTTCGGGGATAGGGTTGCTGAAGTGTCCAGTGCATCGAAAGTGCAGAGCGCGAGCTAACGAGGTAGTCATAAATTTTCCTTCAAGAGTCTCTCGTCCGACACTGGACTTTCCACCCGTTCGATACTGGAGAAACAGAAACCATACTGCTGTAAACCTCAACTTTCAGAATCGTCACCCTCATGTTTCACGGTTTCCGGTTTGCAAATTATGAAACCAAGTCACTCGGCAATTATCGCAACGACCACTAATTGGAGGGATCTCGCGCTTTTTGAACTTGAGTTTAAATTGAAACCAATCCACTGACGTGTTTAGAAAAGTCGCTCGTATTTTTGGCTTTCTGATAGTTTTAGATCAGCACTACAATAAGAATCTTTACTTGAATCGAGAGAGTTCATTTACTTCTGTCAACGGAGATCACTGTGCTATTTAGAAATAAATTCACGTTAATCAACTAATTCATACACAAACTTCACAGACTTCACAAAGAAATCCAATTGATGCAATCAAGATAATAGGTACTGTTTGTTGTTAAAATAGTAGTTGCAATGCTTCTATTTCTGACTTAAAGTTAGGCACATAAATGGCGTACGCAACACGATAACTGCAACATAATGGTTGGATAACTGATAGTCGGCGATTATTGATAGCACAAGGGGTTCCACACCGGATAATTTCATTAGTTCTGGGACCCTGTAGAGTGAACGCACGAGGGCAAAACTGCATTATAATAGAGCTGGATGTTGTGTGTCAACAGTTACAATTTATGTTAAAATAACTCTCTTCAATACCTGCATTTACTCTCTTTGAGTGAGCAAAAGATTCTAATTAATCTTTCCATGTACATTGGAAAATTATACAGCTTTACAGATATTTTTCCAGCCTGCCACAAATTACGACACTAATACCACAGGAATTAAGGAGTATCAGCTGATCAGATTTTAGCCGTTATCCATCAAATCGGTGTTGGTACTTTACCGTAAGAAACACCTTACGCTACTACTCCTTGCGGTACAGAACAGGCGTCATGTGATGGATGGCAATTGGAAGTTAACTGGCTGCAATATCCTTGCGTCAATTTTACCGTTGGATATCATTTTTTTGTTGCCAGTGCATGAAATAACCTTAGTAACAAGAAGTGTTTTGTATTCTTGTGGAAAAATAAGATAGACGGAGCTTTGAGACTGAAAACTGACGGTTTGGTCATCAGTTAGAGTATCCTTGTAAGGCATATATGGTGCTGGTTCGACATGTGTGAGCCAACATAAGATGGTAGCAGCTTCTTGCCTCGCTTCTTGCTGAGGTGGTTTTTATCCTTTGGGGCATCTACATCCCCTGGAACTTATTTTCCCCTGAAGTCACCAGAATACGTCAATCCGCTTGGTGTAGTTCACGATCAGAAGGTACCGTGCATAATCCGTAATCGCCCAATCAAGGCGGGCGACCATGCGCCTCGGTACACTCGACCCTGCTACCGTCTCGAGTTTCTTGTCATCGCCACCAACATGGCGCATGGTGCCAGGCTCTTCCATCTTCTCTTCTTCCTCCTACTCTGCTGGGATGTGCAATGTTCTCCCTGCTTACCTTCTACCGATCGTGTCTTTCACTTCCTTTTCGCCGTTGCTTTGTGGTTGCTGTGAGAAGAAAGAAAAAGAAGGAAATGAGAAAGAAAGGCAAAGAACGGGAGGGGAGTTATAAAAGTACAGAGCGAGACCACGCACCTCTTTTTCCTCGAGGCTCCAATTCCCGTGGACGAGGTAGCGGTCTTGCTGGCAGAGAATACATAGCAAGAGGGTATATCTCATATTTACATGCACGCGATGTACCTTGGGCGTGGTGCTTCCTTTTTCTTTATCTTTTGTCGATGCACACATCTCGAGTCTTTCTTCAATAGTCTTTAGTGAATTCAGAAAAAGATCGTTGTATCCAGAGTTGATTAAAAAGTTAAGCAATTTGGGCGTCTTCATCCATCCACTGTTCGAAATCATCATAACCATGTGTACTGAAGAAAAATTCATTTTCATCATAAAAGTAATTTTCAAAATAATGTGAAACCAAATAACAAGAATCTTCTTATTCATACCTATGAATTGTTGATTGGAAGAGACTAGGAAAATTATATTTATATTATATTATAAATTATATTTTTCAACAATTTGTTATCAAAATTCTGTAGCCTCTTGTGGGATTTTTGTCCCCTTTCCATTCACTATCGTAATTACATTCAAGTTCCCGAAGGACTGCTCTTCTTCACCCGCGATACACGCGATGCCTGTTTCGTGTAAGGAGCGGTATTGGTAACATTCCCCTTTTCCGCAAATGTGGCAAGGGACGTATCGTACGGGTGTAGATGGACAGATGGATAAGTATTACTCGTGCATGAATGCATTTATAAGGGTGCTTCTGCGCGATACTCGGTGCGTGTGACACAGCACATGTCCTCATGCGCTGTGTCCTCTCCTTAAAATATTCATATGAGAATCAACATAATGCATGTTCGAACTTATTGCTATAGAAAGATGAACAGCATTACTCTCTCGAAAATCTGGAACCTATTCGTATCACGTTCTGTGATTAAATGATTTTCTGATATAACCAACCACTAACGGATGAAAATCTCAGCTATCTTATGTTCAGTTACTTATATATGTTGTACTAGATCTGTGTGCTAAGCTAGTCATTGGTCGTGCAAAGTCCTCACAGGCTAAGTGCTGATTTGAAGATAATTTCAGTCTCTTTTGCACACTCAACCTACTTTTGTTACTTTTCTTCTTACTTCCTGTCTTGTTACCTACGTTGGCTAATTCAAATCAGATAGTTAATCATGTCTCAGATGTTGTCTGTAACTTTATATGCGAAAGTTTAAACAGAGAAAGAACCAATTGCGGAACACCTTGTGAACATATCCGATCAAACAACTGATCGAATATAACGTTTGAATGTGATTTCTTGATCCAAAATGTGAAAATTACCCAAAATGAGGGAAGTTTCTTACATATAGAAAATAGGGACACTATCAAAGAAGAATATCTATTTCAGGAGATTAGGAAGTGATATGTATTATGCGACAAAGGAACTTAAAACATGTCGAACGAGCGATTAGTCACCTAGTTTTTCCAGTCAACTAACCGGCATTGAACCGACTTATCGACCTATATTATCTCATTGGCGTTGTCTGTCTGTCTGTAGTTGGTTCCGTACCATCATTCGTTTGCAAATAACGCGCGGGACTCCTGCCATTATCGGCGAACAATAAAAATAATAGGACTTCGACCGACGTGTCCCTATCGGCTTGTATCTGGCGACTGCCATCCACATGCTACAAATGGTCAAGTTTTGCGTGTTAGCACGCAATCCAATATTACACAGCACGGAAATGCGTCCATCCAAAATTTATTATTATCATACATATACAAATTTTAACACTTTTAAATATTAATAACGCTTTCGAAATTTTGGTGCACAATGCACAATCTTGAGTCTCTTGAGCTTGAACCTTTTCATTAAGATGACGATTGCGATTTGGGTTTTTTTGAATTGTACAAGATTGTTTACTGAGCATATTTGCAATTTTAATCGATTGAAACACTTGCAAAATAGAAGTTGTTCACTGAAAGAACGTTACACATATATAATATTCCCTATTCTCATTTAACATTTTTCACATATATTTGTAGAAGCAAAATTCACGCCTACTGTTTCACATGTGCCATTCACGTTCGACTTATCGTTAGATAATTATAGAACAGCGTCCAAAGGTTTCTAGCACGAAGCTTATGGATAACTAATAAACGTGTTCAACGTGGAAAGCGAATGCAAGGAGTATGGTTTATGAAATGTAGGCGTTGTGATTTCAAACAATAGTGGGACATGCTATGTTTCAGTACGTAGTTCTGCAGTTGTCACAATACAGGTTTTTTCAAGTTTTAAGACCAAGTTTAAATAAGTAGATAGGGAACTGAATGCATCGTATGAATTTTTTAAGTATTGAAGCTTCTTTCTACCCGCCGTTTGAGAACTAATAAGAAATGCACACTTATATATGGCAGGACCCTTACTGTTTGGAAACTTTAGTTTCTTTCCTCGTCAGACGAAAAAAAGATTGGTAAATCTCAAAAAAGACTCTGCTTCCTAAAGACTAAGCTTCTTCTAAAGAAGAAAGCTTCTTCTTTAAAGGAAGCAGAGCCTTACATGAGAGCCAAAGGGAGGCAGATAATTATTTTCACGCATCGTAGTGTGTCGGATATACTTTTATAGTGTATCGAGTATACTTTCTTGCGGTATCCTTGGACCTCCCACCAAGTATCGAATGCTGATATTAATATTTTAATTATTTTATTTTTAATACTTGCAGAACTTTGATCTTTTAGATTTGAAAAGGAACAATAATTCCAATCACTAAAGAAAGAAAATATTGCTTACAGTGAATACATTGCGCATTTATCAGTTTTATCTCTTCTACCTTCTTTCAAGTAGTTTAGGTCACTGTATTTCTTGTAATAAGTAACAGGAATGTTGTTTTCTGGGAAACAAGAGTCTTGGCTAGCCTCTTTGAAGATCCTTTTCTCAAGCTTCTGGCTACCGGATTACCACACCTATATCCCTCATTGTAACCAGGTATATACGCTTCAAATAATATAGGTTACGCGATAATAAGCAGGTACAGTTCTAGTACTACGAATTAGCGTGCTTCTCAACTGAGTTTGCTTCGAGTAGAAAGAGAGAAAAGTGAACAAAGTTACTTAGAGTATTGCGATCTATCATGATCTAAGGCCACAATGCGGAAACCGAAATCTAGTGGAGACCGAATCTGCATTTCAAATCATAAAAGCCGACGGGTGATTCGTTCAAGATTAACTTGATTATGAAATATGTTTTATATGTAGATAATGAGACATTTTTTTCTCAAAAACCCCACCTTTTTTCCTGAAATTTGTAAAAATACTAATATTTTTCATTTTCTGAGAGGAAGACATTATTTTTGTTTGTTTTTCGAAAAACAAACAAAGATACTTTACGAACAGCTAAAAAAATGCAAAATGTCAGTCATACTAGAATTATATTTTGGCAGATACTTTTTGATCACCTAGTAGAAAAATATCTTGTAACATATAAAGATAGTACTTCTTGCTCTGCAATGAAGCTAGAGTGTCTAACTTGGAATCCCTACTCTGTTTTCGCAGAGTAAGTTAATT
>JAUEJJ010000013.1:20195360-20206614 GCA_032164275.1 Synergus coniferae | reverse complement strand
ACTTCAATATTAGAAATTTGAATTTAAAAGAAATATATAAATATAATATCTTTGGTATATTGGTATTGTTGGTACAAAGATATCTTTGGTTGGTACAGACAGTACAGAGATGGTATAATAAATCTTTGAACCAGTAAAACGACAAAAAACCTATATATACGGTATTGCTATGAGAAAGGAAGAATTGAAATATTATTTTATGATGAATTATTTGTCAATTAATAAAATTGTTTAATTCCGTGAAACTAGATCACTCATTTTTTTTGGAGTATATAGTTTTTAACACTCTTTAAACCCATTAATCGAATTTATATATGTGGAAATATGTAAATGAATGATATTTGATTCACTGCAAACGGAACAGTGAAATGAGAACCACGCATGCGCAAGCTGTGTCATGTTTACACTCAACTCTCCCTAAGGGCAACAAGTTTTGCCCGGACAATTACAATACGGCATCAAAATTCATTTCTCCTACAGCAACAAATTCCTAACCTACACTGACGTATGTACTGGTATGTACATGCGCATTGCGTCTTGCGTCACTTTAGAATTTTAAACTGCGCGCCAATAGCAACCAATCAGATGCCATAAGTGAGTTGCCACAATAGAAAGCATTTGTTGGCCAATTGGAGACTTTCCGGTTGCCGTAATTGAGAGGTTGCCCTAAGTGGAGTTGCCGTCTCCGAGATTTGTGTGTACTCTCTGAGTCTCTGGGTCCATGGATGTGCTCTGGTGGTAGTAGTAAGAAATTAAGAACATGGTATGTATGTGAAACGTGAGTGCAGAACTTTAACACGCGTTCGTGCTAATTGTGATAATATCCTACAAAGAACATCGTCCTTAAAATGGCTCTTCGTTTAAATAAAAGTAAGCTGCATTATTTTTAACTACTATTAAAAATTGCTATTCATTTAGGCAATAATAGCATGGCAAGCGGCTTAATATTTTTCTCGAATTGGTTATATACCGTTCCGTTCGATACGCTCTTGGCATGTGTGCGTACTGTGTCGGTGTGCAGTTCAAATCCGTCGTTGCAATTGTTCTGACTAATGAAACACGGAACAAAAATAAAATGTCGTACATAGTTTGATAATTGTGAGGGCGTCTGTCTCGCGTATTTTATGTCACAATTTATATACAAAGTTTTTAATTCGTATTGTTGATAGTCACGAAACATTCCTTATATTTAAAATAAACTTTAGAAAAGCCCAGTCGACTGATTAATGTAAAATCAGTGCCTGGAAATCTTTTGGAGTCGCAAGTGTGCTGCTGCGTCGGTGATTCATTTACAGAGTGGCCATGGGAGTGAATAACAGAAATAATACCTGATTATCACGCGGGCGAACTCGTTCTAGAAAAGCGCGTTCCTGCTTTCTACTCTTAGAGAACATTGGCGCAATTGCACTAAAATACTAAACGGCTAATATTACGCGTGCCATGCGTTCTTACTGTCTACAGGCTCAGAAATTATTGTAGGAAGTTTTGCTTGGATACACGGAACACATGTAATGTCAGAGTCAGAAGGAGCATGAAGGTAACCGTGTGTTTCGATAACGTGCGAGTGGTGGTTCCGTGTGGAGATGGAACCCTGCTCGTTAGGGACTTGATGCACGAAGCGATATTGCGCTACAAAAAAGCCACCGGCAAAAGCGATAGTGCTTTAACGATCAATAGTCTGTCCTCTTTAACGGGCGGCGGACTCCTCGACCCAGACGACAGGTTATGCGATGTAGCAGATGACAGGGAGCAGATCGTCGCACATTTCATTTACTCCGATGTTATTCATGCTGGGGGTGATGGTGCCAGTTCCGTTGGAACCAACAGTCCTGACTTTTTTCACGGGGACAGCAAGGATCATCGTTTTGGAATCGATCATCACCCTCAGCCGAGCAATATTAAGAGAGAAAGTACAAAAAGGTTATCAATGCACGTACTTTCCACCAGAGAACCATGTCTCACCACGTATTCAGCACAGTCTTTACCTCGGGAATCACGCCGTAAGGAACCTTTGGGACAAGATGCTAAGTCTTGTTACGAATTACCAAATTTACCACTTAAATCCAGTGACCAAGGTGAGATCCGGGAAATTATCATTAAAAATGAAGCCGGTCCTCTGGGATTGCATGTAGTACCCTGTTATGATTTATCTGGAAACGACCAAGGCCTTCGGGTTGAAGGGATTGAACCAAATGGAAGGATAGCGAAGGATGGGCAAATTGATTTACACGATAATATTATTAAAATAAATGGACATAATCTGTTACGTATGCCCTTTTCTAAAGTTCAGGAAATATTTAGAACATGCATGAACGAGCCTTGTTTGAAAATATCTGTTTTGAAATATAACAAACTCCGGGGAGAAAAGCCTATGCATAAGAGTCTTGCAAATACAAGCGGTGGGGAGAAAGCTGAGAGTGAGGATAATATTAAGAGATTGCAAGGTACAAACTATAACATTCTTCAAACTGCAAACACTCGAAAGATAGGAAAAATGATAGAAATTGAACTTACCAAGGGAGGTAATGGTTTGGGATTCAGTGTCACGACTCGAGATAATCCGGCTGGTGGTCATTGTCCAATTTACATAAAAAATATTTTACCCAAAGGTGCAGCAGTGGAGGATGGAAGGTTGAAGCCAGGAGATAGGTTGCTGGAGGTAAATAAAATGGAAATGACTGGGAAAAGTCAAGATGAAGTTGTCGCTTTACTAAGAAGTATTCCACCAGGTGGTAAAGTTAAATTGTTAGTATCTCGACAGGAAGAAGTCTCTGCTAATACGTCCGACCCCCAAATTGGAGTTCCTTGCGCAGTAGAAACGTCTGCTGATTCCTCGAAAAACTGGAAAGTCTCGCATCGTTCCCCAATAAAAAAGAATGACGAAAAAAAATTAGATTCCTATACCATGGATAAATTCAATTTTAAGACTGTTCAGGTTTCAGACGACATCGTTTTATCGTCTAGGAAAAATCGAATAATTCTTACTTTAGATATTCCTGTGCATGATTCTGAAAAGGCTGGACTTGGAGTAAGTGTAAAAGGTAAAACGAGTAGTAACGATGATAACACCAACATCGATTTAGGTATATTCATTAAAAGTGTATTGCATGGAGGGGCTGCTTCTCGAGACGGTCGTTTACGGAACAATGACCAACTGCTCAATGTTAATGGAGTCTCGTTGTTAGGTCTCTCAAATTCCGATGCTATGGAAACATTAAGGCGTGCTATGCTCAATACAAATAGTTCGGTGACTGGTGTTATTACTTTAACGATAGCTAGACGAGTATCTTCGTATGAAGCTTGCGATAAGCATTTTGTTGACAGTGTACCTTCACGCTGCAAAGTAGAATCTGCCAACACTGTCTACATTTCAGATTCCTCAAAACGCAGTGATGGGAGAGTCAATGATAAAAATAATGCAAATTCTCAATCAGATGTACTAGACAATGGTTCTCTGTTATCGTCGGCCGCAGCCTCTACTTGGAATCCAGTTATAGATAGATTAACTGAACAATATAATAAAAATAGTTTACGTAATGAAAGCTATTGTCTTGCTACCAACAAGACATGGATAGATCCAACAAGCAACCTTAACGCTAAAAAGTTAACACTGGGACAAAACAACGAGCGCCTGGAATCAGTATTATTGGAGGATTCTAACAACGATAACATCCATGGTAACGAAATCAAGAGGAGTGCTGAAGATAAAGATAGTCAATACTCCGGTGATCCTACGTATGACAGTCAACTATCTTTAGAAGAATTTAACTCCTCAACGAATAAATTTTCCCGTGACGCTTTAGGTCGTCAAAGTATGTCTGAAAAAAGGCATGCTGCTCTTGATGCTAAGAATACAGATACTTATAAAAGAAATAAAAAGTTGCGGGAAGGAAGGGAAAATAAAAGTTCGGAACAAAACAATCATTCAGAGGATGCTGGAGATCACGGGAAACGAGGATACAAAGTGGAGAAATTTGACAAACTGGTAGATAAAGTAGGGGAAAGTTCTTCCTTT
This sequence comes from Synergus coniferae, assembly GCA_032164275.1. Classification (NCBI taxonomy): domain Eukaryota; kingdom Metazoa; phylum Arthropoda; class Insecta; order Hymenoptera; family Cynipidae; genus Synergus; species Synergus coniferae. The sequence continues at coordinate 20,202,599 of JAUEJJ010000013.1, read as the reverse complement.
GATAGTAATAGAAAACATTATGATAAGAAATTCGTGGACCAACCTCAACCTGAGTACCTGTATACCATTCCAGGATGTAATAATAAGCTAGTATCACCTAGAAAACATTGGCTTGTTGACGATGTTCACGGTGGTGATATTTCAAATACCAATAATTTTAAAGAAGAGAGAGAAGGTTTTTCCAATAGTCGAGGAGACGTCAAACAGGCATCTTTAAACTCAGCATTGGACGACCGATACAAACGTTCTAGAAAAAAAGGAGGAATACGTTCTATGCTTCGCCTAGGAAAAAACAGGAAATCACTCAACTTTGGAGATAATATAGAAAATCGACACGAAAGTAATAATTATTGTAGTGGAACGATTAATTACATTGCATAACTATTGCAGATGAATTTTTAAAACATGAATTTAAATCACAATTAAATATTTGCATGTATATAAATGCATATGAATCAATATTGAATAGAAATTTAATACTGGTATTTAGCTTATGACTGAAATTGGATAGAAATCACTACAGTCATGTTTATACTAATTGCAGATTTATACTATATATGAGCCTATGTGTGAATCAACCTGAAAACGACCTGGTTAAAAGTGCCTTAAGTCTGCAAGCTAAGAAAAACCATAGAATTAATAAATTTTGTATATATAATTTTGTACTTAATTTTAACAATCGTAGTCCACATTACAATTACAATGAAGAAACACTTTGATTAAAAAAATCACAAGAGATTTGTGAGTCAAGTATTGAACTATAATTGACATTCGTTTAACACCTGACACTTCGAGCAGTGCAACAAACACTATCTATGAAATTGAGCGAAGAACAGCTTATCTCGCGATCATTTATCACTTTCGAATGTAAACATGTGATGAACTCGGAATTCGGTAAGATTTTACTGAAATTTGTTTTCATTATATCCTGAGCTTTAATTAAACATCTGAATTCTAAAGTCAAAGTATATTTTCCTAATCCTAGTTCTTAATATGACTTTCTTTTTTGTTTCAGTTTTGCAACCACTTCAGAATTCAATTTCGATTCAGCAAATCCGATTCCGTTCCAAGATAAACATACAAAAACCAAAACCATTTCACCATGAACGAGGGAAGGTGATGAAACTTTTAACTCCATTTTATCCAAATCCACTTAAGGGTAAACCATTATGGGAAGTATGTAAAAATACTCAAAAAAAGAAAGAATATAAGCTAAGAGGAAATCCTTATCAATTGATCATAGCACGAGAAGTTCGCAATTGGTTCAATAATTCTAAAATGATAGCGTTCCTTCATAAAAATTCAACGACCGGTGACGAGGACTTTAATTTTCAAGTTAAGCTGAAAAGGAATAATATGTATGGAAAAGTTTATGGAAAGAAAGTAATGATGTTGGCTTTGACTAACACATGTTATGCTCCCACACTTGATCTATTTGGCGCACCAGGATGGATAGTATTCAGTCCAGATGTAAATGTCACTGCACTTCACAAAATTTTAAAGAAGACACCTCAAATGGTTTTGATGAGTAAGCACTATTTATTAAAAATCTCAATTTTTGTTTACTAAAATAGGAAGATCGTAAGGACTTTCCCTTCGGTAAAAGGTGTCCACAAGTGATCAAAGAAGTTTAAACACACATTGTGTGGACACTTTTCCCTTAAATATTATTGACTAGCCTCTGGTATGGATTATATTTGAGTTATTTTTTTTTATTTCAGGTGGTATACTCGAAGGGAAGTTACTAAACCGAAACGAATTTTTAGAATACGGAAAAATGGATCTTACATCTGCTCGAGTTGGCCTGGTTTCAGTATTGCAGCAGGGTGTTATCAACTTAAACAGACAATTGACGCATCATCAGTCTACTTTGGTAACCCGGTTACAGCAAATAGGTGATAAAAACGACTAATTGGTGCCTATACTTAAAATTTATATTAATAATGTACCATATATAAGAGATTTATATGATGCTTTAAGAGAACTACGGCTAGGCACATAAATAAGTTTATGGATTCGATTAATGAGATTAGATGCTTTTTTATTCAAATTACCGCTTTCACATGATAATCGTATACAAATTGATATTTTTAATTCTAAATGCTTTAAGTATTAATTTTATCAATTCTTACAACTTCATCTAAACAGATTTTTTATTTTACGGCCAAACTTTTGTTCCAATTATCTTGGTATTCAGTCAATTAGTGTTACCACTAATGACAGTAATTGCATCGAGGGTGACACTTCACTCCATTTTCACCGCATTTGCAACCACCGGATGTGTCTCCTTTCCCCTAAACATAAAAATTCAGCGAGTTACTGTCGTACTAGAATTATTTGGAAAAAAAAGAATAAAGTCTAAATTCAAGTGTGGAGCGGTTTCTAAAAGTTTATGCAAAACTGTGTTGACAATCTGTATTAATTTCATAGATATTTTGGCCATCGTCGATCAGAAAATGTATTTATGATTTTCAATTTCACAGTTATTTTATAAACCTTGTCAGCCCTTATTGATTCATTAATAGATTTCTAATGCTAGCAGAATTAAAGATGACTTTTCTACAAAAAAAAAAGAGATTTTATTAAACCAAATTTAAAAAATGCATAGAGTTAAAAAACGTCGCCTTACTAATTTCCTCGAATAAAAAAGTATTACTTAAAAATACACAGAACGTCGAAACAAATGAATAGGTATAATTAGACGAATTGTACAAATAGTATAAATAGGTATAAAATTTTCGAATAAAAGTTTTCAATTAAAATAAGGAAAATTAGATTTGCTCAGAACATTTTCGTGTAAAAATGAAAAATGAGACATAAACCATGAGCCTCAAATATTCATTTATTTTGCTATGGCAACTTGGTTTTTAATTGTTTCAGTTACACATTTCAAATGCAAAAGTATTGGTATCAAGGTATAATGTGGCACATGATGTCAAAAATGAAATTTACTTACACCGGGCCCCCAACGAGGACCTTTTGTGACCCAACAGATTTCCGTTTTGCACATCGTGCATCTTAGCCAATCACAGCCCCATTTTTTCATAAGAACGACTGCACACGTCGGACAAGAAAGAGCTTCGCCTCTGTCCACCATTTCCGCCAACATTGCAGCTGTTCGTTTAGATTCTTGATCCGTTTCCTTCGAAAGCCTAAGTTCTTCCTGATACTGGCGACAGTTCTTGCCCGTGTGTATGACCTAAAATATAATAATGTAATTATATCAATTTAATCTTTAGTGAAGATATAGGAGACTTCTAACTTTTTGTTGTTTTTAAAATGATTAATTTAATTAAAAATTCTATTTTCAGATAATTTATATATTAATTACCTGGCATGTTAGACAGTTGTTTGCATGGCACACTGGGCAAAGAAAGTTGTTGACGTTATCATCATAAATGCACCATCCGAAGCAGTCTGGAGTCTTGCAGTGAAATGCGTTATTCCCTGCTGCGTTTTCTGCCTGGGCGATGGACTTTGCAAGGTGCTGCTGATAAACTTTTGGCGCCACGAGCTGCACGCGAGCGTTGTACAGTACAGTAATTTGCATCGTATTCAGGAATCTCGATGTGGCCGACTTACCGCCTTAATTTCGCGTTCTTGAAGCTTTGATTCACAGGTGTACTCCGAGTCTGTATATGGACACTTCACTTCCGCCTCTTCACAATACAGGATGGTATTCGCTATGCAGGGCCTAAAAGAGAAAAGTGCGTATATTCTTTGTGAAGAAGGCTACTAACCAATTCGAGAATTTATTCAAAAATTTCTTTTAAACACGTATCTCTAATTTCAATTCTATTTTTATTAGCTAAACTTATTCTTGCGTTTTGTGTATAGAAAACCTGCAGAATGCGTGCAGACAATCTCTTAACGTGATTCCTTCCTGCGATCCGTATGTTATAAAGCATATGGGACACTCAATTGGTTCTGAATTCGGCACTACATCAACATTCTCCAAAGAGATTAATTCTTCATAGCGATCCAATTTATTCTCCTCAGTAGTGGGATCTTTTTCTTCAGCCTGTTCCAAAGGGTTTACATTTTCCGCAACCTTTAGAAAAAAATTGAAGTTAGTCAACCGTAAAAAATCACACACGTATAAATCAAGTAATTATTCAGTAGGCACCTCAAGAGGCTCTTCTTTAACTTTCTCCGCCAAATTGACTTCTTGAATATTTGTTTTTTCGATTTCTTCAACATCGTTAATCTTCTCAGTCTGAGCCACATTATCCTGATTCAAATCTGTTGAATATAAATAATTAAATATAACTAGAGTAGTGAAATATGTTTACACTAAGAACAAATGTTCGAGTAAAATTTTCGGAAAAAGAATCCAGTCAGATTAAATTGTTATATAACAAGTTAGGGAAATTTACCAGGGGCAACAAGGTATAAGAACACTGGAGATCCTTCAGTTGCCTGCAGTTGTTCCAGAGTAGAGTCGTCATTATCGGCTAAATTTTTTCCAATAATCCATCGCTGAATATTAGCTGGTATTTCAAATTCAACGTGAATTTTTGCTTTTAATTGTGCAACGGTCATATTCGATGAAAGCTGTGAAAGTAAATTTTAATTATAAAATAATGAAAATCTAATTATTACGGTTATTACTGTTCAAGAAAATCAATATTACCAGAAGTGGTATTGGTCCTTGGTGAGCTTCTTTATCTTCGATGTACATATTAACTTTAAGAATTGCTTTAGCAGTAGCCTCTCGTTGTCTAACCACCGAACAATGAATTTTTAATTGTGCAAGTTCCTTAGCCAACATGGCGGCTTGCTGATGATTTCCGGATGCAATTGCAGCTTCCAATTTCTTTAACAATTTATTTACGGCCAACGTGTTCATATTTTGTTTTTTAATTTCATCAACGTGATCTTTTAATCTATCTTTTTGATTCAACTCATATGAGACCAGGTGATTATTTATTTTTACTTGATCATCCTTGATCATTAATCCATAAGGCTGAATGTTTAATGTAGATTTTGGGGAAGGTACCATTGCGTTAGCGTAAAGAGATTGTTCAATCACATTAGCATAAGTATTCTCCTGGCAAGATTTTTTGACCATTTTAATAGCTTCAATTTCGGCAAATTCTTTAGGTCTTATTAAATGAAATGTATTTTTTATCAATTTTGGTGGACTATTCGGTTCGTTGGCTTTTACACTCGTAAAAATTATTTCGCGTTTCATAGGCAAATTATTCACTTTACGCAGGTTCCCACTTGTTTGTACTCCTAAGGACACTTTTTGTTTTTCGTCTTCCCTCAATCTTTCGAGTTTTGTCCGAGTGGGTAGAACAATTTCAGATTTATCCGAATCATTTTTTTTTAAATTAGTGGAAATTGCACTTAAATCATGGAAAGCACTTGTAGAAGGTCTATTATTTATATTTGCAATTTCCGGTTCGTTTAAAGCCTTTTTTGTTTTCGAACGCTTTGGTAACGAATGCTTCATTTCTTTTAACATTTCCTTCAAATCCGTTGTAACAGTATCATCTTCAGCATTCAACACTATCGGGTTTCCTTTTGGTGACGTTTGTTTGCTTTCAAATTTAATTAATTTTGATGTTTCCATTTTGCTTGACGCTGTTGAGGGTGCAAGGCAGCTCTTTTCTTTTGAATCTTTCTCAGATTCTATCAAAAAATCTAATATTTTAGAGACTTGATTCGAAGTATCCGTCTGTGTATCAATTTTTGAATCTTTATCTTTACTTCTTGTGTTGTTACTTCGTAACTGCTTATCGATGTCATCAAATATCATATCTAATTTTTTACTCATGGTTAAAGAGTCACTTTTTTCTTCAGTGAAAACTTGATTATTGTCACAACTTTCTGGCTTTTTGAGAGGAAATGAATATTTCGTTGTGTTTTCGTTGTCTGTTGCTCGATTATCGTCACTGTGCTTCTTCTGTTTTGAACGAAGATTCTCCATTATTATTTTCTCTGTTCTATCAGCTTTAAACGAACTGCCAGGTTCGTTTGTATTCTCGAATCCATTCACTAATGGTAATTTATTGAAGGAACTTAACTTTTCATTATGATTTGCTTCTCTTCCTGGAATATCAGTACTCTTGGAAGTATTTTCATTTTCATATGATTTTTTAATCTTTCCTATATGATTATCACTTTCAGTGAATTCTCTTCCTATTTCATTAAAATCTGACTTTAACTTAGGAGACCTTTGATGTGGTAAAAAATATCTAGAGAGATCTCGTTCATGCTGAAGGCTTTGTCTTTCCTTAATATTCTCTCCTCCATGTCTAGTGTCATTCATCCAATCCGTTTTAGTCTGATGTCCACGAATCTGGCCGTTCATATCAAGTTTACTACTTTCTCCCGTTGGAGAATTGTTTGTAAAAAGGTTTGAGTTTACATTGACTTTTGTTAAATTACTTATTGCATTAAATTTTGAGATCAAGGCACGAGTACTTCGCTTAGGCGAACTCTCGATTGTGGATGCTACCATATTTTGAACAAGTTGTTCATTTACGGCGATTTTATCTTCCAAGTCTATAAATCTGATATTTTGCAACAATGCTGATGCTCTCGCTCTGGCTTGTTCTTCCTGAACAATAGCAGCAGCTTCTTTGTCAAGTTCACTGATATTGGTCAGAATCGAAATACCTGATTTCCGCTTGGCTTCTCTTCTCCGATCTTCTGAATTTCGTTCCGACCGATGAAAGAAATTCAACTTGGATAAGGAACTCTCGAAAGGAAAAGCGGACATTGCACTCGTAGATGGACCAGATTCTTCTCTCTTATCGATTGTTGATGAGTTTCTTAAAACATCCCCTCTTTTTGCAGTACCGGTATCACGTGAATTATCGAACACACTGCGTTTATACCAAGGTCGCGGCATAGCTCTGCTGATTCTGCTTGTCGGATCTAAAGAGTGACTTTGACTTTCTTTAACTTGCGAAACTTCAATATCTGAAGATGTTCCTCCACTGAGGTTGTTGTTGGAAGCTTTTCTTTTACCCTCAATAACACTTTTATTTTCTTTTTTAGGTAACAAAACTCCACCTCGTAATATTAAAGTATCAGTGCTGATTGTCGGACAAGTATCAAGATCAGCGCGGGCGAAACATTGCGTACTGGCACACTTTTCAACTTTTAAACTTGACTTTTCCGGAGGTCGAGGTGCAGGTCTTCTTCTGCGTTTTCCAGTTTTGATCGTCACCTGCCCGACATTTGTGGTAGAAGTAGAAGTAGAAGTAGAAGTAGAAGTAGAAGTAG
>JAUEJJ010000013.1:20173897-20190095 GCA_032164275.1 Synergus coniferae | reverse complement strand
ATGGACGCGCATGTAGAGTATTGTTAATAGAATAAAATAAATACTCCTCATGAATCAATAAGCATAAAAGTTCATTAAATTTACTATATTTAATCAGGCACCTTCGCAATAGGGGCACTGTCGCAAATAGGTACACTTACCTTAATAAATGGCTTAGTTTTAGCAAGAAATATTTATTATTGCGAGTAAAGTTGAGCAAAAATTAATAACTTTTGGTTTGATAGGTATGTGTAGCAAAGATGATTCCTTGCCATAATACTCATATCGGATAGCCAGCAAACCAAGCAGAATGGTCGCTTCCATTTATACACCGCAAGGGTGGAACAATAAAGATGGTTGATAGTGCTGTCGCCGGACCGAGGGTTCGGTCTTCCAATAATAGTGACTCGCGGCTACGCGATTATCTTTATCATCCCGGAGGGGGTTCATAGCATGAAGATCACCATAACGATTGCAATTTGTGACGAGATAGATAGCTAGAATTACCAAAACTATATTGGTCAGAATCTTCCTGTTCACTCAGACTTTTGCTGGAAACTGTACACAATCATCTGTTAATTGGGAAACGATTGGAATCATCTTCACTGATGCTCCTTTGACTATGCCATGCCTTTGCTATAATTTCCCCCTGGTAAATTATTTATATATATAATTTACCCCTGAGGGGTAAATTATAGCAAAGGCGTGGCATAGTCAAAGGAGCATCAGCGATATATATAATATATTATATATATAATTATATATATATATTATATCAGATTATATATATAATATATGAATTGTTATGAATTTAAATTGTATTGCAACGAAAAGATTATGTCATCGAAAATCTGGTACACATGTTTAAAAATCTTTCTTTTCACTTGTTGAAATTTTGGCCGGATATGGGTAAAGGAACATTTAAATCCTCTTAGAAGCAACTTCCGAGTGCAGAGGTTTTAAGAGAATTTCCGGAAACTAAGTGAGTTGTGTACCCTTGTAATAGGTGATGCTTCACTCTATTGAATCGTGGCTAGTTCACTTCTTGTTACGTCAACCCTTCTCATCCGCTACCAGCCACAAGCCACGACCCTTAGCTTTTACAAGACCTACATATCTATCAGAGAACAGCCTAAACTACCATAGCCAAATAAGAACTTTTTTGTTTTCCTCCAATGAACTAAATAAGTTATAAATTTTGTAATATTATCTTTCGATAAACTACTTACAATCTCATCTATCCTTGAGCAACCTCTTCTTATTGTACAGATTAGTGCAACGATGACACCTCCACCAAACATCAGTATTACGAAGACTGCGAGTCTCCAGCCATGGTCCTTTCTTGATGCGAGTTTTTTGGCTGAAGATAAAGTCACGACTTCCGTCGTATTGACTCCGATGCGTGACGCTTTCACAAGGATTGTTTTCAGCCGTCGGGCAGCCTTTTCACAGGCCATTTTCGAAGGATTTCCCTTCCAAGATTTTGCCTTCATCTGTACATGATGATTGACCTCTTTTGCTGTATTGTGCATTGTATATTGCTTGTATTTCTCTTCAGATCAGACAACTTGGATCGAATAGTGGAGATTGTTCTTTTACAACTCCCTTAGGAGGCACTACGTTCTTCATGAGATTCATCCTACTACCACCGTCCACTGACATCTGATAGTATTCGCGCTGTTGGATAGCATCATGTACAAGAATGAACTAGTCTTCTCGTTTTACGAGATTATTCCCGTAATATCTCTCTTCTACCTCGAGGAACCTGCTTCCTCCGGCAAGTCAGGGTCGTTATATTTTTATGTCTAGCCAAGTGCCCAATGGGAATGATCATCCATGAAATGACCACGAGAAGAGTATGTACTGAGATAAAGTGAGAGAGATAGACTGAACTTCTACCATATTCTGAGCGTATACAATGTACACCGTTTATATACCTGAGATCTTACTTTGTTATCAAATCCAGTAAAAATTGACTGATTTACTACATTCCATTTGGAAGATGGCTAACCAACCGGTCAGCAATCAAGGAAGCTTCATATATTTGAGTTCGCACTGTTCCTTCCGCTTTCTTTCTCTCATTGCTTTCCTTGTACCGAATGCTATGCCATCTTTATTTTTTACACATTCAAAGTTTTATACCGCATTTGATTTTAAGAGTGAATATTAAGCGGTCACGTAACATTTTTTAAACTCCGGACATCCTAGAACATATAAAAGATAGAAATTGATCAAATGTAAATAGTAAGGATCTATTTAACTAAACTTCTCGTAAAATGTGTTTTTCCGAATTTCTGAGGGAGGGTTTTAGCTTTCATTTGTTACTGTTACCTTTTCTTGTTTTTTTGTTTGTATAATTTTAGTGTTATAATAGGTTCTTAATAATTTTAGTATTAAATAAGGTTCTTCAAAAAATTGTATTTTAAACTCATTCTGTAGACACCTGCTTGATTTGATAGAGGAAAAGAGGTGTCGGTTTGAAAAGTGTAGGGACGAAATGAACGCGATAAGAGAAACACGTGTTCAGCACACTTTCTCACCCTCTCTTTCTTTCCCGTTCCCCATTTTCTCCCCTTATCCGACTGCTCCATCACAGAGAATCTTGCTCACTACATTTCATGGCTATTCAATGAGTAAGCTTTAAGCAATACTTGAAAATCGCGATCGGATGTTCACTCTTTTGAATCAACTAGTTAGAATAAAATTTACATAAAGAAATTATTTAAAGAAACTTATTTAGAAAATTAGATTTTGTAAATATAACTATAGACACCAAAGTCTATGAAAATAATTCTCAAAAGAGCAGAGGGGTATCCATAAATGATTTATAAAAATTTTATTTTATTTTAAAGTAGGTATATAATCTTGCAGACTCGTTTAAAAATGCAGCATCACAATTTGTTTTGAGGGATTTAACTATGTTAATCGTTTCATTTTTCATCAGTCAGGTGTCTTCAGGTTTCCAAATGGTCCTTTGAAATCTATATTATGTTTCACGGTTTCATTTTACAGTATTTGAAAATATTTTAACGTACGTGTGTGTTGTCAATAATACTGTTTATATTAAATGCATATTTACCGAAAATGTAAAAAATAAGATCTTTACATCATACACGTAAATGTATAGTATTCATTTTACGAAGCACAAAAACAGTTTCGGAAGTTTGAAAAGACTGGAAGTAAATCACCGTTGTGCATTTAAAATATCATTCTTTCAAAATTATTGGCACTTTACACAATGATTATACATTCCGATCAAACGAAGTGAAATTCTGTTCTGTCATCGACATTCTGCCACTAAATTTACGTCCTGAGGTGTCGGCGTCCCAACGCTGACTGCAGGACTGCAGAGGAGGCGTAGCACACCCACCCTTTTTAAGTTTCGCACCCTTCCTCTTGCGTAGCGCAACTCGAGAATACTAAGTTTTATTCTCTTTATTTTGTAACTCAAAATGCTTTTAAAATATTTTCTTTTAAATTAATACTGCAGCACTTTATCCAAATTCCAATAATTTTCTTTTTTTTTTTTGATAAAATAATCATTTTTTTCTGACTGCAATAATAAAAACCAGACAAAACTATCACCTGTGGAGCGGTGGACTCTTTCGACAGGTTCGATACGGGGGTTGGAAAAGGAGGTTGGAAAATGACGTCGATAGTTTGATAAAAGAAAATTGATTTGTACGTTTGGAATAAACTTGGAATAAATCATTTGCTCGGGCGTTTATGACAAACTCATATATTTTGCTGACGTAGTCGTATGTCACTGTTTCCATCGCAGTCCTCTATCATTAATTTATCCATCACACAGCTTGAACTGATACATATAGAAAAGTAAATGTAAGCAGTATTTGTAACAAAATCTTTATTAGAAGTAATGGTAACTTGCAATTTTTCTCTATACAAAATAACACACAAAAAATAAAATATACAAACATCTCGCACCAGTCCAATACAATATTTCTCTTACTATTAAGGACATGTGGAGTAAATTTTTTTTAACATATGAACAAATTTAGTTTATCCAACTTTACGCCTGGAATAATAAATATCGTTTGCTAAGTCTAGGTCTAGGTAAATAGCCTAGTTTTAGTGAAAATATTTATTATTACAAACGTGGCGCAACTATATTTTCTCTTATAATAAGTAACATATGTCCTTAAGTATGAAAACTACACAGCAAGGCTTAAAGGATTTTAATACTCTCCTTGAAATTATTAATTAACAGAGATTGAATAATAATTCTATTAATTGATCAGCTTATCGTGATGTTTAATGTCAAGTTTTTACAGACTTTTCGTTATCACTGAATACAATAGAGAGTGTAACAATAGAATAAAACAAAACAACAAATTCTTTACTTAAATTTTCAAATCTTATTTACATTTATAGTTACATATTTATATACCACACAATTCTTGTGAAAGTCTATTTCTTTGAGCTTATTTGCGGTTTTATTTTTCACTATTTTAACCGTGAACTATTAAACCAAGATGCAGTATAATCAAAATGCAATATTTAAAGTTTTTTTTCTTATTCAAAAATTGTAAAAAAATAAGCACATGAACTTATTTAAGAAATTAAGTGTTAGCCAAATTAGTCTTAATCTTTTTACAACACATGGCACACTCATATTCAAAATTTCCTCACAAAACAGCAATGTAAAGTACACAGTACATATATTTTATATTAGAATAGTGTAGCTATAGAAAAATTATATTTTTGATATAGATCAGCTCAGAAACCATTTCCTTTACTTTATCGCATATGTGCTTTTGATCCTTTATTCAGGCACTTGCGTTTCCTTTTATTAAAATTAATTTATTATAGTAGCAAGACCTTTATTACTTATAGTAGGACCTTTTTTAAAAATATATTCGAATGTATGAAAGTGTAAGAAACTCTGTTTGTTCAGATTCTTTGCTTTGTTGGAAACTGTATTTGAGAACGGAGAGTCTATTCAACGAAAGCTTCTGGACGAACATTTAAAAACACATAAGTTTATAATTGAAGATTTGTACGTATCTTTGCAAATATAAATCTTACACGCAAATAATAATGTCAATTTTATATTTACCAGTGATGCGGTTTAACTTTGCTTATAGGCAAATTAATGAAAGTTAAATGTAAGTATGTATTCAGTAACGATTACCCATATATGGGAACAGTAATCACAGAAAATTGATTTGCAGTAAAAAAAATTCCTAAAGGGCGTTTTTTTGGGTTTCATCCAGAAGCAGAAGAACTTCTGATAATCATTATGTATAAAACTTTATAAAGGTACGGTTAGTAGAATAACAGTAGGAAAGAACGAAAATGAAGGTATAAATTGCACCAAGAATGGAGTTGAGTTCTGAAGTTTCTTTTTCTAGACGACCGAATAGTCTTCCAAGAGAGTTTCGCCGAAATGTGTGACGACAAAATCGTGATAATACATCATAATACATAGAGGTTGCCCGATGATGAGGCTCGACCAAACGACAATATTTCCCCATCTGGCACCCCAATGTTTCTCCACCATCTTGCTTAAAGCACTGAGAGGTATCTAAAAGTAAAGACCAATATATGTATTTCACTTCGTGAAATGAAAGAGAAATGAGAATGTAAAAACTGAAGGTTAAAGACGGTCTCAAGTAAAATTTCCAAAAAATTGATTTTTGTTTGCATAAATGAATGCTCTGATATGTTAAAAATGTAAATTCATAAGTTATAAAATCTCATTACTGCTTTGCTTAAATTAAATGGAATTTTGGTTCAAAAAATTTTGGTTCAAGAAATTTTGGTTCAATACTTATAAAAATTTGTGTAATTTACCTGGCCCATCATTCCCATGAATGCCCAAATTTTAAATGTTTTTAAAGGAACGCTGACAAGATACTCGTGGAAGAAGGCGCTGGTGAAGAAAACCGTGACACTTGCTGTGGTTTTCCCGTAACCCATTTCCACGATTGGAATATATAGATGCCTGTGAAGATACAATTTTTCATAATTATATGAACGCTTATATTCTTACGGAATGTCTAATACACGCGAGACACTACCGTTTTTCGATTACGATGAGAAAAATTTGAAAGAAGTTCAACCCTGTAAAAAGGAGAGCATTGAAGTGGATTATATGGCATTGAAAAAATTGTACACTTTAAACCTATAAATCCAAACAAATTCCGTCTTTGTCCGAATGCGCTTCTTGTCATTTGACTGTTTCCGTTTGTGTCATTTTGAATCCACAAAAAAATACGGCATTAAAGTGGCTTCTTTATCATATGCCATTGATTGAATGGCATTGAATTACCATATTAGTTGAATGCCATACAATGCCTTCTATGGGCAGAGGTATGGAATGTAACCAATGCCATTTAATGCTTTTTCCGACCAGATATATCGAATACAATCAATGCATTTGAATGCCGTTGAATTTAATTCCGGACAAAAACGGAATTTGTTTGGATTTATAGGCATTAAAGTGTACAATTTTTTCAATGCCATATAATCCACTTCAATGCTATCCTTTTTACAGGGAACTCTTTATTTACTTGCTCACCTTACGGCCCATCGGTGCACTGGCTGGTTCCAACTCCTCCAGAAGGTATCGATGTTATTTGCATTCCACCAATCGCAATAGAAATTCCTATCCGCGAAATGAAGTAGTTCACCCATTAAATTCAGATAGGAATGGAATGACAAATAAAAGAAGCACAGCCACATTAAATGATTTGGTATCTGTGAACATTGAAATGAAAGGCGATGTAACAGTTATGATTCTCATTCTATTTGAATTCTATTTCAATAAATTATAATCGTAACTGAAAACCTTTGGCGGTTTATTGTCACGTCGACGTGTCAATGTAGATGAAATTTCCTCTTCCACTGTATCAAAATCACCTCATGTAAAGGATTGATTGAACCACTTTGGTATGTGGAAATCAGGATATTTACTATTCATAGTTGAATGAGAATACTCACATTTCAAGTGAACATTGTTATTATTGATTTTCGAAACGCACTCGTTAACATCATGCAAATTGTCTACTCTTTAATGGATCATTCCAACTGGATCGACATGTATTGCATCATACGTTCAAATACCGGAAGAGGGTGTTTAATGACTTGCCCTGTGTCCCGATTCATATAGTTTATGCTTTCTTTCTATTTTCCGAATTGTTATTCAAACCTGGAGTGTTACTGATATACGGTACGGTTTTTAGGAATCGAAAAGATTTCCAATTTGAAAAAGAGGACGTATAAAAGGAAGTACATAAGGACGTAGAAAAGGACGTAGCAAAGGATTTACAAAAGTACAAATAAAAGGACGTACCAAAGAACGTACAAAAAACGCAGAGGTCATTTTGTACCCCAATTTAATACTTTCTTTTATACGAGCTTTTATACGTCCTTTTGTACGTACTTTGGTACGTCCTTTTACACGTAACATACGTCCTTTTTCACTTACATACATACGTCCTTTCCACAATACATCCGCTTTTTCAAGTGGGTTATTATTATAATATACTTATTATTTCATTATGATATATTTACTTTATTCAAATTTGCATAAAACTTTTATAAAATATAAAACTGGAGCTTTTCGCTCCAGGAAAAATATCTGAATATTCGGAATTCTTGGAGATTGCAGAAGATATTTCATTTCGTTTGTCAAATTCTCCTGACTACAAAAGGAAAAAACTTAATAATGTTACCAGCCCAAAGCGGACAAGGTAACCCCTTATATGACGAAGAAAAAGTATTAGAGAACTGGACACGGGAGAAGGTAAAGGGAAACCTTTTTCTTAGCTTCCGGGAAAACTTGCCTCTCGTTTTAATTTCTTTTTTCCTTTTCCTTATGACTCTGCTTCTTTGAGTTGTGACGCCGAGGGACATCGGAGAGGAGGCGGAAAGTACAGAAAAGGCAAGGAGAATGCACGATGCGACTTTTGAAGTGGCGTGTCACGTATACCACCACGAAGAAGTCACGGTAAACTTTGAGCGTCTTGCGCCTTTGGCCAAAGCATACGTTCTTGATGCTGCAAGAAGCAAGGATATACGATCGTCCTTCAGGAAAAAAATGTAGACTCCTTCAGGCTATCTATCCCAGCTCAACTCGGTCGCAAAAGTCACGTTACACGCTTTTACTAGGTGTAATAAGATCGTGAATCAATATCGTACCGCACACATACACGGAAAAAAAAATTCATTAAATTTTCTAGAACTAGTTCTATAGTAGAGGATACGGCGGGTAGTTTATTAAAAGTTAAAATCTTCTTGGCTTTAAATTACGTTGAACTATTCTATGAAAAACGTAGAACAGTTCTAGAAAATCTAAAACTTCAGCTAATATAAAATCTATATCGGAGAGATCTCGAAACTTTAGAGAACAGTTCTAGAAAACGATAAACGATTTTGCGTCGAAAAAATAAATATTTTGTATTATTATTATTATTACACTGCAGTGCAAAACGCAGAAATACATTAAATACTGAAAGTTATACAAAATTTAAAAAATCTGTTCTAGGTTCGCTCTTATCCTCTACTATAGGAATTATTCTGTAAAATTTAATGAACTTTTCTTTTTCCGTGTAGATGAATTCGAAAAACTGATTTATTGCACAGTTTTTTAGCCGCGTCTTTGGACGCGAACGATACAGAAGAATATATACGAAAAATATCGATTAAAGCACATAATCTCATTTCCAGAAGCTCAAGTTTGTAGATTGCACTTTTACATATGAGGACAGATATATATATATTTTTTTAGATTAAAATGGGAAAATTGGGTCGGTGGAATGACATGGTATGATAATATATGTAAATGTATGTCATACTTTCATAGGCATACGAGTCGTCCTTGCACGTAAAAAAATTCACCTTGGTTGAAATACATACATTCATACTTGGCCGATTCTACTTGAGACAGACGTCAATGATTGAAATGAATGAACATGATTTTAAAAGTGGACAAAAACAACATTCTTTCTGATTAAAAGCGTTGTGAATTTGACACAACTGTAGAATTATTTTAGTATTATTTTGTCTTCATTTTGAGCTAAAGGGAATTGTTTTGAATTAAAATCTTGACCCTTCATGCTTTACCGAAGGAATTAAATTGACTTCAACTTTAGAGAATTAAATGTGATAAAAATGTTCCAGGTTCAATGAATTGAAGCGTAAACGATAGAAAAGACATTGTTTTCGATTGAAAACATTTTAGATTGGACGGAGTTTGAAATGAATTTAATTCATCTTGAAGCACACTTTTTTACTGCACTGAGAATAATTAAAAGAGCTAAACAAGTTCATAGAAATAGGTGATGAATTGTTCAGATTAATTAAAAAATGTTCAAATACTTTTTGAATTTCCGCAGTAGGAGTATTATCGAACAATAGATGATTTTACACGGTTTGGGTTATGCGCGTTTGGAGATCGAATACATGTTTCATGGCATCGAATAATTGAATTCGGATCTATGTGCTCGAAACGTTGTGCGGCTTACCGGCACGATCTCCGTTCTTCAGACTAATGAACGAGTGAATGTTGGTCTCTATTAGTGTTGATTATTCTATCGACGTTTGCAAATTTTGATGATGCCTGCATTATCTAACTCGATCGATCGACGTTTTTCTATTGATACAGAGCGCACACCACGAAAACTGCAGATGTCCAATTAATAAAAACGTCTTGTTCTTCAATACGTATCACCATTATCGTGCATTATTTTATTTTATTATAAACCAAATTTAAAATAGAATTTTTTTACTAAAGTAGAAATCCTGGACTGACTACATGAGCTAGTGAAACAAGTTCTCAAATAGTCAGACACAGATATATAAATAGCTAACAGACAATCCTTTGCGGTTTTCCATAAAAAATGTACTTTATGTCATTTACGAAAACCGATATTATTATATTCTACAAACTTATGTTTAAAGATGATGAATTTAAATTAAAGTTCATTTTAGACACTTACCGCCAATTTAAGTAGACGTTCGGAAGCTTTAGCAACGTCCATATTCTGAAACAGAAACGAAGACCAAAAATATATATTAGTTTAAGGAACCGGAAATTTCTGTATGGTTATACGTGGAGACAAATCAGTGTTTTATATATTACATGCAGAAAAGAAAAGGAATCCACAAAATGACAATGTACACAAGGTGTAAAGTAACAGTTTTAAGCCTGTAATTTGTAACGAAGGGCCTCTAGAATGGAAGCCTTAATCCTTTTCATATAGGATTTCCATTTTTATATAGGATTATAATAAACTACTTAAGATAAAAAAGACGTGACGAATAATCGATTTATAATATAAGCTAGACATAAGATTCTTAAAAGAAAATCCTTGATAAAAATGGCAGAGGATTAGTTGAGGTGCCGAGAAAAGGTTTCTTTCGCACCTTAATGTTTTCTTATTTCAATCAACACTTGGAGCTTAGAAGAAAAAAGGCAAAATAAATAAAACATAAATTCGACATATACGTTCAGAGGAAACATCTTTCTAAGATAATGTAAGTTTAGGTACATAAAGAAATGATTTTATTTTTCTTTCATAATATACCAGACGTGTGGAGAATTTCGGATTGGAATTCAAGTGCATTAGAGCGAAATTCTGCACAGTCACTACTCTATGACGCAGTCAAAGACATCATAATGGTCAAGACGACAAAGATTGCTTTGAACTCTCTCAATCGAGTAATACTGACTAGGACGAACTTGAGGCTGTTCTACTATTTCTGCACGAATGATTTTGTATTGGTTTCTCTGTATTTATTGCCATAGAGGCGAGATCAGAGTGGATTGCACTTCTGTAAACGTTGCGAATGAATACCGTACACAGATTTCGCTCCACCCATAGTTCAAAGATCGAAATACACATTCCCCTTTCCTCGAAATCTACAAATCCTGTCTATATATACGTAATATTGTGTTGCTTTAGCACAAGACGATTTTCACCTGCAGCTAATCCTATTGATTAATCATGCCTCGCATTTCCGCTTACGTATAATGCCTCAAACTAATTTCGGTTTAAGATCTGAAACAAATTGTGATGTTAGAATAATGAGTGATAGATTCTATCTTGCGTACAAATTATGAATTATTATGATGCTCAGATGCTGAAGTGGATTATGGAAGACTATGCTTAAAACGGAATTATTATTGCACTGGGGTATATAATGCGTGAGCACCGAGCAACTTCATAGAGGCATGACGAAATGATGGAGAAAACTTTCTTCGCTGGTGTGTTCATGTGTACTGTATTTGTTAATTAGTTATTATCAAAAGATGGATTGCTTCAATTTGTCCAATATAAATTATTCACGAGAATACAAATGATTCGGCGTATCTTAACTGTGCTTGTATATAATCTATAAATTCTTGCATAAAAAGAGTTAAAATTCCTTTCTCAGATAAGCATACAGTGGACAATTAGACATATATGACTTGATTTATATTTTATTATCGGCGATTTCATATCGTGAAAATAAACAAAATAACAGGTATACAGATAAGTTAAGAAAAATATGTAAGTACTTACGCTGAAAGGAATCAATGAGTTTTTAACGGATGGAATCATCCATTGTTGGAAGAGAGACATGACGACTTGACAACCGACTACGACTTCCAGGATACGTTTAATTAGAAATCTGTGTATGACAAAAATGAAATTCAAAATAAATAAAAAGTTTCAAGCGCTCTCAATGGATCAATATCAAACAATATTGGTTTAAAATGGAAAGAATGACCCCTGCGTTGGAAATTATAACTTTTATAAGGTAACATTTCAATTTACAGTATCACAAACTAGTCCACATAATAATTATTATTTTTCGCTAAACCTAGGCTATTTATCTCCGTCTGCACGAAACGGAGGTAAATTCCTGAGAGTATATTATAAAATTTATCATTAATTTGAACGAACTCGCTTTTCGCGAAATTTAAACAGGTTTCTCATAGGATGTACGCAGAATGTATGTATAAGTCATGTATATGACCGGCGTAATATAGTTGAACAAGGGGATAAGTACGAACCAGCTTAAAGCAGGTCGGAAGCAGAAAGGGGAATTCATCACCGCTCGAGTCCATCCAACAGTTTCCTCCACTATTTTCCCTACAGGACCCATTTTGAAACTAATTTTATGTGTATCTTCTTATTTCATCCCCGCCGCGGTAAGGAAAATATGTATAAATAAATAAACAAATGGAAAATAAAAAAATATTTTCCTAAAACAAAAACATGAGTTTTCTTACCTTTTACGAATTCTTTGTGTTCTGGGAAAATTCAGTTCGTAGCATAGGGTTGGAGCCAGGATGTAATAGTACAGGTCATGGAGATTTAAGTTATCCGGATACTGTACAAGAGTCACACCACCCTCTGTTTCATGCTTCGCGTCATCCGACTCGTAGCCATTCTGTTTCACCCCGGAAGCTGCAAGTAAATAAGTGAAAGCTCTATAATTTATGTATAATACATTGAAAATTTTCTTATTCTATTATATATATAAAGTCTTCCAAAACTTCAGTGGCGCCAATTCTTTTTGAAGTAGGTCGGGCGATACTAGCGGAAATTCTTCAGAAACCCCCCACCGCCCTTTTTAAAAAATTTTACCATTTTTTTATTACTTTTTGTGCATAATACCTCTCTGGATCCCCACCCCCTCCTCGAAAGAAGTCGAGCAGTCGCCCGACCTGCCCCCGGGGGGTTGGCGCCTGCAAAAATTGTTTATGTGTGGAGTTCATATTATTATGATAAAGTTACTTCTAAGGAAGTTATTTAAATGGTCATTATATCATTATATTATATTATATCATTGGATTATGACCATTCAGGTTACAGATGACTGTGACTATGACTTATTTGTCTGATTAGGAGTATCGATCACTTGAATTGAATTGATTGAATTGAATCTATTGAACTCAACAAATCAGCGAAGTTAATCAAGTGGTTGTAGGCGGATTAGACTCAACTCAAGATTTTGAGGTCAGATTGAGAGCAATCAACGAACATGAGAAAGGTCTAGTGAAAATTGCTACGATTGTAACATTGCGATTCTCGTTGTGTGGCAGGATTAATTTGTAAGAGTCGTGTTTCCTCGTTTTTCTTAACTCTCCAATATCTTCTCTTCCTTTTCTTCATTGTCCTGTTCAAGATATATGAACTACGTAGTAGTTTCAGCTCTAAAATATCATCCGTTAGAGAGGTAAGGTCAGAAGACGAGTTTGATTGAAAAAAGAAAACTTATTGTGCAGAAAACTGCCCTAAAGATTTTCACAATTATTACATAGTTATTTCTGTAAAGGGAATGTCAATTTTTAAGTCTGAATATTTACTTACACTGTAAGTTGTTGTACGAGAACGATTGCCTTCGCATTTTACCCTGGTTTTTGCTTCTACTTCCGTTGCTGAGACGACACCACATATTCACTTGCACATAGGACCACATTTTGAGGAATAAAATCGCATACAACATGCATACATACATAGCTCCAACTATAAGCACAAAACATAAAAAAAATTAATTATTTGATAGATTTCTGTAAAGCTTATAGACGTACTTACAACACATTTAATATATTCTGATTTGTCAAATTGTGTTATGTCAATAATAAAGACAAAAAGTATCATGTGAACCTTGTGCGGAAAGAGAATTTGATTCGTGCGAAAATCGTTTTTTTCTGCTCTTGATACACAATATACATTTTTTTTCGTTATACAATTAGGTTCTAACTGTGCTTGAGTGCATTTTTTTCCTTAAACCGTAGAGAATTTAGGAATCTGGCACGATATTCAGCTGGCACAAGGACGATATCATACTTGGGGGTTACTGTGTGTGGAGAGAATTCTTGGCAGCCAAAATTCATTTCTTCTGAGGAATTTGAAATTATATACTGTATCTGCAGAAGTGAATTTCTTCTCCCGAATGCGATAAGTAGATGCTTGCATGTAGGTGAGCATGGGGTGGGAGTGTGTGCGTTATACAGAAAAAATGTCGTATAAGAAAAACATTCACCAATTGCTGCAAATAAAGACTTGATTTTGATTATTTAATTATTATTACATTATTTGATTACTCAAATTTGCAAACTAATAACTGGATAAATTGCATTCTTCGCATTTAACACTGCGTACGGTATGTTCCTTGATGTTTAAAGGTTTGATCGTAAAGGTTTCATGTCGAGCCATTGGTAAGACCAGAGCGATTCTCTTTGATACTAAATAGATTTCAACCTGCATCATTGGGTAGCTCAATCAATTTCGAAATTTGTGGAATTCCTGTGTGGGTACTAAGTATATTGATGATGTATTGAGCATGTAACAAATTGCATGAAAAATTGTTATCTTTTTTATATATCTGATAGGTATTGCGACATTTATGAGTTGAAAATCATTTAAATTAAGACGATAGTAATAATCATATGATAAAAACTGCGTTTTGTTTACAGGATCAAATCATGCAAAGGAAACCAATTTCCTATCCTAATTTCGGAAGGATTATGCTGTGTAAACGGCGCAGCATAAGCATTCGCCTTGAAACGAGCTAGTTAACTTAACTGCTTAAGAGTTAGACGTAGTTGCATATGTAAACGGATTCGCGTACTTTTATACGTATAGAATTTGTACCCACACACACACAGTATTCAACACACTGAACTAAACCTCACGAGAAGCCCGGCAACGCTTTTTTGCTTTTTGCTTGCCACCTTATCCACGCTTTTGTCCAAGACATTTTACGGTACGCCAACCTAGTCTACAGTTAAAGTCGTGAAATTGGTTTTTCCTTTCCTCGTCTTTTAGTTAAAGTGTTAGAATTACAAATTGCACAAGATCGAAAGAACTTGAATAAACGTCTAAATGTGTTTTTTTTTAAAACCTAGTTCACAAACCACCCTAAGCTGTTACCACCACTTCGGAATTTAACGTGGGAAAGAGACATTGATGAAGGGCTAGAACGGTTGGTCAAAGCGGAAATTGCGTTCGTTCCTAACCGGAAATATGAGCAAACGACCTTTTTTCCATGAATTTTGAATGCAGAATTCCCCAGAATAATCTCTATTTAAATAAACTAAATTCAACTCATTTTAAAGTTTGAAAATTGCTAAAATTACATACTTATTTCATTATTGAAATAAAATATCGCTTAAAATTTTTAAATAGCTTGAAAATATAAAAATGATTCATGTAGATTTATCTTACTTAGGCTAAACCCAGAGTCCTTAACGTAGATGACTACCATTGGCATCAGTATCATCACGATAAGGTTTACGACGTGAAACACCATTCCAGGGCCATGCGATATAATATCCTGCATACAAAAGTTGGTTACATGTAAAACATGGTAAAGCATTCAAATAAATGTATAGTTTGTTGATGTACCTGACTCGTATATTATACAATGAAGTACAGTTAACTTTACTATAAACTTACCATAGCTAATCCTTTCTCGATCAGTAGGCAAAGCGACACTGGTACTAATGAGTCTGAAACAGAAAAAGGTAAAAAATATTTAAAAAACTAAAGTATTAGTAAGACTCATTTTTGTAATAATGAAAAAATTAATGCCATTACTAAAATGTATGAAATGTATAAAAATTACTAAAATGTATGTTACACTCGTACAATTAATATACAATACTCGGCATACGCGCGCATCTCGAAATTCGACCAGCATCCAATTAGTCAAAATTACATGTCGACATTAAACATGGCAACGCGTGACGTTATAATTGCTGTAACCGCCACTCATGTGTCAATATTCGCATTGTATGCATGTTTCAATATACACTTGAAGATAACATTGCTATACTCTAGGTAAAGTCTGGGAAATCCTTTCAGCCACCGCGATTTGAGAGTATATGAAACATATGGCAGAAATACATATAAATATAGTTATTTCTTTTATACAAAGAGCTTTCATTCCTTCTCTAATAAAAGAAAACCTTTATTATGTATTTTCAGTTCAATTACAAACCATAATCTCGGATGCGGACGCAGGCTGCCTGCGCAGTCATTTCTATGTATAATATGCAATCTCGCTTTTAATTCCATTACTAAAGTTGTTCTGCACGCAGATAAAGTAATTTATATGATGACACAGCTATGCCGCAACATATTTGCTTTCAGTGCAACGAATACCGCAAAATTTATAAGTACGAGAGCGAATACGCGCTATCGCGCGCGCGTAGTTTCCTCTTAAATATTATATTTTATCATTTTTTTTCTATATTATT